>VZRU01012815.1:0-38793 GCA_013398155.1 Pedionomus torquatus
TGTAATCAGCACCTTTAATTAAACTCCAGGGCTTTTTCCTTGCTCCCTGAGTTTACATATTAGTACTTAATTTAGCTTATTGTGTAGACTACAATAGCAATGCTGAAAATGCACCTCTTTCAGAGTCTCTTCTAGTGTCTAGAAAATAAATCACACTGTCCCTTCATCTCCTTACTTTCCAACACAGGAGAAATACATACAAGCCAACCCCCATTTTTTATACAGAACTACCCCCACCGCAGCCAGTATTTCAATCAAAATTGGGGCTTCAGATGATGCACACAGCTCCACCTAATTAATAGCAACACGTCTCTCTGCTGACATACCAGTTTCCCTCTCAGTCAAGCACACAAAGCAGCGGTTTGCCATGCAGAAATCTCAACATTAATAAGAATCTGTTATTCAAAATTCTGAACAATTTTTTTATTTAAATACAATCCTAGCTTTACATTCAACTGAGAAAACCTCCACAGTCTAAAGATACAACTAGGGGTGAATGGGTTTCCTTTATGCAGCAGATCACACTCACTGGGGTAGAAGTGCTTTAAAAAAGAATAAAATTAAATAAATCACCCTGACACCAATGTACAGTTAAAAAAAAAACAACCCTCAAACCAAACCAAAAAAGGCTGACTAGAAAATGAGGGGAAAATTAATTTGCAGTGATAGAAACGAATCTACCCGAGCAAGTAACAACTGTTGGGAGGGAGGCAAAAAAAATCCAGAAATCCAGACTTTGGACAATTGCAGGAAGAGACTAAAGAGAAGAGTGCAAGTGCTCAAAACATTACCATGGTCTAGATGGGGTCTGAACACCACCATTTTACTAAAATATGGAAAAGGAAACGATTAATCAGTTCTTAGCTGCAGGGCAGGGGCAAGCAGTCATCTGCCTTCCTGCATGTGAGGAAAAGGTGAACTTTGCCTGTAGAGGAAAACACAGAAACTAAGAAAGTTCACGGGAGGCTCCGTTTGTAGCTGGAAGCAGGAGCTGCAGATCAGAGTCCCTGTCCTGGTAGGAGGCAACAGTGCTGGGCACGACAGAGATGCCCGGCTGGAGTGGCAACAAAGCACCACCTCTCTGGTACCACTGTAGGTTCAGGCAAACCAGCAGGGATCTGGGAGAGTCAAAGCGGGTTAAATGCGAGTGAACATAAAGACGGGGGGACAGGGTCAGGGGAAGCAATCCTCCCCCTGCACGCAGAGCGATGGGGCTGCCAGGGCTTAGCGGGCCACCAGGTGAAAGCGGCAGATCTGTGGCCAGCAGCAGCCCCAAACAATGGTGTTATTAGGGAAGGAATAGGGAGGGGGACAGAACTTATAAACCTACAGCCCATCTGTATGTTGAATGGTGTATGTACTGTTCCAGCTGCCCTATAGTAAGATGGATGTGGAGATTTAGGGAGAATGCAGGAGAAGGAAGACAATAGTAATGAATAATAAGGTTATAACTAGCATCAAGAGGGTAAAAGGGCAGCCACAGGTTAAAATACCCTCCTAAAAAGCAGTGAGGGGATCACCTGCAGCCAGCAACACACATCTCTCAGCAAGGGGCGAAACACTGCTCCACATAAGTCATTAATCTGGCCACAAGGCAAGGTACCAGAAGTTTTTTGGGATTCAGAAGGATGGCTGGGGCTGGGCAATGAGTTTGGGGACACACCGCAATGTCTCTGAAACACAGAGCACTGGCTCCACTGCGGCCTCCCCTCCCACAAGCAGGCTCACCTCACCCTGGGTGTTCACCCCCTTGAGCTGTTCCTGCACCACAGTCCCAGTACCTGCTCTCCATGTCCCTTTCTCCCATGGAGCAGAGGACACACACAGGCACACACTCATCACTCCTCCACCCACAAACTGTTCGTTCTCACAGGGCGAGGGGGTGAGCTCTGGCTCTCCTTGCAAAATCCCATCCATCACTGCAGGTTTGCACAGTTCTCAGCCTCCATCCCCACTTGAGTCTTGTCACCCTGGCTGTTCGAAACCCTGGGGAGGGGGGCAACAGCATTATAGTGAGGAAGGTAAAGTGCTGGTAACATGAACCTTGCAAAGCAGCTGCAGAAAGTAAGGGCTGGTGAAGTAGGGGGAGAGACACCAGGTCTCACCCACAGCAGCTCCTCAAACCAGAACAGGAACCAAACTGGTTTGCAGATGGGCAGGCGCCTCCCACAGAGGCTGCTGAAGGTAACCAGCACCTCCCCATGCAGAGCTAGGATCTGATGTAGCTGCCATCCATTTCAAGTGTCACCAGGTTTTACAACAGCCAAGAAGCTGAGCCTACACACAAAAAGGGCCCAATCTTGAGTCCTCCCACCATGCTGTGTTTCCTCTGTGAGCAGTGCAGGTGCTGGGGTGGGATGGGGAAGCACCCTCACTTGTGAGCTCTGTCTGATGGAGCAGCCTGGAGACAGTTTTAGGCCTGGTTCTTGAACCCATAATCTTTCCAGCAGCACCAGGTCAGGTGTATCCCTACCATGAGGAACATGAGATGCACTGAACATCAGCTGCTTTTCTGAGGCACCCAAAAGGGTCTCGGTGGGACAGGGATGACTGCTATCAGAACAAAGCATTGGCTTCTGCTGGATCTTGCAAGAAAAGGAAAGTGCTGGTTTCACTCTGATCCCTGAACTTAGTGAATCTTTACCTTGCCCTCTGCTTTCCCTTCCCCCAGCTTTCCCGTCCGGCTGCCAAACGGAAAAGCACATTATTCATAGTGACCTAGAGAACGCAGCCAAGAAAGATTTCTTGAAGAGATTAGGAAAACAGCAGTTCAATCTTAGGTAAAAAGTCATTCTGCTAAGGAAAAAAAAAAAAAAAAAGAAAAAACACCCCCAAAAAGCCCCCCCAAAAACATAGTAATTAAAAAAAATTTTCCCCATTCTCACATGGCAGTGTCTGGCAACACAGCAGGAGGTGCAGCAGGCTGCTGGGGAAGCCCAGCTCTGTAAGAGCAGGTCAAATATGAATATTTGTATCTACCACTAATATATACACTAGCAAGCCCTGCATAAAATAAAGTAGTCCAAACATAAGCAACTAACACACACTTTGTTGCGTCAAGCCTCAGAGAATACCGTCTGCTATATGTTTAAAATCTTACTGTGGAAAAGCACAGCAAAATAATTAAAAATTCCTTTTCATGATGAATTCTTAAGACGTGCCTGGTCCTCTGCAGTGCTCAGAGCCCCTCGTTCCAGCTGACACCAGCAAGTCTGATGATGCATCACAGGATTTAGTAAGTTCATAGTAGCATCTGTAAGGAAGTTACTTTATAAAAATTTTGGTTTTGTATACAAGCACATAATTAACCTCAGAGAAACTGGGTGTTGATTATCCAAGCCTCTTGGGAGCAGGCCTCATTCACTACATGCAATGTCTTGGGTTTAGTAACTTTTAAAAGACATTTTTTTGGCTTAAGCCAAACTTAAACTCTGCCTATAAAAGGACAAAAATCCAAAATTAACCTGCTAGATGACAATTATCTATAGAATAGACAGGACTGAGACAAAGACCAGGATTTAAGGTCTTACTTGAGTGCAACAAGCTTTTTGAAGAGTTTGTCTCTTGCTCCAAACCTTGTGACTCCAATTCATCATCACTTTGGAGGAAATTACCACCACTAAAGAGCAAAAACCCATCTAACCTACTGCATTTTTGTGAGCAGACTTCTGTCCCGAATGATTCTTGCTTTTTCTTTTTAACCAGCTAACAAAGGGTAGGAATCCAGGAAGGGTCTGTCAGCAGACACGGAAGATGGAGAGAGCTCCACCATACAGCGAATCGGGACCCAGGCACATACACACACATAGGAAAAATGAAAAGAAAGGGGGAAAAAAAAAGAAAAACCAATATGGTTAGAAAGAGGAGAGGGAGGGGAAGGCTGCAGGCGCCTTACCTCACAGAGCTACCAGGAGGGCTGACCCTCGGTGGCTGCCGGGAGCCGCAGCTCTGACCTGGCAGCAGCATCGGTGCAGCCGGCTGCAACTCCTCCCATCGACGAGACACAGGGACTTGAGACTGCTGCCATGAGAAACACTACGCAGGGAGATGCACAGGCAAGGTAAGGTTTCAAGACTCCTGGGAGATAAAATGCAAACTAAAATGGGAGAGGTTCCTGACACTCGGCCACCGCGGCTGTGGGAACAGGCACCCTCGCGCCAGTACAGTGTGCTCTCAGAGACACAACTAGGACCAAACGGCATTTCCCCTGCACATTTAGTGACTGTATTAATGAAAGTAAAGCAAATAAGTTCTCTTCAAGCAATACGGACTTTGGTGCAAGTGCAAGGGTGGGAGAGCAGCTCTGAGACACAGATGAGGGAGATCGCTGGCATTGGACCAAACCATGACCCTGCTAAAGCCCATGTTAGAACTGCTGTAGACTTTGAGACAATCAAGCATTTACCAGTGGCACCTGAATGATCTCTCAGGAAAGGGAGAGCCTAGGCTGAGGACTGAGTTCCCAAATACATGCCAACTTCAACAGCATCTTGGAAACCTCACATTAAACCAGAGCCACTGCAGTGATGCCCACCAGGCTGGTATCACAGCTGCTCACCCCAAACAAGTTCCCGTGCTGCTTCACAAAGAGAGAGGCAGTGAAGGGAGAGGAAGATGCTGCAGCCCCTAATGGTGTGGGGAAGTTCACCTACAGGTGGATCCTCCATCCCTCTCAGCTACTCTTTGGACAAACAGGAGCACATAGCTCCTAGACCATCAGAACAACACAGAAATATTATGCTGCAGAACCACTGCTTGTGAGCGTACTGCCCTGAAACAGCCAGGCTGTCCTTGGAAAACCTAGTTTAATTTCAAAGGTTGTAAAAATAAAGAAATCCACGTTAGACATAAACACAGTAAGCACCTTAAAGCAAGAACCAATGCTGTGTCTTCCCACACAGAGGACAAATACAATGTGATCACAGCTGAGGCTCCAGGTACTAACCTGATGAGAGTAATAACTAACCAAGATTAAAAACAAGAGGGTAATGAAACTCACCAGACTAAAGATGATCCTGACAGCCCACCTAGAGAGAAAGTATAATTGTTCCTGAGTAATAAGACCACATCTATATTGGATTTTCAGAGCACAATTGTTACTGAAACAAATGTGCAGAAGTGCCAAAGAAGCTAAAGATGCCTGAAATGCAGAAGCACAGTGATTCAAGAGTGTATCCCCTATCCTTTGGAATAGTAGTTGCACTCTTTTCTGTCTTATTCACCAATTCATAGCTAAAACCTAATTTTTCTGTTGCTCTTCATTTTCTGATGCCTTTATTACCCTTGCAGACTGAGCGATAAGTATTATTCCATGTTGATATTATTCTGTATCACAACACATGCACCAGAGAGACGAGTGCGGTTTCAGACACTACTCCCTCAGCTGGCTTCCAGCACAGAAAAGACCAACAGTAGGCTTAATTTGAATCAAGACTTCCTAGAATTAGTTTATGCTCACTGCTTTGGGAAATCTGCTTCCTGGAGGAATGCAGTTCCCAGCTCCTCCCAAGGAGCACAATGAATGGCAATTCCTTCCAGAGATCAAGCAACTGAGATACCTCTCTTTGCAGAGAACCCACCACTAAACCATGCACCCTGGGACTTGGGATGAATTCCTAGAGATTTCAACAGGCATTTTACCCAGTTGAGGCCATGACCCATAAAACTGCACCACAGCAATGGTGCTGGTCAACATGCTGTTATTATAGCACTGTTCATACAAAACTTCATCGTTGCATGGTGTCACCAGGAAAAAAGCACCCACCGTCAATATGTGTGTAACAGGGTCCTTGCAGAAGAAATCAGTGGGCACCTGTGGTCACAGCACCTTTTGCTTAGTGCATTTAGTGCTGCCCCCCCCTTCACTCACCACCCAACAAGTGTCACGAAGGCACTGAGAAGTTGCTTATTGCTGCCCGAGGTCACCCCCACTCCAAAGAAACCACACCATCAGTGTGACTCTGCGCAGCACAGGGCTTCACATCGAGAGCCCATAAAACCCACAAAACTGTAGTTCCTTATTAAAACAAACCACTGATGAACATGAAACATGTACAGGAGATACCGCATACTGCCAAGAGCTCAGGAAATACCCCTTTTGGGAGGGCTAAGTCCCTTCCTGATTTCCACAATACACATTTCCTTACGAAAGCTATTACTAGCGAGCCTAAATGCTGTCATATCCCATAACTGCAGGCCAACCGCTGGAACAGCAGAGCTCAAGGTGCTGGGATTTCAGACTAGTCAGGGGTTTGTTAGGTTTTTTCCCTATTCATTTCCTTAAACCTACTCCAAGATCACGATGCACAAGACTCATGGTACATACTACATCTCAAAGGTTACCTCAACTCTCTAACACTTATCCAAAGGAGTGGTTACACTAGATAGAAGGGAAAATATAGATAATCAGCATAACAAATACATTATCACTGCCAACTAATCCACACGCTATGGCCTTTACAAGTCTTGTAAGTCTTCCAGCTGCACCTTTGGGACATGCTATAGAGCCCACTTGTTTCACTCCACCCATGACAAGACTAAAACCAAGGGCGGTCTTGGCTACTTCCTTGGCATGATCAGTGTCACAACTTCTGACGTTCAAAGCAGTTTAATACACCAAATTTTGCTTTTCTTTTTTTTTGTTGTTCAAAAGTATCTGTAGCAATAGTTATTTCTTGCTGGAAGCTATCCATGATGCCACAAAGCTACCAGCACAGCTTACCATCTTAGTATACAATGAAAACAAGTTACTAAACCCACATTTTGCACAAGGTTTGATCACCACCAGCCCCACAGTACACGCCACAGCCTCAGAACCCTTCCCCCCTGCCCGACGGCTGCCACGAACAGCCCCTCTCTGCAAGCACACATCATTCCCATGCCTAAACAGTTCTTTCCTGAGCGTGCACAATACCCTGCACCGCCTTCACTTCGGCTTCTGACAGATCAAACGTCAGTGCTTCACCAGCATTTGAAGGATAAGGCACAGCAATCAAGTGAGCCACAGCGATACGCTGCTCAAAAGGAGGAACAGAAAGCAACTGGAGGGATCCTCAGCATCTGTTGTATCTGGAATTAAAGCTGAGTGTTGAACTGCAAGAGAAAGAATGACACTGTCAATAAGGTTACGCCAACGATATGAACCACAGCACATCTGGGGAGACCTGCAGAGCCCACCATGCCCACAAAACCTGTGCCAGGCTGCACCGACGCGGGTGCTGCTGTGTGCTGCCTGCTTAGCACAGCTGTGTGTTAGGCAAGGTGTCAGGCGGCCCACTGTTTCCATTTAAAACACCATTTTTACGTTAATATTCACTTCGGCCATGCCAGATACAGAGTTAAAACACAGATAAAGCCAGCTGAAACATGCAGAACATTCAATTCATTTTGTGAGCACTGTGAAACAGCTCCCTGCACACCAAAGGACAGAAAGCTATGTGAATTATTCTCCTCCTCTTTTATCCAACTTTCAGTTGGATATATATAGGTTCTGTGTGTTACAAACTTTCCACACGCCACATTCCAGAAGACCAAGCAGCCACTGCACTCGTGCTTCACTGAGCACACTGGCTATTTCATTTACTATCCAAGATAGCAAAATGAGTATCAACAGAAATGGGATACCTGCACAGACACAAACAAGACGCTGCCTCTCACCAGCTCTAGACTCTACCGTGTGCGCAGCTCCAGACTGTCCAGTCCTCGCTCCAGTCCACAGGGAACTGGGAGCTAATGATCAGCACCCACCTCGCCTCCAACTGCTGGCATGAACAGAGCAGAGTCCAGGAGATTTCAACTCAGCTGTAAAGGTTCCGGCCAGTTTTGAATGTAACAACTGGAGGCCACAAGTAGTTCCATTTTTAGCTGCCCTTCACAAAATAGGAACCCCATCTCTGTACCAGCTTATCTCCTAAACCATGCATCATGACAGGACCCATTACAAGATACATGTAGATACGTATATATGCATGCCACCTCTCAGGTACTGTACAATTTGATTACAATACAGGGGAATACTTCAGTCATTATGAATGCTTAGCACAACGTTCGGTTTTTACAGGTCCAGAAAAATAAATCTTACAGCAGCTGCCAATCCACAATGAGCAGAGGTAACACAGAACAGGCAACTTTACAGTGAAAACCTTGGGGGTCACAGGGCACTTTGGTTTAGGAAAGGGGGTGAGGAGAGATGCTTCATTCGGAGGTAACTTAGCATCCAAGGCTCAGTCTGCTCTGCAAGACATGCTTAAATTCAATGGCTCTGTAGCAAATGGGGAAATTGTACAGCACAATTCTAGGAGACAAAAAGAACAAATCAAAGCTGTAAAGGGAGTCAACACTGAAAAGAGCAAGAACTGAACTGGGGATATGAAGGATAAACTTACTTGTTATGATGGTAAATGAAGTGTACTCTTGACCCTTTAAAATAAATTTGCCTACAAGGAGAGTACATGCCTATGTATCTTCAAATAGCTATAAAACTCAAAATCTACTTTTAACTTCAAATTTTCTGAAGAATTTTAAGAAATCGTTTATTATATAATTACTATATCTTCTTACTGCAAAGATACCAAACATTAATAAGTACATTCACACATGTAAATACAATCCTACTAATTAAATTTTAATAAAATTACAGAATAAGAAAGGAAGCAAAAATTTAATTAGAAAAGGCATAGCAGAATTCTACTGTGGACTGTAAAAGAAATCTTACTAATGTACACCAATTGCATAAAGGCACGAGCATCAAACTCACCTTAAGCAGGGTCCTAATGATGTCTCATTCTCTCTGACCAGAGTTTTCACGTTCTGCATCTCTAAATCCTGAGTATCCTGATCACGTTGTCCAGTGGTAAAGGGCATTTCCAAAAGGTGACTTCAGCAGAAGTCCCTTCCCTAATAATTACTGTCTTCCAAATTCTATTAAATTTAAAATGGAAACTACACTCCTGGTATTTGTTACTGAAGACAGCCATCACCACCTGTTGTTCTTTCAGCAACACTTGTCCACAGAGCTTGTAAAAGAAACACCCTTCAACACCTAATTAGTCAGCACTTCCAAAAGGCACCAGAGGTAGAAAGCTTCAGCTGAGGGACAGCAAAAGTACAATCGAATCGCTAAGGATAAAGTCCTCCTACCACAGCGAGCAACATCGTTATCTCTCTGAGCTTCACAGGGAAAAAAAGACACGAAGCCATTTCTCCCTGATAAGCACACGGGAAAAAATTAACATGGCAAATACCACAACACTCTAGCTATTACAGAATGCATACGGAAACCTTTGTACTGACATGTAGAAAAGTAAGTTAGATTTTGAGGAAGATGTTTCTGATGACTTAAGACACAATCCGAAAGACAGACTCTCAACCAACCAGTACTTGGTACAGAATTACAGCTAAGCGATGATTACATTTCTGTTGCAGTTTTGTATATACTGCACAGAGACAAATACATGTTTAGAACGGCCAATGGCCTGTCTGTCTTCTTGTGGGGCAAAATTCTTGATGAACCACGGCAGGAAAGCCCCTTAGCCAACTCCCTCTGATGACTTACAAGCTAATCTCGTGAGTGGGTTGTGGATGCGCAGTAAATTTAAGTAAAGCTTCTTAAAAAAGGCTTCAGAAAAGTCAAGCTAATATTATCACCTCAATTCCCATCCCTCACTTTAGAAGAAATATCCTATGACTGAATAGCTTGGATTTGTGTTTTAACAGGCTGGAGAGGGGTGAAACTGGGGACACAGGAAAAATACTCTCCAGCCGCTTTACTACATCACAGCACCACCACCTATGTTTAATGCAGATGATCAAGAAACACCCTGGCAGTATATCTCAGTGCTCTGCAACCAAGTTTTTCTTTTTGTTTCACAACACCAGCTCTGCGTTCTGAGAAGCCCACTCCAACTACACTTTTCACTATCTATGGAAAGCAATGGGAACCAAGACAATAAAAAAAATACTGCTTTAAATTAAATGAGAAAGATAGCTATGCCAGAGAAACCACGTAATATGTGCATTGGAATGCCAGAAAAAACTGTTTAATAAAAACTCTGCAGTACAATGCACACCTCAAAATTTCTAACTATGAGAATAATGATGCCACTAAACTGCAATTTTTAATCTATTTTTGCAGCACAGTGACAAGAAGGAAGTTCCAGGGTAAGAACTAAAAATTTAATTACAGTAACAATTTTTTATTGCATGTTTAAAATGCATTTTTAAAAACAAATAGTGCACACTGGCTTCACTTTCATCTCCTGAAATATGCACTTATGATGGAAAGCCCTGGGGCTACAGATCCATCTATATTTATTAACAAAATATAATCCCAGTCCGTTCCCCCAGGGGACATCATTTAGTTTCACAAGATTGTCAACCCTGTACTCTAACACACTTGAATTAATTGTTTGTGTACACTAGATCCATTTATTTTAAATTTATTTTGTCTACATTTAGTGAAATAAAAACATCGCCCTGTACAATCCACCATCAGCAGTGAGTACAACAGCAAAAAGTATTATACAGTTTATACACACTAAAATCTTTTCCTTTTTCCTATAAAGAAACCAGAACAAACCTAATCAATATAGAGTTTAATTTAGAAGAACTCAAATTACAGAAGGGAAACCCAAAATTACTGTGGTCATTTCTGAGCCCCCAGAAGTTCCTGATTCATGTTCTTGGAACAGTGAGTGCAGCTGAAGGAGTGAAACATGCTCAAGTTGTCTTCTTGGGTCTTCAAAAAAATTACCAAATATTTAAATTAAACATGGCTAGTTAAAGAAACATTTGAAGCAGAGCAATATAACTGGGAATTTTGCCTTACTAGTTGTGGTTTCTTTTAAACCCAACTTATACAATGCGCGAAGTGCTAAGCAACACTACAGAAACACATTTACATCAACACTGAAGACCTGGGGAAATGAAATTCCAACAATTTTATTTTTTTAAATGAGCTGTATTTTCTAAATTTGTTTTTATTTTTCTGTTTTCATACAGTATTGAAAACAAACGCGGCACATTCACATTTTCCCGAAGAATTGTAAGGATGATCTCTACAGGGATAACGTTGAAAAGCCTGAAGCTCAATCAATTGATGTTGAAAACTCTCAAAAGGAGTAAAAGGCTTGATCTGAATGGTCTAGAACATGTATTGTAATTTAATAGAAGAGATGGTCGTCTTAATATTGATGATTTAAAAGAACTTCCCAGTTCATGCGTAGAGTACAGTCCAAGAATAAATCAAATTTTCTGAACGCATTTTATGCTACGTAAGTGTATACTTTGCGATCCTCAGGTGTTCGTGCCAAATATTCTCTCTCAATAAGTCCTTCAATACGTTTTTTAATAACAACTGGACTTGGTAAGAATCGGGCCTTCAGCTGCTGAGTTACCTAAAACACAGAGTCAAAGACAATAATGTAAGACCACAGAGCAAGACCATTAAATATCCCAACTGACCAAAATAATAAACACCCTTATTTAGACAGGGCTGGCTAAAACCACGAAGCATAAGCAGCAGTCTGCAAACTTCTGGCAGCTTTTTCCCCTGTATCAGGTGCTTGCTCATTTTTGGGTATGATTCAAAGTACTGACCCTCTACAGAGACACGGTCACAATCTGAGAATCATCACAATTTCGCTGCCCTAAGGGAGTTCAAGAGCAGAAAATGCGTATGATTTCTGGAGCTGTAAGAATTCAGGAGTTAAGAGCAGCAGGACACTCTCTCTCTGCTAAGAGCAGACCTGGACCCAACAGTCACTAAACAAGATCAAAGCAGAAAATTTGAAGTACAGTGGTTTCTGTTGCCAAATCTTATTTCAAGGAATTTGATATACATCATAACAGCACTAAAAGAAGGAAGAAAAATTAGATACACCCATGAGCACATCCTGAAGTAAAGGGTAAGGATATAGATGTTTTCAGATGCATGGGGAAGAAAAAAAAAGGATGGATTCAAAAAAGCACCTCTCAAAAGCCTTTCAGAATTACATTAGTGATTCACTTTCATGAATTAATGGTAACAGCAACAAAAATTCCCAAGCCCATATCAAAACTGTGTAACAGCATATATACCTCTGCTACTAGCACATTGTGTTGCATCTTCTTCCTAGATTTCATTATCCGAACTATAGCAGCTTCTATCTCATGTTTTCTGTCATCATCTACTTTCTGCCTCGTTTCTTTCCTTTCTGGATCAGATTCTCCTTGTTTGGCAGCAACTTAAAGAAAAGAAAGTCAATGGAAAATGTGTTAGCAAAATTAAAATTAATTTCATTGTGTAAGTATTAGCTTCACTATTTATTTCACATAGACATCAAGTGTTATTTCCTGAGTTTCGACATTCTCAAACTTGATTTTTTTTAAAAAATGAAAAACAGTCACAAGAACATATTAACACTTTCTGGCATATTTTGACAACAACTGACAAGGTAACAATCTGTTATTTCATTATTGCCATGTCAAAATTTGAACAGCACTCAAATCCGCTTACAGGCACCAACAACCCCCCCACTGCCATTACATATTTTTCTCTTTAATGAAGCAAATAATCCATTATTTAAAATAGAAAAAGGAGTAAAAATTTACTTCAAACTAGTTAAACACTCGAGGCTTAATCAATCAGAAGTAATAGTCCAACTTTGTCCTCTACATCTCAATTACATTATTTGTATTGTGTTTTCCTAATTACACTTTATTTCTGCGCTTTTCTAGCTTTTCTTACCCTTCCAACCAAGCATCACTACTTACCAACCTTCCTCCCACATTGCTATACCACTCTCTGCCCTTCTTCACTGAAAAGTCCCAAACATGTATTGGTTTTAAAAGATACACATAAAAAAATAAAATCTGTTTCAGACAGACACATACAACCACAAGTATCAAATTTTCTCCAAAGCTCTCTTGAACCCCCTATCATATTCCCATTCACAGACATTAGTGGAGTGTAAAGCAGAATTCCTCTAAAGCTTGAAAGTTGTCACAGAATTTACTTTAATTCTGGCAGTGAAGTGGCTTATGTCCTGATAAGAGGGTTCTCAGCATCCTCCTTTGGCTGCTGCGTTGCTGCTCACCTGAAGAATTCTCCAGACATGGCCAATGTGTGGACACCACAGCCCGCTGCGTGCACATGGAGGCAGTCTCACTATCACTTAAGCAGAGGGGTACAGGGAGTGTGATGTATGTAGGTACTACTGGGTTTTACACGCAACCCCGTACAAAGCGTGCTGCTCAAAAGCCCAACAAGTTCTATTACGTGCAACAAGCAGCACACGAAATACTGATGTTATACTTAAAACACCACCAATGATGCTGTATATTTCAAATACTGAGATCTGTGAAGTCTGAAACTATTTTTAGACGTACTAAAATTAGGAAATAATCTTCCAAAACACTCTATGAAGTGTATCCACAGCGATGCTACATCAGAAATTATTCCTGGAGAGCTTTCTAGACAAAAAGGTGTCAGCATTTCTTATGCTTAACACAAACCAGCCCTTCTGTCAGCTAGTAAAATGGCATTGTACTCATCAGCTTCTCTTACTTGTCAATCCCAAATCATTGCACAAAAACATTACAGATACCTGGCACTTGGAAACACTTAGATCCTGTTGTATCATGGGCTAAAACCATCAATTTCACAGCAGTGCAGCAACTTACACATTTACAAGGCAATTTTCCTATTTCTGAATATATCCATACTCCATTTTTAATTATACTATTAGATTTGAATTTTATTTCTCTTTCAACAATTCCTTATAAAAGAGAATTACATATTTTGTGAAGTAAAAGGCTTTTAACTATGATGTCCACACCTTTCTTGGTATTTGAGTTCTCATTTTGATGTAACTAACCAGCAACACAAAAATATATCAAGTTTTTGCTTTTACTTGCACAAACATTAATCCTGCAAAAGATAATTTGACATCTTTCAGACAATTTTGAGACTGCAAGACAGTAGAATATAAAGCTCACTTACCCGTCTGAATCTTGACTCTGTGTAGTTTAGATGTGAACTGATCATTCACTGTAAATATATGACCATTTTCTATTTCTTTTGATTTAGGTTCTTTTGTGAGAACACGTTGTGTTGGTTTGCCACATGCAAGGGACTGTAGAGCTCTAACCAGTTCTCTTTCAGGGATATCAGTTTCTTGCTGAATTTCCTAAACAAAAATATCTTCATTAGTTTATGGATACAGCAGAAGTATCATGCTTTGCAAACAGCAGCACTGATTGCCTAAAATGTCCATCTTCAAGTGTGCAAAATAATACTATGACAGTTGTGGGATCTGAAAAGTTAGAATTCATTTTGTAGCAAAGTCTCCATATGTACTATGCAAAACAAACCACCTGGGCCAACACACAGCGAATTCCATCAAGTAGATAGCCAGCATGAACTGCAAACAGAATGATTAACCAGCTGATTCATTTCACTGTAATTTTTGAGAAAGCTGAAAGGATTTGTTCACTGTCTCCAACATTTGCTGAACGGAGTGAAACCAAACCTTTTAAGTAACTCAGTGACGGAAAACATCCATGATGTTCCTCTGCATTCCTGACAAAGAACTGAAGTGATTTTGCATTCAGCAGCACGTTAAAAAACATCTTTTCAAATGAAAGCAAACAAGGTCTAGTTTCACCACAACATAGAAATACTCTAGATTATTCAAAAAGGAGATGTAATTAGCCCAAAACAATTTATTTACAAGCTCAGATGACCTTGGCTAGGACTTCCACAAGTGAAATATAAGAAAACATCATGATGCAGCAAATGAACGAGCTAAGAAGAAAAATGTCCAGTAGGAGTTTGTAAAAACATGTATGTAACTTGTTGCACCTCTGTCGGTATTTTAAGGGTGCAGCTGAGAGCCATACGTCCGTCATACACAAGTGATCATGAGTCACTGAGCAAGTTAGACTTGATGAGCTATGGTGTCTTAACATTCTTTACAAGTAGGTCAACTACTACTGCTTCCTCAAACCTAACTTCTTAACTAAGCTCCCATTCATTAGAATTTCATTGTAGAAGTGCCTTTTCTTCCTTTTTCTAGTTTGGGGAAATTGCAGACATCTCTGCTTTCACATGCCTATTTCATCTCTTGAGGGACTTCTAGCAGCTGAAGAACAAACTACTGAATAGGAAAAATAAACCTCACAGACATGTAACTGTCCACAACAGCTGTCACTTTCTCAGCTTCCCCACCTGTGGCTCCAAGAGCAGCATCAAGCTCTTCCACTGTTCCCATAGATTCCCAATTCTCACAGCACACCGTTCAAACTATGACCTTCAGGCTAAAAACAGCAATAACAACTCCCAGGGATCAAAATGCAAAGATCTGTAAAGAACTATGAACAACTTGTTAAAAGTTCCTTGAACAGTGACCAGAAAAATCAAACGTCAAATTACAACCAAGATCTACTACATGGTGTTACTTCATGAGCGTACTCAAGTTTTTTTAAAATCAATCCAATAAAAAAATGCCACCCTTCTGTGGTCAACCACCACTGACAATCTGCAATAAAAGTAATTTGGATGTACTGGCCTTTACTGGGACTCTGCTGGTAATTACAGTGCATCTCATATACGACATCTCACTAGCAGGTCTCTGTGAGGCCAAGGTTAACACAGAATATACCTTACTTTTTAACTATAGCCTCAGCATTATGTGTAGAATATTGACTTTATGTGAAATCATAGGAAACCGTGTTTTGACAAGTCCAAATTCACTTCAATGAGGTAAAAAAAAAAAATAAAATAAAAATCAGTAAGTTTAAAATGAAAAAATTTCAGAATTTTGATACCTATTGCTTATGGATGACTGAGAAGTAATAAAATATTCCTAAACATAAGAGTACTCTTAGCATAATGTATTCAGAAATATCCATAGTATTTGAAATAAGTGGTATGTATCCACATATTTTAACTATTTTCCAGTAACAAAAAGCCTCTTCCAAGCAGCTCACAGAAAGTCACAGTTGTCACCTTCAAACAGTTTTTCCAGATCCAGCACAATATATAACCATTTCCATAGTCCCAACAGAAAAATTTTACTGTAATTTAACACAATTGTGCAATAATGTTGTACTGTGAGGATAAATTTAACAAACCAAAAGGAAGGTGACACCTACATTTTTATATTTCAGTAAATGTAAAGCCTCAAAGCTAAAAACCCAATCCCGTTTATTAATGAAGCTGCACCTGTGACATGCAGGTTCCCAAACCTTGATTTTTTGATCAAGTCCTAAAGTTAATCCTTTCAAAACTAAATCACTTCTACATAGGAATATATTTGCCCTGCTTCTGATCAAAGCAAAATGAAGATCTAAAATGGTGTTCAAGGTTTTTTTGACACTAAACATCCTTATACTGACCACTATGTATGTATTTCCATGTTTTTTTACTTCACTTTGCAGTTCAGCTGCTAATGTTTGTAAACCATGTGGGCTTCAGAATTTAAAAGCTTAAATTAAAACAATATGCTGCCTCAGAAGGCACAACTTCAAGTTGGATTAAAAAAAAAAGTGTAATATGAATGTAAATGCAAATAACAGATGTTCCTTTGGGCTCTTCTTCCTTCAGTCTCTAGCGTATCATTTTTCTGAACATAGTTTCATAGAGACATTTGATTTAAGGGTGGAAAATGTATACTTTTCTCCCCCCATTTCCAAAATTGCATCATTTTAAAGGCCACGCTGGAGTCATGCACAATATCAGTACTAACTACACAATCTTAATTCTAAAAAAATTACCAAGAGAGCTCTACCAGGAGCCTACAGAAGAGACGATTCTAGGCATGGAACTGCCTCTGTTTGTTTCTATACAAGAACGTTTATTAGAAGGAAAAAGTGCAGAAGGAAATTAGAAAGAACGCTATGTCATTCTGTTGAAATGGCAAAAAAAGAAAAAAAAAGAAAAAGACAAAACAGCTAAACTAGTTTAAATTTCTAATCTCTCATTTTTGTGGAATTATTCAACAGCTTTACTTCTGCTACAGTCCCATTTGTCCTCCTTGCTTGTTAAACCTCAAGAACCCAATTTTCCCCTTATTTTTCATGTCATCATTAAAATATCTAAAATACTGATATTAACAGAAAATTATGTTGAGTATTAGGCAAGACTTGATTAGAAGAAATTGAACTCTGAAAAATTTATCATTCTTCAAATGCTCGAAGATCCTCTTAGATTCAAGCAGCATTAACCTACACCCACATGGCCACCAGTTCTTTTGCATACATAAATAAAGCTTTATTTATACAATAAATTCATATGTTTTTGTGGAGGAATTTTACTATACAATAATCCTTTAAGGTTCAGTAACATCTTATGGATAATTTTTGTATCATGATTACCCTAGTTTTCTCTCAATCCCATGTCTTAATGGCTATTAGGAGAATCTTGTCAAGTCTGCAATTAGTAATTGCACTGAATACAAAATAAAACAGCAAAGTCTGTTCAACTGTGAAGGCAACTTCAAATTCATCTGTTCAGCTGGGAATCTGCAGACACGTTTGTACATCTGAGTTTTATGCTTACACAAGCACACACCACAAGTCATCTCTCACACCACGTTGCAGTAAAAGCACTAATTTGGTATGACCAAGAAATAACAGTTGCCCAGCAGTCAGCAATTAATCATGGTATTCAATAATCAATGAACAAAGATAAAACTCATCCATCATCCTACTCTTAAGTTTTCATAAGCTCTCCTGGCTGGAGTTAAAGACAACTCCCACACACTTCACCAAAGAAACCAAACAAAACAAATGTGCCTTCTTAATGTTTTAGTTACAGGGGGACATAAAGTAAAAGTTTAAGAACTCCCAAACCAAAAATAAACAAAATGTACACAACCTAGAAGCATGTGGACATACTTCACTATCATCTAGTTTTAGTAAAATAAATTTTAAGTTAGAGCACGTACTAAAATTTGCATTTTTCACTGCTCTACTAAGTGATATTTGTTCATATATAGGTGACACTCTACTGCTCATAAAGCCTACACTTTTGTGGAATAAGGTAGCCATCGGTGCAATTTCAACATGAGCTTGAAGAAAAACAGCTGTTAAGTCCCCCCTCTTCCCTCCTCCCCCAGAACGAATGCTGTAATGCTCCTGCTCACAACACACAGGACTTTCTGTGCTTTAAAAAAAAATCTTTTTTTTGAATTATGAGTAGTTTATTAAGAGCCTCTTATCAAACTCTGCTTTCCTTAATCCCAACTGAGACCATTTCAAAGAAACATTCTTTTCTTTATTAACCAGCTAGAAGCATGCCAAATAAACTGAAAACAAAATCCAAACAAAGGCAAATTATTACTATGCAGAGCACAGTCAAAAGTAGCACTTCCAATTGCGCCCATACTGCTTTTCAAGGCTGCCAATGCTCTCTCAAAAGGAAGATAATGCCTAAACTGAAACTATTAATTGATATTAACAATGCAGTGCTCAAACCTCCCAGCACAGGATCTTCCACCACTCCCAAAGCCTCCTTCATCATCATCTATCAGTTCACCACTTCAGCCTTTCCTAGCAACGTCCCTCTAGTCTCCTTGTTAAGATCCTACCTGGACCTTCATTGTCCTTTCTGGCTCACCAGCTCAGAGAGGACATGAAAGTTCTTTGCTTTATCCTACAGGTCATTCCAGCCTACCAATTTAAGCTCTTTAGCATTTAAAAAGCCAGGACACAAACCCTTCTCCATCCTTTGGTCTCTAAATCCATTTTCTCAAAGATAAAAATGAGCCAGTGGAGCCACCGACTCCATAGCATTGGTTGGAATGCACCAATGCATTCCAGCTTCAGCTTTTCTATAGCTCTATGGCCTAGGAATACGCACACTCACAACTTTCTTCAACCAGTTCCCAAATCAATTCCTCCCCTAGGGGTGCTTCTCAGGGGCACTGCTAATAATCTGTATTCTGTATTTATTGGCTTCATCCACACTCAGAGCAAGAGGCACCTGAACATTAAATGTCTATTAAAGAGGACAAGGAAGTGCCTAAAGCAGTTACTTAAAATCAGGTGAGAAAAGCACAACGCTTACCTCAAATGTGTATTTTTCTCTGTTGTTAAAGAGCATTAATATCGTCATCTGGAAAGTGGAGACTTGCAATATGTGCTTCCGTGTATTTGAGCCAGTTACTTGGGCACCTCCGACCCCAACCTCTGAGCCATCTTCCTGTTTTAAAATTACAAAACTACTGTTAGATTGTTTTCCACTGCAAAATATTTTACCTTGGCAAGATTAACATAATATGATGAAATAATCATCTAGGAGATCAACCTACACAAGTGATAGAACAGTACACAGCTGGTGGCATAAACAGAACACCTCTCGAGTAGCTGTCTTAGTATCACAGGAGGTATCTCTGGCTGGAGGTATCACTGTAGGTCCCATGGTCCAGCCACCAAACCCAGGCCATCTAGCAAGATACTCAGGACTGTGCCCAGTCAAATACTGAGCATCTCCAAGGACAGAGACTCCACAACCTCTCTGGCCCCTCTTATACTATTTGTCCATCCTCCCGTTCTGCTACTCTGATACTGAAAATTATAAAAATATTTATCCTACAGTAATACAATTTTAACATCCTCACAAATGTGTTATTAATACTTTGCATTACAAGATTTTGTTTGCATTTTGCATTGCTTTCTATGCTCCCAAGCATCATGTCATTACGACCTCCAGCTTAACCTTTTAGAACTGGTCTAAATTACTAGCAAATTATTTTCTTGTATACATAAACATTATGCATTATACTTCTATGAACTCTAAGATTCTCATGGTTGAAAAATTGTGGTCTACACTGCTAACACTTTGCATGTGAAAAGCAGGCTAAGCTTGGTTTAACAAAGTTTTTTTTACATCAACAAAAATTACTCTAAAAACAACTATGTCTTTTGACTGATTCACAGTCAAAAAAAACCCAAACCATTCTGGTCCCTTGGAGATCAAAATTACTACTTTTTTATGAGGTAACAAAGAGATGATGTTCAGTGATGCATTCAAATTAGATTTAGAGAAGGGAATAAAGTCAAACCAGAAACTGCTACAAAGGAAGAATCCGACTATAAAGCAAATGGAAGGCATCTTTTTCTTATATTAGCAATACATAAGCTTTTATTTTTACAAAATTCTGAAGCTATCATAATACATATTTACTTACTTTTCAAATAAAAATACAATCTTTTCATGATCTTGATACTTTACCTTTTTAACAGGCCCGTAGAAAGTGGCATTGAGATCGGCAGAACCCATATGATGCTGGAGCGTCAGCTGCCGCCCGCTATGTTTGGCTAAATAAAACCTGGAATATAATCCAATTGAAAACTTAGATACAGAATGTAAACTATTTATCAAGTGGATATTGCTTTAAACAGTTAAACAGACTTTTCACAGCCATTATGGACACTAAGAAATTTCTAACTTTTGCTTTTTCAAAGCATTAATTAGAATTCTAATGGGAGTTAAATCTCCCAAAACCTCAAGTCTCAATGTGACAATTGCATTCTCTTAATTTTTGCATGAACTGAAGAACAGTATGTGAGCACATCTTCCAACAGTAAAACAATATCTAAGTTTAGAAAGTTTTTTCTTAAAACCTCTACCGAAAAATCTGCTTTAATACATACCTTCTAAATATTTCAAAAGCATGTCTGGGAGCTGGAGGGATGTTGCACTTTGGTGTGGCTGACTGAGTAGGCCAGTAACCTGTTGTGAGGACTCGCACTGTAAGATCAACACCACCTAATGAGACCTAAGGATAATTGGAAGAAAACATCCATTGTTTTAAAACAGGATCATGTTTCACCATTTTTCTATATCTGCTTAGAAGGTCTAGAATTTTCTCAGATTATATAAAAAAACCCCAGACATCTATCTATATGACATTATTTTTACAAAACCAGACAAAAGAAGTCATCACTATCAGAGTAGATGGTACAAGCAAAAATCCTCTACGTTGTCTTCCTCTGGCATTTAAAACTGAGCACAATTTCACAGAATAAATTCTTAACCAAGAATGGAATACCTGTGATCATAAACAGAACTCATGTTACATGTAATCATTTTTTCTAAACAAATTTTTGAGTACATACAATAAATATATATACAGTTTTGAGTACATTTACAGGTTAGTAAATTTATCAGTTAAAAAAAATAATGGTTTATAAACTTACTTTCTGGAAGCAGAGAGTAAATACTGTATATGTAACATTAAACCATAGGAAGCTTTTCCTGCAATTTACCTCTGGACTACAGCATAAACAGCTACTCACTTTTCCACCCACAACCTAGCCACTTTTCCTTAAAACTGACTGTTTTAAGCTATAGAAGGTATATCTAATGCCTTCAAAGAACACACATTATAGACAAGAAAAACTAAAGCATATCCAACTCATTATAAACCTGTAACATCGAAATAGAGCACATTTTATTTTAGGAGGTCCAAAACTGCCATATGGGCTCAGAAATTTCCGCTATTCAATAGCAGAGTGGCATTTCCGTGCATTATGGAAGAGGTTTTGAATGTGCACGTTGAATACCTGGCCTGTACGCATCAACAAACTTCGGAAAACGTAGACTGACCAGTGTCAGGCTACTCATACAGAAATCCCTTTAACTGGATTTCACTAAAGTTTAAGCAGAACAACTTGCAAAAAGTATGTAAAGATCCACATAAAGGTTGTTCTGCAGCCAACATTACTGCCATGCTTCTAATTTTATACCACCAATATCATGTGGCTCACAAGAGAAATTCAAAGAGATATTAAGAAACAGAACAAGTTGATCTATGGATCACCTGGAAAAACAAAGCTTCAACAGTTTTCTCCCTCCAGCCAAAGCACAGGGAAAGGTCATCAATGTGTCCAGAAAGATTCAGAAAATACCTTTATCTGGAACTGAAACATCTTAGTTAAGATGGCAACCATTTCCCTATTTTTTTTGTCATAGCCAGACCAGCACATGGAATTCAATTAGAATGTCTCACATCATACACTATACAAAGCACTGAGTAGTTTGTGACTTGAGAAAGTTTTGGAAACACTGTATTTTGCAAGGTGTCTTTCAACATAAAAATGGTTCTGAACTAGAGGAAAGTGCTTTGAAGTAATCTAATCTTTACAAAACTCCAACAACACTGAAGTTTCAAGATTGCAGCTCTAAAATTATCCATAATCTATTAAATTGGACTTTCCCTAGCGCTGAGCTTCCACTTACTGAAAGCAAAGCAATCATCATCTCCGCAGTCCTTAGCTCTACCTGTATCTCAGGATATAGGATGCAGCTGGATACTTTGCAAGTACGATTGAGAGAAGAGCAGATGCCTACCTCCTCTAGGAGGCACCATACACATAACAAAGGTACACAAATTGTTAAAAGGAGTAGAATGGGTATTTCATGTAAAACACAGTATCATCAGCAAGTTAACAGTAACATAACCCCCCCCACACAAGTATCTTCCTGCTTGTATTTCCTCTTAATACTGTTCACATTAATAAAAATATATACACTTCCACCATAAATAAGTACTCAAGGAATTTCATTAAAAGGTCAAAATGCCAGTCCCTTGATGAGAAGAAGATGAAGTTTTAAATAAAGCCTAGCAGAGTATCTGTTAACAATTTAAATTCATCTTATTGGCTGTATATAGTTAAAAAGAAAATAGACAGCATTTATTAGTGTAATGTAAAACTGTCTCATGAAGTACATAAATCTAACACAAAAAAACCTCTGTGTACAAGTGTCACGCGCTACC
The DNA here is from genome assembly GCA_013398155.1 of Pedionomus torquatus. NCBI lineage: Eukaryota > Metazoa > Chordata > Aves > Charadriiformes > Pedionomidae > Pedionomus > Pedionomus torquatus. The sequence continues at coordinate 22,761 of VZRU01012815.1, forward strand.
TAAAAACGGGAACATTCTAATAATTTTTTTCTTGAAATGACTATTTCAAGCATTCTAGAAGGAAAACAAGATTAGCTTCTAAATAAATAAATAATAAAGCTGCCTGTTCACAAACACCTTTATATCTATCTGTATGTGCCTCTATAACCTCTTCTGAAACCACTTTGAGAACATCCCGTTTTTTCACTCATGATGATTCACAGTATGATGATGAAGATTTCAGCTGGCTGCTTCAAGACAGCAAAGATTTCAGATCACTGTGCACAACCAAGGATGTCAGACTGAGTACATCCATGAGCACATTCCTAGCAGTCAGATTTCCAAAACTGATTCAAGTGTGCTTGATATAAAGACTTACTCATCTGCAGACAGGGAACTACTTCGCTGTTTATTATGTATTAAGCACTACTGAGTAGTACAGAAAAAAAAAAGTGTTTAGAGCAAATAAACAGAGTGATAGAATGGTGAGAGTTGGAAGGGACCTTAAAGATCATCGAGTTCCAACCCCCCAGCCATGGGCAGGGACACCTTCTACTAGAGCAGGTTGCTCAAAGCCCCATCCCACCTGGCCTTGGACACTTCCAGAGATGGGGCATCCACAACTTCTCTGGGCAACCTGTTCCAGTGCCTCACCACCCTCACAAGAAAGAATTTCTTTCTAATATCTGATCTAAATCTCATCTCTACTAATTTAAAACCGTTACCCCTTGTCCTATCAGATCTCAACATAGAAGTGATCTCTTCCCGATGTATTATCTGAGAGGTCACCTTTTACAATAAGGTGTAAGACTTCCTGACTGAACAATGAAGTCCGTATTTGGCAATTGCAGGGAAACAGTTGTTCTGTATTTAATAAAGGCTTCAACTGCATCAGGAAAGTTAAAGATGAGATGGAATGCTTGCCAAATATTTGCAGCATGTCAATTTTTTCTTGCTGTTAGCTAAAATACCAGTCGCAACAAAGGTTCTCTTTAAAGAATGAGCAAGGAAAGGCTGTGCTGGTAACAGGCCGTTTGCAAAACGCACGTTAAGGGCGGGCAGAGCTGTGCGGCCTCCGCCCGCCCCCTGCCGGCCACAAGCGGCAGAGCCCTTCCTTCCACAAGACCGCAAATACAACAGACCGTGAAACAGGATTTCATGGAATTTTATGGAATGGAACTGGCGCTGCTCAAGCTGTGGGTCAGGCTTCGCACTGACACTTGCATTTCAGAAAGACTAACAAAGTTTGTAAGATGAAAAACGCATCAAAGAAGTATAATTGGAGGATGCTAACAACATCCTTTCTACACGCATATACTAACAAATTAAAAACAACCACCCTTGATAAAGGCCTATGGTTTATACTGAAATAAAAGGACAAGCACACAGATCCCCAACGCTCTTACCCCGGTTGCCTGAAGATGTTGCCTGAATTCATCCATTGTCGTGTTTGAGATGCTCATGTCCCTGAACATTCCTTCCAGTTTAGATGTGAACTGACATCCACATTCAGTCTAAAATACACAAAATAACACTATGAAAACAGAGCTTCTGACATGTGAACTGCAAGACTAAAAGTTAGTTTAGAAATCTCATTAAAATTATATTTCTGTACATTTGGTTACTGGAATTCCCATTTGCATTACCTTCAGAACTTAAAAAGTTTCATATTTCATGTAATGAACTCTGAACATATCAAAACATTTTTTCCTTTTCCTCCATCATTGTATTTTTGGTTTCTTTTTAGCTTCCTATCTCATCTTAAAAAAAAAAAAAATTAAAAAAAAATAAATCTGTGAGCACTTATCAGACCAAAGCATCTGCTTTCACCTGCTTTTAGCATGATACTGTAAAGGAAAAGAAAGTAGTTGAATTAAAACCCCACCATCACACTGTTGTTCTAAGGGTGCTTAATTTTAAAGGTTTACTGCAGATTACCAAGTGAGATTACTAGACCTTTTGAGAATCATGGCCATATGCATATATAGATACATGTGCACAAACACATGCATTTCAGTTGCACACACGGGACTTTGTGCCTGTATCTAACACATAGTTTGACATTTACGGTAAAGGCAGGCACGTCAGCTTCAGCATCCTCATCACTCTGCAAAGACATGAATGAGAAAAGTGTGCAGCTGAGATTCACTGATTCATCTTGCAAATGTATGATCTCTGCCTTCTAAATCACCAGGCTAGAAGGGATAGAGAGATAACTGAGAAAGAATTAGTACCAATAATTTGGAATTAATACTGATCATTGGAAGAAACCTTCATCTGAGTGAAGCAAACAGGCTTCACTCACTGATAGAATATGAAAGTCAAAAATGAGCATCAGTAAAGTTTGATTTTAGTACCAAATCGCTCTGGTTTGGAAGTTCCTTAGCGATTTACCAAGCCGCTTAGGGAAGAAGCTGCATTAGAAGTTGATTCAAGGACTGTTCAACTTTAGGCTTTACTTTCTTCTTCATCTCTCAGCCTATTTAATCAGTCAACTGAACCAACTAAGGAAAATGAGTTTTCAGACACTGATAGGAAGATGGTTTTTTTTATTTTTCCCCCTCAGTCTATCTCATAATATTTACTCAAAAAGGAATTGAGCATTATTACCAGTTTGCAGATGGAGGCAACTAAAAAACAGTGCATGCAATAAAAAAATTCTGCCGTGAATAATAGAAAATCTAGGGTAAAACAGTCTTGTCTTCAAATCCAGTCACTAGATAAAAGTAGTTCACTTATTTACACAATCCTAAATTTAAGTATTTTTTTTTAAGATTTGTTTTGTTTTCTAGATTGCTGTCATCACAGTTGCTTGTCAGTATTTCCTTTATTGCCACAAATTATCAAGAAAAACCTTTCACATTTTCTGTTGGGGCTTTACAAGCTAATCTGCATTTAACAGCAAACAAAATATATATTATTTATAGATTCCTCTTGTAAAAATAGAAGTCATACCTATGAAAAAAAGTTAAGTGGAAAGTATACTCTTACCTTTAATTTAGATATCATATTTTTCTCAGAGTCATCTGAAACACTCTTGTTTGTGAGAAGTCGTCTTGCCAAGTGCTGCTTGTAATACCGTTCAAAAACATCCTTCTCCTGCATAAACCTAAATAAAACCATTGCCTTATCCAATATAGTTTCTACTTCTTGCTCTGTTAGCTGTAAAAGAAATAATTTTCTGGTTTTAACATTCCAGCACAAGTGTCTTGTACAACCTCCATACTTAAAAGTAATTCACAGCAAACATATGGTCCAACAGGAGCTTATAAAGAAGCCAACAAAACCAGTCCAACACGGGAATGACAAAACCAACCCAACAGCGCACAAGCTCAATAGAGCTAAGTAAGAAAATCTAGAATGGAGGGAAAAGCAATTGAGAGGAAGCAGGGAGACAATGTGGAGGTAGAATGCCCGGTAAATAGAGTAGAAGATCCTGCATACGATTTTAAGCATTACAAAACAAAAAAAGGAAAAAAAAGCACAGATGGAAACCAGTATTAGGAATATGAAAAATGGGCTTGGAATGCAAGCTTTTGAATGTTAAGACTCATTTTGCAAAGCTTGTCTAGTGTCACAACAAATAAATTGATTATTTGTTTTATAGATAAATAGAATTTACAAATTGATTCCCAAAGTGTCAGATGCATGGAATAACATTCAGCTTTATTCAGTCATTGAAATGTCCAGTTCTGGGTGCTGCACTCCAAAAAATTTAATGAAAGAAGCAGTGAGGTTAGACTGAAGGAAACAGCTGTACTTAAGGCAGAAGAGACAGATGTGTTAAGTCTCCTGCTAAGTAAAAGCAGGTAAAAGCAGCAAACTGGTCCCCCACCTCAAGTGACTTAGCATTCAAAAGAAATTATGAGTTATTGCGAGTAAGTGCCAAACTTTACAGTTATTTAAGGGACTGCTATTTAACATTTCAAAGGAAGGAAGCTACACAATGTACTACAGTCTAGTTTTTGGGTTTTTTTGAGGAGGTATCTGCCAGAATTAACCCAAGTACACTGCTTCAGAGACAGGGGACAACATCTTGAGATCTCCTTGTACCATATATTTCTGTAAGTTTACGAGCTCAGATGTGTTGCATATACATATTTTTTAAAGCAGTATTGCCATTTTTCTTATTATAAAAATAATTTTTTGAAAAGTAGTTTAATCTGATCCAAGTTAATAAAGAGAATGATCTCTTAATTTAGTTTATACTTACTCCTTTGACTCCTTTTTTCAGCTTATCATCAATAAATAATGAGAGGTACTCTGGAGACCTAGAGTTGAGGTTGAGGAAGTACTCAAAGTCACCCGCAATAGTCTGTTTGAAGAGTCGATCATTATTGAAAGATTCTTGAAGAAAGCGGTCAAACCTACTCTTCAAGTCCAGTAAACCCTTAAAAAAAAAAAATCAACATTTTCATTGATTTGAAGTTGCAGGCTGGAAAATGGAAAGAACAGATTAAGATGTCATGAAGACCACGTCTAGAGTCAGAAATTCTGAAAAGCTCTTGATGTTTGGCATTGTTAGAAAGTATCTGAAATTTAGTTTCCATTTTTAAATACCTATAGCTGCCATAAACCTCTTATGGAAGCAATTTTCAGAAAAAATGGCTAAAATATGGTGCCAAATACTGGTGCAGCTTGCTGTTAATAGGCTCTTCAAAGATCAATAAAGTTTTGTAATCACCCTTGTTAGACAAGTGGATTTACCATATTTTAAAACTTTCAACTTAAAGGATGTATTTGTCTTGCTTGTTAAGCCTTTTCTAGTTCAAGTAACATTGGCCAAGAAACTTTCCTGCATCCTGTATTTATGATAGATGGGGCCGAACACCACTTAACCGCATCCATTGAGCTACTAAGCAAGTTTGAGTAGAATACACACTGCAACAACAGGCCTAGTCTTGTCAGATGTTTTCCCCCCTTTAGTTTCAATGCAGAACATCTCTCTGGACTATTTAGTCTTGTGTTTTTAAGAGTCATAGTTAGTATATGGAAATTAGAAACAAGCAATAGCTCTCCCCTATCACCATGTGAAGTTCACAAGAGCAAAATGAACAACTTCCTCTGGGCTAAACCATTAGATTCTTAAAATCATCTTCAGGGTTTGCACCAACTTCACCCAGAGTTAAAACAACTGGGTGCAGGAGGAAGCATCTTAAAAATCACCTGAGCACCTTACTAAGTATAAATGATACACACAGGGTTTAACATAATTAATACAGCATTTGTTGGGGGAGGGGGGGGGGGCAGGAGAGAGTTTCACTCAAGAGTTAAATTTATCACGGATAACTACTGCCTGGAAATCGTTCAGGTTAAATGTTCTTAAAATCCTTGGTTTCTTAAGAAATTATTTATATGTGGTTACTTAAAGAAGCCATTCAAGAATTACTCAAGGAAGTAATAATGTTTCTTAGGAACTCACCATCTCACTTAAAGGAATGGTCTTTAGACAGGCTAATTAATGCGTATTAGAAATTTTAAATTCAAAGCAAATCCCACTATCTCTCTGTTTACCAAGGTTAGCTTATGCCTCCTCCCCAGGAGTACACCATCTGAACAACCTGGTGTTAAACAGGAGAAACTGTTAGTATCTTAAATTATCACAGCATTTCAACATCCCTTCAAATAGAATATTCTAAAAAGTTTAAAATCTAATCCCCTGGCAATGCTTTTGCAATCATCTCATCAATTATGCTCAGAGTTTGGTGGTGTCATGTTGCAGAAGCAGTGCTGAACTATGATAAAGGTTTTTATTCTTGATGGTATAGCATAGCTTCCTTCTCTGTTGTCTTACTGCTACTTAAGTTCTTACAAGATTCAGATGACCATGGCTGAGGTGAGAAGAGGGAGGTGGCTTCTCAATCCACAGTTTTCTCTTCTTCCATCGTGTCAATGGAAGTGAAGGATAAACCTGTTTGGGGGTTTAATCAAGTATCAATCCCTTCCCTAGGATATCTTCACAAGATGATTTGGTACATACTAATGGGCTGAGAGGACGAGATCTGCCAAAGTACACTCTTCCTCAACTTCATTATGCAATTTGCCTTTGTAGTAGGAAACACTGATAGCATCTTTATAATTAAGTTTTTAACTCTCAGTTAAATTTTTTATGACACCCCTTTAGGTCCATCAGGAATTAAAAGAAGTGAAAATTACTTCACAGTAATGCAGACACTTATTTTCCCCATCATTTTACCCTCTCCTTTTATTTATTTATTTATTTTTTAAATCACACCACCACATATAAACTTAACAAATTTAAAAAAAGCTTTCTCTTTTATTTTTAAACAACCCTTGGAAAGGTGAATTCTTGTCCAAGCTTGGTAAGAAGTTTGCTTCAGCATTGCCAGAAAAATTAATAATCCAATCAAAAGTAAGTTCATACTCAAATGGCTTCTTCTAACAGTAACCAGTTCTAGCGAAGTTATTAAACAAAACAGCAGAGGTGGTAACAGACATACAGCATTCAGTGTTTCTCATCAAGACCAGACACAAGGACTTGAACTATACATTTAACATTCCCCCTGGAACTTATCTTATAATTAATATACATTTCCCTATTAAGCATAAAATATCTTTCAGGTATTAAAACATTTCCTTAAAGTTCAATGAACTTTAAAGACTTCATGTGCAAATTTAAAACCATCTTCTTATAAACAATGGGAGAGAAAAAATTACAGATACTCCTGAAGCGTATTTTGTAATCTTGATAAATTAATAGTACTCATCAGTTCTTAGCAAGAGAAGGTGAACAAGAAACAGAAGTGTTCTGTTTCTCAGAGAGACCAAGAATGAAACAAGTAATTTATTATGTTTTATATATAACATATTCACCTCTCAGTCACAGTCATTCTTGTCACAAAATAAACATTGATACCTAACATTACATAAAATTAATACAAAATAGATTCTAAAAAGCTATTTGCCAGCAAATGTACAACTCACTAGGAAGACAAATACCATTCTGGATAATCCAAAAAGCTCCCAGCAGATATTTAATTAGCATGAATATGTTATTTAATAAAAGCAGCTACCAAAAGAACAAAACTTGAGCATATACTTTTCAAGTATTTTAGGTTAAGCGTTCTAAACATGTCAGAAAAATCAGAAAACATACATTTTAAACAAAATTATAAATGTAGCTTATTAATAATAACCCCCTCTGAACCACTGTTAAGGTTTACCATATCAATCACATAGTTACCTGCTACTCTGGGAAAATGTGAGAAAGATGGTAAAAAAGAAAGTTAAAATATTTAACCACCTGAATGTAGTCAACTGGATTCTTTCCTTCTCCCTCTTCAGAAACTAGTGCTTTGCCTTGCTCTCTCAGGTATGAGCTCATGCATTCGCACATTGTCTTCAGACCATTTGGCACACGACTAAATAACTTGTACATGCAAGCAAGGTCTGGAAACAAGAATGAGATATTATGCAGGACACTCTCTGTTAACTCATTCAGTTCTTAGCAAAAAATAACAGTAAAAGTTCTTGCCCCACAAAAAGCATCCTGTAACAGCTCAGGCACTGGAATCTTCCGGTGTCCCCTTTTCTTTAGCTCTGACAACACGCTGATTTGAGCGGCCACAAAATTCAAAACAGTTCGCATTCAATTGTTCTAGGTTGTCTATAAAATGGAATCTGCTATTGCTGATCTCTAGGCCAGCAGAAGTTGATGCTTATGCTAAACAACAGTAAACTTCAGTAAGATTATGTTTTCCAGTGGTATTTAACAATGTTGTTTCCAAGATCATCATCCTAAAAATCAAATACTGTATGAAAATTTGTAAGAAAAATCTAACTACATAGGACAACACTAACAAGATGTTTGTTTCTGTATTAAAAGTAAAAATTGGTAAAGATTGAAGTTTAATTCATATTTGTACTAAACTCAGCCATACAATTTTACACTAGTTTGTTTTACCCATCTGAAGTGATGAGAAGTGCATTAGCTCCAATACGACTTTTAAAAAGAACAATCAATCCTTGTATGTTTATGTGAAATCTTATCTTCGCAATGCCGCAAGTATTTCCTCTCTAGTATTTAATGAATTCAAAGCAAGGCCCATGGAAGTTAAACTAATTCCTGTATATTATGAATACCCTTCAATATCATCGTACGCTCAGCCTGAAGGCCACCATAGCTGGATATTAAAGAAAAAAGGTTAAGTATAGTGTCATCACTTGCCTTTTCAATACAGTAATTTTCTTTTCTTACAGCTAAGAAATTTGCTCACTTTGTCACTGACTATCACCTAGGAACTGTGAAGCTGCTTTAATGAACAAGGGCCATTAATGTAAGCAGTGTGCTCCCCATTCTCAGGGCTTTAGCATGAGCACCAGTTTCTAAATACAGACACTCTAATCACTCTCTCTTCCTTATGCTGCTTTAGAAATTTACATTCACTTTCCATAGTAATTCCATTTAGTCATTCCGTCACACACTAGCATCTATGAGGGGAAACCAAATCAAGTCAAGCCCTTCTTTTTCAATCACTTTGATAAGCTGCTTCTTATGCTTTAAAAAACAGTGACTTTTTTTTTTCCCCTGCAACAAAGCCCCCTCCCCAAGACCTGGTCTTGCAGTACTTCTGTAAAATAAGGCATTTACACTAGCACTCTTCAAGTAACTGCCTGTGGGCCAAAGAACTTCAGTGTATTTTGACAGCTACATACTAGAGGAATGAAAATAAAAAAACAGCTCTTGGAAAACAGGTGACTACAGAAGACTACTACAGCAGATTTTTATTTTTCTTAAGAAATACTTGGCTTACCAAAAAAGCATCTGTATCTGGTTCTGAACAGAAAGCAGTTACACATACAGGCCCTGTTTGCAAAGACCTGTTAAAGCCTCTGAAATAATATTCTCAAACATTTGCAAAACAAAGCCACCAAAGAGTTTTTACAATTACACAGGAACACAAATGTAAAGCTCCACTTATCCCATGTTTAAGAACAACAAGCAGTAACATAAGCATTTCTGTCTCCCATCCCAAAATGCAGTCTTACCTTCTGTCTTCCCATTTTTCAGCATATGAACTAGACCAGAGTTCTCCATTTCCACTATAGTTTTCATATGCTTGGAAATAAGTTCTCTCTCAACAACTTTCACAATTGGTTCTTCTGTTGATTTATCCAGACAATGCATCACCCGTTCTATTTCTTCATTAATTCTAGCTTCTACTTTCTTTATATATACAGAAGCACTGTTTTCAGCTAAAAATTTCTGACTTTCCATCTGCAATTAACGCAAAGTAATACTTCAGACTTTTTTATTTTTAAAAGGATAAAAAGGAAATGCACTGGTTACTTGTGATCAACATCGATAAGCAAGTTCAAATCAAACCCAGCACCTCCAGCAAATGAGATCATTACACCCCCAAGAATCACATACAAGCTTAACACAAAATAAAGGTTCTATACCACTAACGGTGTTACATACTTAAGGGGTACATGAAATATGAACACAGTATTTTCATACTAAAACAACCAAAGCCAACTGTGTTTCAAGTTACCATCTAGAGTTCTAGCTGCAGGTCCAACGAAAACAGAAGGATGGGGAGAGGGAAGAAGCAAAGATTCCTTTCAAAATGCCAGTTTATGGCATATTTTTGAGTTGTGAGTTCAACAGCTCTCATTCTCACTAGTGACAAAGCTGAGCACATTGTTTCACATCTAACTGTTTTTATCCATATTAGTCCTCTTCTGGAACAGAGATTTTTATTTTTTTTTAAGGCAGACCTAAGACTTAAAATGAAAGGCTTAAATGAAAGTAAATATTTTTTTTTGCACCAATGAAAACCAGAATGCATTAACTTTTGAAAGGTCGTGCAATGTATGCTTCTGATTTTCAAAGAAGCTTGGAGATCAGAGGATTTGATAAATAGTCAATACTGCATAAGAACTGGAAGACTGACAAATTATTTTATCTAGACGTCTTTTAATGTGTTTTACAACCTCTATTAATTTCCAGCAATAGAGGAGTGTGTTTGTTTACACTCAACAACTCTCCAACTGGCTTTTTTTTCCTGAAACTCTCTCACAAAAACCTCAGGAAATATTTAAAACGTGTTAGTCAGTGGTCGATCAATAACTGGGTTAGCCATTTGGATACACTTCATTCCCTGATGTGGTCCATTTTGTTACAAAATGTAATTCACAAATGTAGAAACTATGAAAGAAACAAAGCTTACTCAAAGGAAGCTTGACAATACTCTTCCCTCTCCATTCCCAGCCTGAAACAGTCTGAACATTTCATGCTACTGGTATTTCAAAAAGACTGTGGCTACAATGCAGGGATAGACGAAGTTGCATGAAGTAGCCGGCCCAAGATTAGCATAACAATCAACTTACATGCTATCAGCACCCATAGTTCAAAACTACATTCAAATTATGGCAGTTTTAAAATTTGGGTTACTTTTTGGGCAAAATTAGTATTTTTTTCTTATTTAATAGATACAGACACACTCATCAAATAAGTAGCAATTACTTAAAGTACTAGCATTTCTCACAATTCCAAGAAGTTATAATACCATTCCAAATATGCTATTGCAATATTGCTGTACCTGAAAAAATTCTGCAGACATCTCCAAAAATGGAGCTTCAAAGTCTTCTTCATAGACTGACCTTCCTTCAAGACCTAGAATCATTAACATCTGGCAAGCATTTCTTATTGCGCCTCTGCCAAAAAGTAAGTTGTTAACAACTTGAGAAATCCATATGCTTGTAAGACAGAGTACACAGCAGAAAAACAACTCAGAACACAAAATCAACTTCAATAAAATTTAGGAATAGAAAGTACATCCTAAATCTCTTTGGTACATGACAGTTTTTCAAGAAATTTACAGGAGCAAGATTTTTTGGTTTAGTTCTAAACTGAAGAGCTGACAATGTTTATATTTTAAATATAATGATAGGCAAGCAGGTCTCAAGTTCTACTAGCTTGGAAAACTATTTAAGAAAATAACCAAAAATATTACTTCAAAGAAAACTGAAAGCTGCACTTGGAGGTTGGAATTAAGCATTTCAAAACAATTACACAGATGAAAGTTTCTGTGCAAAATTTTGGGGGTTTGTTTGTGTGCTTTTTTTTTTTAAACAACACTAAAAGAAAACATATTGGCAAGTTAAGCGTTTGGTTAGGCATAGAAACACACAGATAAAATGTGAAAACTAAAGAATTGCATCTGGGAAAAAATTCCACTTTCTGGCAGTAGGGGACAATACACAGCCGTTGCCAGGGAGTATTTTTCCTCTTCATGAATCACATGTTGGGCAATCTCAATCAAAGAACTACAGCCAAAGTATCATGGAGTTTACTTATCTCCACACCCAGCAGCTGCTCTGAAACTGGACAAACACAAGAAAGCTTGCAAATTTGAAGTTGCTTCAGCTGCAGTATCTGCAGTGCATGGCATAAAACTCCACATCTACCAAACTGGCTGAAGAACATGAGGAACAGATTTAAGAGCTCAGAGATGCAACTGAACTACCAAGAATTAAAAATAGAAAACTTCAAAAATAATTTTTAAAAAAGACACAAGAAGACTAACAATGTCTCAGTGCAGAGGAAATACAGGGTAACAAGAGGCAGCATGTTGTCAAAACCCCACTTTATAAACAAAGGTTCTGCCACAAGACAGCAATGGGAGAGATTTATCAAAAGTTTAATAAAAACACAAGTTAAATATTAAAAAAAATATTAACAAGCTTCCCTATTTGCCATTATGCTAAACCTTAATGTACAAAGAAATATGTTACAGCAGATCACGAAGAAATTTTATTGGTGATCAGAAATGCAGCCTTACGTAATGGTTTATTTGTCTATGTTCTTGGTTCACTTTAAAAATTGCAGGTATTATTTACATCAAAAGAGTCACAAACATCTTACCTGTCTACAACTTCTCCTTTCCTTTCTCTTGCAATCATATCCAACAGAGTTTGCCGTAGGTGATCCCTAATACAGCCATAGCGTACAACTTGATCTCGAAAAATAATCAAGCCCAGATTGTAGACATTCTCCACGTTGTTTTGTTGAACGTACACACGGTCCTACAATAAGGGCATACACAGCAATGAAATTTTGTAATTCTATTATTAATAATTTTAATTTTATAAAATAATTAATCCATGTTATTCAAAATTGCAAGAGACTGGTCATGTTTCCACTACACAGAAATAATCAAACTTATCTGCTCTCCTTTCTCCATAAAAGGAAACTATGAATATGCTCAATGAGAATAGCTATGATCACAATAATTATGCATTGGTACTGCAAAATTGCACATAAGGATTTCTCTTGAAATCCCTCTCAAAAACAAAAAAATCACCTTCATTCAATGAGCAGTATCTTGAAGCCCTGTTATGTTTCATTAAAATCACACACGTACACGCAGAAGAGAAAAGAAGGGGAGGGAACAAGAGAGTAATTTTTATGTTTCAATATGGGTTTAAATTCTATCTCCCTACATGATCTCAGTCTATATGAAAGACCAGCTCCTCAGCTGTCCACTAGCCCTATGCTATCTACGTTTATGAATGCAGGCTGATCCTCAGAGGAGTATTCCATGTATAGCCCAAACACCATTGGAGCTGAGACATTGCTGAGCAGACACCCTCAGTTTCATACCGCTACCTTTGGAAATGCTCCAAAAACTCGTCTCCCCTTTCCTATTCCTCTCTCCCAACTTACCAAGTCTCTAGAAAAGGAAAACTATTAACAAAGTTCCTAGCAGACAGAAAACTAGTATATTCACTTAATATTCATTTCTGCCAAGCAACAACCTAATAGTTTGGGTAATTATGAAAAGTACTGCTTAACTAGCATTTCAGCTTCAGGATGATGATATTAGAAAGAGTTAGTAGTTTTGCACACACATATATGATTGTGGTAAGATTTTGTGAGAACATACATGGGCACAATGAAATAAGAAAAATAAAATTTATAAAGGATGATGGTCAATGTTTGAAACTGAATATAAAGATTAGCTTCTCCACTGCTTCCGTCAACTATCTAGAGTGCTTTATCACAATTATAATCGAAATGTAAAGTTACTCAAACACATAGAAAACTGAATTATTTTTTAAAAATAATCATCATGCTTCAGACTATAGAAAAGAAATTAGAAAACTGCACTTTTATATTATACAATTAGAAAAAAAATCAAAGGAACACAAACCACATCCATTAGTATTTCTGTAGCTGAATTTACATGGAAAATTATTCATATGCTAATTATATGCCAGATTGCCACTTGATGACCAGAGGAAAGCGAAACACTGGGTTCCACAATTCACCAATGATTTCCCACTTAGTCTCTTCAGACAGGCAGCACTTCATTTAAATGAAAAACAAGACAGGAACAGGTCAGATGTACCTAGTCTGGGCCTCATGAAGCAAGCCCAGTTCTGCCTCAAAGCAAAAAGTTTACTAATTGGTCTCATTAAATCAGTTTAGCAACACAAGGTGGTCTAGATCTTTGCAATATGTACTCTATATTTTCCTGTTATTTAGAAACAGGGTTATTTATTTCACTCTCTTATTTACACACTAGCATCAAGAACATAGGTAAACGTGATTCTAAAGTAAGACAAGCTTAAAATACACTTTCAAAGAGATGGAGGAGAAAATTAAAAAGTAGTGTCTAATATACTACATAACCTGAGGAGAAAAAAATATTTGTATTATGTCCAAAGAATATTCAGGCCTGCGAAGCACAGGCAACAAGGTATCAAAATGATTAAAGCCACAGTCATTACTCAACTGCACAGCTGCTGTTGTGGCAGTGCTGAGCACTGCTATTATGAAATGCAGTAGTAACTGCCCTAGAAACTCCTCTTGGTGTAACAGCAATGCCTCATTAGTTAGCCTGACCACTGGACAATACCCAAATTAGAGTAGTAGCACTAAAGTTTCTGATGCTGCTGATTTGCTTTCCCTTGGTAACCGATCACTTTTATTATTTACTGGAAGCTCTCCCAACCCTAAAAAAAATAAATTAAAAAAAAAAAAAAAAACTTGGAGACAGGAATCCCCATTTGGGAACAGGTTTGACTGACAAGGCTACACACTACTGAACTGCAACCGCTTCCAACAGGGAGAAGCAGCAGGTGCTTAAAGGTAAGAGTAACTCTCAGGAGACAAGGGTGGAGTTTCAGACAGCAATTATTCATCAACTACAACGCTGCTTACACTGCAGAATAATTCTGGTCTCAACTAAAACAAGTTAACTACTGTAAAATATCACCAGCCACATATCTGCGGGGATTTACTGCCTGCATGATGTAGCTGTCAGACACAATTGTATATGTGTGGTCATATATAGCAAGTGTCTCTGATTCTGTTCTGAAAATAAAAACACTTCTCCATACTACCTTGTGGAAAAGACATGAACAGTGACAGTCATACACCCCGAGGTTAAAACTCAAATAGCCAATCTGTGGGTGCTCGCCTAAATCACACCACCAGCTTTGTGCATAACAGGGACGAGAAGGGAAGGCTCTGCCTTCGGCAAAACACACAGCTATTCACACGGGCAGTTGTTCACTCTGACCGTGTTTTACTGGCACTACCCATATGCCTATAATGCAGCCATGAGCTTGCATACCTGAAACTGCTTCAAATATAGCAAGTAGAAGTTGTAAAGAAGGGAGACAGCAGAATCCAGTTTCGCCCAGTTTCTGTGAGAGGTTCCACGAACATTCACCAGAAGAACAAACAACTGCACCTCCCCTGCTACTGTTAGGTACAGCAGCTAAAGCAAAACTATCAGTTACGCTTACCTACGCTGCGGCCATAAACAAGACTCCATTCCAGATCTGATACATTACTCCTCTATCTCAACAAGTCTTAGTACATGACCTAGCTTAGCGGAGACTCTACTTAGGACATGACTTCACCGTTTCAGTACCTCACTGCCTGCTGCAGACAGCACCGCGAATTTCCAGAGAGCATTACGTCTCTTCTGGCACTGATTACTGTAGCCCAAACACGTAAAACAGGAGGAAGAGAGCTAGTGAACATAAACTACAAAATACACTAGAACTATGTAAACTTGAAATTCAGTTGTGGAAACGAGAATATATCAATAGTTAGATTTGCCTTTATTGTGCAATTCCAGTTTGCAAAACCTCACGCTACAACTACATTATACAACAGACCTGAAACCAAGCAGACTTTTACAGACAGACACAAGAGACAAGGTAAGACTCCTTTTTTTTTTTTATAAATTACAAGGCAATCTTTATAGTGTCTTATGCAGGAGGTTCTGCAAATAAAATAAAATCCTGCCATAAACCTCAAAGAGCAACTATTCTAGTCACTAAGTATCATACAGCACAAACCCCATTGTACAAAACATTTCTGTTTCTTAAAAAGATTGATTTGAATTAATTTTTATTATAGAACCAGAAAAATTGAACAGAGGAAAGAGATTAAGGTGGTTTGAGGAGGTGTTTGTTTTGACTTACATCATATGGGAGCTAATAGGTAAAAATAAACTGGAAAACAAACATGGCATTAAAACAGACAAGTTTAGTTTAAGATGTGCAATCACTAGGCTGAAGCAAGAATTTAAGAGTATGAGATCAGAATTCAAGAGGATGTTAAATGTTTTACTTTCACTGACGTCAGATTGTGGCTTGTTGGGTACCAATAGGTACATTTCCTGAAACTGATGGATAAGTAATTGGGATGGCCTACAAAAGAGAAGGATTGAGTTATCCTTTATTTATAAACATATTATAATTGTACATACTTCTCCTGGTGGAACACAAGCATATCAATTAACAATGCCTGGTGACTGAATTTATACAGTGATTGCATTTTTTTTTAAGATAAAATATTATTAATGTAAATTATATTAGTTGTGCTTGAATAAAAGGTATAAACAACTTCTGACGTATCGCTACAGAATTACATGCAGACAATGTCAAAAAAAGAACAAATCACTCCTTATTTTATAAAATTCTTGAAATCGGGTTTTTTGAAGAGCAGTCTGGTCTCATCTTTGACAGATGTCCCTCCACTCTATAATTCCGTGGTCCTACCAGCTTT
>VZRU01012815.1:41579-68342 GCA_013398155.1 Pedionomus torquatus
GTTTCTTCTGAAATCTTAACACTGAAATCTTTCACTGAAATCTTAACAAGTTTTACTTAAAAAAAAAAAAAAAGAAAGAAATCTTGCTCCCCTTGAATATCACAAACAAGTTTTTGCTTTTCCTTGCTGCTGACCACCCCTACCTTGTATTTCACTTTTGGAAAAAGACTACACGGAAGTAAGAAAAATCCAGCTAAAAACAAGAGCAACTAAATAAACATAGATAGTAAGTTTCAAAGGAATACCTGAAATCTAAAATATTAAAAATATTCTTTTACAACTCAAAGGTTTGTTTTCCTATGCTATAGTGTTTCAATTAACATTAACTTTTACTATCACAAGTGATTTCAGAAAATGGGTACTACAGGTAAATGTTACAAACAGGAACAAGTACAGGTAGAAAATTGGCCATGATGACATTTAGAAAGACCTGAGACAGCATGAAGTTACAGTAAACAACAGTTCTGAAAGGAAGTAATCACTTGGTAAAGATCAAACTCTTATACTAATAGTCCATAATTGCCAACAACAAGACTTCAGAGAACAAAAAGGAAGTCATCACTGTTTTTACAAACATACTAGCAAGTTGATTCATTTGTCCCATCAACTTCAGGATTTATTTCTTTTTGACACTATTACTCCAGGGTAATAAAACAGAACATTCAGTTTCATATTTTGATTTTTGTGCAGCAGGCACATACTACAATGCTCAGCTTTAAAATCATGTAGAGAATAAACTTGAGGGAACGTTAAAATTTTATGCCAGATTTAAAAAAAACCAAACATGTGAATTGACTTTTGACATAACACACAGAATATATCCAGCCCACTACTGTAACAACATATTTTTACATTTATAGATTTACATTTATAGATTTCCATTTATATTTGTGTGACGATGTAAATTTCAGTATAGAGAAATCAAACAGGAAAACAAAAAAAATACATGACAAGCAGCTACAAGCTGCACCAGCATTTTATACAGCCACCAACAGACTTCGCTTTGTCATTTATGTTTTCTGAAGTTATTAGGTAAAAAGAAGGATAACAAAAAATTCAGTCTGTCATACTCCTATACATACACTCCATAATGTTAGATGAGCAAATCAAAAACATAGCACAGCATATTATACAAACACAGCAGTCTCTTCTTGAGAAGTTGTGGAAATATCGGCATAATATTTCCCCTTGTACCTGAATCTAGGTTATACTGGTGTGCTTATACTGCTCAAATTTCAAAATTCTCTGAAATCTCCAAACTAATCCCCAGACCTGAGTAAGGCCTCTCCTTGCTTTTGGAAAACACAACATGCAGTTTTAAGTCCCAACCAGCACTGCTTTGCTGCCTCATTCTGATAGCAATCATCATTTACCTTTTGGGCTCCGAAATCTATGTAGTTTTTAGCTAAAATGTAAATACACATTAAAAACTTCACCAGCTATACTTAAAGAGTACATAGAATCTCCCAGAACAAGAGAAACAAACATGACATAGTCAAGCTCACTTCTTTAGTTAATTTGTAAAAACACTGGAAATATTATTCCGTAGATCACTCACACTAGTGAAATTTAGCAAAGCAAAACCGAAACCATGATTAGTTCACAAGCACTGATAACCAAGGCAGGGATTGATCAATTTTACCCAAGTCTACGAGGCCATTGCAGAACTCTTCAAGGATAAGAGATTTAAAAACACAGAAGCAATGTACCTTTATAATTACACACAGCCATCACAATAATCCTACCAGGCCAGCCAGTGCCAAGCTAAATACCCACTGGTACAAAAAAAAAAGGAGTACTTGCCACCAAGACAGCACTGACAACTTGTTTTCAAGCAGACACAGGACCACTCAGGTCTGTGCCACTTCTGTTCCATACAGTATGCCATGGAGCTTTCTGGAAATGTGTTTTAAATTCAGGAATGGGTGCTGTACAACAGAAGTACTCAAAGAGTCTCTCTGTGAAGATTCTCAGTAACATTCTCCTGGGCTTATTTTAAGCTGCAGGCAGGTTTGGAAAGCTATTCTTTTAGTTTCTACAAAAGCCAAACAAATTATAGCTGACAGCAGCTGTCTAGTTAATAAGCATTGAACACATTCCTTGTATGGGCATTGAATACAACAATACTACAGGAAAACTACTATAACGCACAAAACATTTTAGCAAGACGCAGAGTCAAAGCATTTCAGTGGAATAAATGACTTGTAATAAAAGAACCTGGATATTCCACACTCTTCTATAGAGAAAGAAGCTCTTCAGAGACACAGCTGCTTCTCTTCCAAAGCCACAACAAAATTTCAATCTCAAAGATTTTTATCAGCAGAACTGTTACTTCAATTAGCTGAGCTTGGAGTGACTTCTACGACAATCTTTGCAGTTATGCAGTCAATTGGCAGGCTTATCCAGCTTAAATAGGGCTGCCCATATAAAGTCTCAAAAACAAATCAGCAGCTTCATAATCTACGTAAGGTCTTCTTACATTTGCAAGGATGAAATCTTGTATATAGCTACAGGCTCAACCGTATTCTATACTGGATATAGCTCTTAAGGAAATATTGTACCCTCCCCCGCCAATCTTTTAAGAATAGTTTGTTGGCAAAATCTTTCAATACCTTTAAATAACTCTCCATTAAGAGTATACAAAGCAGACTTACAGCCCAGTAAGCCCACTCTCTTACACTGCCTGGCCTTACACAGTAACACAAATAGTTCAATTATGCCATTCCCACTACTGTAAGGACAGTCAGAACCTTCCATGGGGAGTAGACAGACAGAACGGCACTTTCTGAACTAAAGTCCACAAGGTCTCAGGACTTTTAATACAGAGTGTTTCATCTTCTACAGAAGTCCAAATCGGCTAAAATACAGTAATCTAAAATTTGAGTTCCAACTAAGTTAAGAGATTAACTATGACTTTACCAGAAAAGTCTGATGACCCCTGCAGCTGCTACTCTTTTGCTGAAAGAAAAGGCCTCTGAAGAATATTGTTAATTCTGAATTGCATTTACTTTCTGGCACTTCCCTTAAATCCTTTTGCACTGCATAGAATTGCAGACTCGCACAAGATCATCTTAAAACATCACTAAGTAAAGATAAAGGCAGATAACATTTCATATGTTGTCAGCCAAGCTTACAATACAACCTAATGGTCACTAATTAATCTGGCTCCTGCAAGACTCCTCATGTCACTCCTCCCTCTTTCACAGAAGTTACGGAAATAATTTCAAACTCCCTGTAGGAGATTCCTATATTCTCTCTTCAACACCACGATAGCAAGCTTTAAAGCTTGCCAAGGATCCTACACATACCTTTATAAGCCCTAGAGAAGACATACTTTCTTCACCCCATTCCTTCTGCACCAGCACCTCATACAATTCCTTCTGCGCTTGCCATCACAGCCACAATGCCTGGCTCTGTGCCCCCCTTACCAAAGGCTTTCTTGCAGGCCTGCCTTTGTTATCATTCTTAAATACTGTGCACTGTCATGACCCACTTCCAGCAGCTGTATCAGCAAAGACCACTGTGTTGAAGGTATTCTGGCATACCAGCAACAGACAGGAACAGAAATGTCTGGCAAGATCAAGAAATCTTACAGGACAGGAGAATACACCAAGCATCTCTTCCTTTTCAGTAATACTCCAGTAGCTCCCCTAAAGCAGCACATTTCAGTTCATTTCAGTTTTGGCAAGTCCTTTACATCTCCGACATACACAGCACAGAAAACTCAACAAAACTGTATAGGACTTGGCCAACAAATCAATCAATTCCTTTTCATACACAATGTATACGATATGTTGCATGTCATGATTTTAGATTTCACTAGACTATGAAGTGTTCATAAAAATTAAGGGAACTTGAAACTGCATACTTTTTAAATTCAAGATTTCTTTATTCAAACACAAGTGATGTTGCTTATCATCAAATGGTTTTGAGAGCTGTAAACCACACTTCTTGTGTTCATTTTTTAAAAACACTTTAAAAAAAACCAAACTTGCAGGAACTAACAAACCAGGCGTCCACATCAAGCTACAAATTTACCAAAGAACAAGAAAGAGAGAAATCAATGGAGTACCAGGTGCACAAGAATTAAGTGCTTGAATTAAGATGAAAGGTTTCAGTACTTTTTATTCAACAGCACTTTTAAATTCAGTTCTACACACACTAAACTTTTATAATTATGTCAATACACAACTAAAGACAAGTTTTAGCATGACCTAGCCCTGTCATAAAAACAAGGTAGGTCAAGCCAGCCGACTCCTGTCAATGATGCAGAATAAGGTACCTGGCTTACTACTCCCTTCAGCAAGCAGCCACAACATGGTGACTGTAACTATAAGCCATTTGGGTCTGCAAGTTCAAAACCAAGTATGTTTTATAGTAACTTGCTTGTGTGCTTGCATCTTGTATTGATCATGTTTTTACACACCATTTTATTTACAACTGAACAGGCTTGAAAACACAGAACACAATACTACATTTTCGAATGTTAGGACGTTAAATAATTTTATTCTTTAAAGTGTTTCTTTCTAATAAAAATGCTGAGTAAGTATAACTTTCATCTAGCAATTAAATAAGCATAAAGCTTATATAAAGCTCTTAACTGTGCCACACCAAAAAAACCCACCTATTTGTAAAAACATCTGAACGAATACATTGCCTCTATTTTGTCTCTGAATTAACAAGCATGGCTGGAATACTACAGGAATGGAACTTTTTGTAGGAAGGTAACTAGCAGATGCGACAGCAAATACCAATTCTGTTTCAAGGATTCTAGCAACTTGAAAATTGGGCAATTTAAAAATTCTGCTCCTCAGAAGCATTCCCTGAACTGAGTGTAGTCTTTGCCAAAAATATATTCATTTCTGCACATTTCCATTTTCATAAAAGTTAACAGATAGCATGATCAACATGGCAAAAGTTGCAAAGTCCCCCATCTTCTGAACTCCAGCATCCACCACTGATTCTCTGAACAGAAGTTTAACAACAAATGCTCGCATCACAAGTCTTTGTAATTAGCTACTTAACATTTAACAGAGAACTGTTCTTAGAAGGAGACTCTGAAAATACAAGATTCCTTTAAAACTTCTGTTAGATGAAACTGTGAGGTTAAACAAAAGCTTCTTTTGATCTAACAACAAGCACTAATGGCACCATCATAAGATACCATTATAGAACTGATCCTATTCTAATAAACAACGCACTATTTTTTCCATCTGTAACTGCATCAACAAAGCATCCTTAAGCAAACCACCAAAAAAGACGAGTAGCTTTGTGCCCACAGAAGTTTTCTTTATTGTTCAGAACTTTTTAACAGAAGATACCTTTTCATTTTTTTAATCTTTTTATGTGGTAGTTTGATTTATAGAAGGACATCATCAGACTTCTGAATAATTTAGCTTTCTTAACTTTACAGCATTTAACTATTAAAATTCAGTTGTCAGCCTTTTAATTCAAAAACATTCTGGCCATCTATTTTTAGGTTACCCGTACACATAGATGTAATTTGATTAATCACATTAACGATCAGAATACTAGCTTGTTGGAGAAGATACTTTTTAAAGCATCAGATACAACAGCATTAAGAGTCAGAAAGGCACTTCTCTACACTGGTATCTGTGCAACCCTCTTAACCAGTACAGTAACAGTACAAACTTACAGGATCTTCTGCTCTTTTGTGAGTTTGCCACAGTCAGCCTTTCAGAATAATTAAATTTGCATAGGAGTAATTTTTAATATGCAGAATAGCTAGGAACAAAGATAAGCAGCTTTCCTCAAATTAGACCATGATAAACTAAAGCTTAGGAAGAATAACAGTTTAGTGCCATGATCATTAAGTATAGACTGCGAATACAGGAATATACAAGAACAAGGCACAAAAAGCCTCAGTCATTTGCCACATTTTATACAAACAGTACAGATTATGAATGTACAGATTATGAAAACAAAAGTGTTTGAGTCACATATGTGCTACAAGTATAGAACAGAGCCATAAATTATTTAACCACTTCATATAGGATGTTTCCTAGCGTGCAAACAGTAAAAAAAGCCCCATATTCAAAGCAGTTGTAGACTATACTTGTCTGCATGCACCTTTGAAAAATAAGATCTGAGAAAAGAAATACAGCAGTAAACTCCAGTTTGAATGCACAAAAAGCTCCCAAGCATTATGCATTATTTAGACATAAATGTCCCATCTATTCTCTTTAATTCAGCTAGAATTAACCATTCAAGACATGTGATATGACTTTCCATTTCAAATGTAATAACAGAATAAAAATTTAAGACTCCATCTGGACCCAAAGGCAGTATATGGGATCAAGGTGGTCATGCATCTCTTCTTAAAGATACGAGCTATGGATATTACTGTAAGAAGTAAGGCAGACATCTTCCTTAGACTTAGGATCCTATTACCACTACATATTATCTGGATTGATAAAAAGTGGTTTTGAACAATTTTTTTAGTAACATATATACTAATGAACCCAAAACATTCCTCACAGTGGCTGAGGAGGTGTTTCCATGGTTCAACACAGGAGGTGAAAAGCCCTTAGATGACACATCTTCAGAAAAAAGAAGTTCTGTATGTCATTTTGACTGAATTACATGGTTTTGAAAAAGGCGAAATGATAGAACGCAAACTACTCAGGACTTTTGTTGCTGCTGAGCTGATGTTTTTATACATTGCCTACTGCCTCTTTAAATAGCACAATCCTAGCACACCTGTCATTAACTTGTGAATTGGTTCATTAGATCAGATGAACAAACAGGTTCTTACACTGCTATTTATTTTGTTCCACAGATGAAAAAACTGACTGGAAAATGAACCAGAATTTGTTCTGAGAAGTCACAAAATGCAACCAGAAGACCACAGACCTCTCTTTAAAAGAAAATCCCAGCTCTCAAAAGTTATGCTTCAGCTAAAGTTGCTTCCTGTTATACACTTTCAAATTGCTCTTATGGCCTGCCCTCCATTAGTAACTTACAACAAACAGTATCTGGAATATGAAATAATTTAAACTTGATGTTAGTTCTAAGTTACCATTTTCGAGTCTAGTAATGTCAACACAAGACAACATAGTAAATGTTAAATATTTTTTGGTGTCATTTAAGTAAATAGTCAGAATTCTTTTATCTAAGACACTTCAATTTTAATTAATAAAATTGCATACCTTGTTTATTAGATGCTCAGTGACCACTTCTCTTAGTCCAGTGTAGAGTTTTTCTCCATGTTTATGTAACACCATTGTATATGCATTCCTATACAGCTCCTCAAAACTGAGACCACTATTGTTCTTACGCTGGATCTCTTGGATTGCATTTTTAAGAAGATCCCAAATGCTGTTCACATATTTCTCATCCATAGTCATCTATAAAAATAAAACAATACATTGCTGTTTAGAATCAAGAAAGATCACTAAAAAGTTATCTTTAGTTGTAACTCCAGAAGCAGTAATTACTTATGCCATATTCTGTCGATTCCATTATCACAAAGTTTCTCAAACATTATCAAAAGAAAACCATGATTTATGAAACTATCAGGGATTTCAAGAAATAGTTATGATAACTATAATTTATAAAAGATTAATGCTTTTCTCCTTCAGAGCTGCAAATCCACAGAAACCAACTCCAGAGCTTGTGAAGGCGGGAAGGCAGGTAATCATAGACATGACTCCCGACTCTTCTCCTATTGAGGACACGGAGTGTTCGGGTTATTCAAGCCTGCAGAAGAGAAGGCTCTGGGGACACCTCATAGTGGCATTTCAGTACTTAGAATGAGCTGCAGGAAAGATGGGGACAAACTTTTTAGCAGGACCTGATGCAATAGGATAAGGGGTAATGGCTTTAAACTACAAGAAGGAAGATTTAGACTAGCTATAGGGAAGATTTTTTTTTTATAATAAGGGTAGTGAAACACTGGCACAGGTTGCCCAAAGAGGCGGCAGATGTCCCATCACCTGGAAACATTCAAGGTCAGGTTGGACAGGGCTCTGAGCATGAAGATGTTCCTGCTCATTGCAGGGGGTTGGACTAGATCACATTTAAAGGTCCCTTCTAACCCAAACTATTCTATGATTCTATTCCTTCAGTGTTAACAATGATAATCAGTTAACTTTTCTCCCATGGAAACATGCTATTTAGCACCTCATAAATTGTACTGCAACACTGATCTGCGTAACCAGACGGCAAATCAACTTGTACAACGGAAGATAATAACATCTGACAGTTAAACTTGGTCATCTGCTTGAGCCAACTAGGTATTCTCGACTTACTGCAATATACTAATGGCCAAAGAACTATGTGACAACAATACTATGCCTACCATTTAAATACAGGTGCATTTGAAAAGTCCATAAAATGTCCAGAATTAACCTATGTATTGAACATATTTCCATCACACAAATATGGTTAAGTAACTTGCTACGGATATGCATCAAGCATGAAGCAGAATATGCACCTGCTTGATCTTTTACTCAGACACTATATACTCCAGAAATACACCAAATAAAACTAAAGTAATAAAGAAAAAAGTCAGAAGAAGAGAAACTTGTACAAGAAAGTCTCAATATAACAGCAAACCAACTTCTGTCCTTTACTATCTAATGTGTGGTGTGAATCAGTGTGCAACTGCTCTTTAGCCATTTAAAAATGCTTCAAAATATGACCCTTCGTAGATAAAGCATTGTCTAGGATGACAAGTAAGTGTAGCAATTAAGTATCAAATGTAAGTATTGCTTAGTTTGCCATTTAGCCAAGTTTCACATCACTTTTTAACTGTATCAGGTTTAAAATGCAATACTTAAAGTTAAGTTTGTTTTAGTTTATACAAAAAGGAACTGACCTAGCATTTTACATCAAAAGAAGAAGGCTGAAGAGAGGAAAGATGCCACTGCTCCCACAATTACTGCAGAGAAAGAAAGTATCCCTGGATCTACAAATACTATCAAAGTAACATGGAAAATAAGAGCTGAAAGTAATGGTATGATGTCAAAGAGAAAAATCATTACCAGCCCTGGTTTACCTCTCTTCTCCCTAACCTTCTACCAAAACCCACTAAGTATACAGAGGAAAGGAATGGAAGATCAGACTTGCCTTCATTTGTAATCAAACATTTTTCATTAAAAGTACATTTTTACATACAATTTCAAAATATCAAGTCTTCTAGGCACTATATATATAAGTATAGCTTATAATAAGAGCAAGCTATTCACTGTCTTGAAAGGGAACAGGCTGTTGAACAAAATCAAAACAAGACATACTCCTCCATTCTCCTTGGTCTTTCAGAGCTTTGGTTAAATGTAATTCATACATTTTAATGACAAAAATAATCCCATTGCTACTTTTTCTACTCTTCTGATACCAGATCCACGAGTCTACTAATCTGTATGTACCCAAAATTTAAGAGGTATGTCATTATCTATCTAAAACCAAAGAAACACAAACTCATCCAAATATTCTTCGCTGTCTCCCAAAATCTCAAAGTAACAGGGAAATGGTGGAATGCTATGTCCCCCTGCTTTTTGCTCATTCTGCTACCACATTGAAAGGTCAGTTATTTTCTTTTTAATCTGTATTTGCTACATTGGTGTCTCTTCAGGGAAATTATATTCTAAAGCCTTCCTGAACAAGCAGTTTTACACGTACTGATAATGACGGCAACCATTTAGAATTGCAGACAGCAATCCAAGTAAAAGCTTTTCAGTTTTGTTGTTGTTTGTTTGGGTTTTTTTTGTTTGTTTTTTTTTTTTTTTTTTTGGTTTTTTTTTTTTTTTTTTTTTTTTTTTTTTGTTTTTTTTTTTTTTGGTGTGTGTGTGTGTGTTTTGTTGGGTTTTTTTAAAGAAAAAAAAAAAGAGGTTTTATTTTCAAACAAAGCATACACTCAAACCAACAATTCCCAATGCCATTTCTCCCCTGGCTAATTAAAAATCACACAGTCAACACAACAATCTTTTTATCTCAACTGCAATTTATTTGCTCACTGTAGTTTTAAAAAGTACAATCACTATGAAACAGGTAAATCACTAGCCACTACCCTGAAAAGGTATTACAGCACTGCTGATGGTCAGCCAGTGAACATTTCTGTATGTTACAGATAAGCAGT
Organism: Pedionomus torquatus; assembly: GCA_013398155.1. NCBI lineage: Eukaryota > Metazoa > Chordata > Aves > Charadriiformes > Pedionomidae > Pedionomus > Pedionomus torquatus. Next base: position 51,679 of record VZRU01012815.1, read on the forward strand.
ACATCTAATAATTTGTATCTGTTCAAGAAAAAGCTATGTGAATGGTTTAATTCTTCTATTTTTAATCCAAATGCTATAAAAGATCAAGGAATGATTGCAGCATTATTTGCGGCAAACTCACTGACTAAAAATGAATACAGCTTTCTGCCACTTGAAAATCTAGAAAAGGTAATTTTAAGGAGTGCTCATCTCCATGGGATAAATATATAGAAATATTTGAAATAGTATTATAAATGTATCTTATTACCTTTTAAGGTAAAGCATGAAGGACTACTTCTCAGTGCAACCTCCTGTTCTGCTACTGACCTTAGACTACTGTGTGAACAGGTTTGCTAAAGTTCTAGAATATCAAGTTAGAAGAGCACTGTCTTCCAAAAGACATCTAGCATAGCTAGCTTGTTTGCAACACTGTTTGCTAATAAATCAAAGACTTCCAATAGTTTGAACTACCCTGTTATAGTAAGTTACTGCAGTAAAGCTTGAGGTAGAATTTATTATTTCCCCTCCACTGCTGAAAAGCTGTTTAGCTTTTGAACAGAAGAGGTCTTCTTGTATCATTACCTACAAAGTTCCTTAAGAATTGTAACAACTAGATCTACGCTTGGATTAACTCACAGGTTCATCTCTTTTCATCCCCCTTCTGTAAAACACGGTTGCATATATTAACTTTTATTTAAAAAAAAAAAAAAAAAGCAAACAACTAAGCAATAAATAAGTTTGTGATGCTACTAGAACATTTTGGCATCCTTCAGAGTTCTGTACAAATGCATCTCTAAAAACACTATTAGAGAACCGTGACCCTAATCCCCCAGTCTGACCCAACAGTGAAGATATATGCAACTCTACAGATCCCTATCAACAAAGTCTGTAAGTGATCCAGTTCCCCAAATATGTATACAGGATCAGAGCCCAAATGATTTTCCATGCTCATTCCAAGATTTCTTCTAATTGTTGTATTTCAAAAGTGAAGGCCACAGTTGTAATACAGATTTTTACAGATTTTAGCAGAAACTAGATTATTGCTTCTGCTGGTGCTTTGAAAAAAACAAACAAACAAAAAAACCCACAACAAACCCACCTAGGTTCAGTAAAGCTTTCAGAAACAAAATCCCAAAAGTCTCAGAGAGTTTACACCCTGATTCACCAAGCTAATAAGAAGCCAGTGTCCAAGGAGAGGAAATGCGTGACTGTAATCCAGTTTATCTGAACATTACCTTTCTTGGGGAATGGAAGAGAGATCAAGTCTGTTATTGGCAGGAGAGATAGCTGTTTATAAGAAGCCTCTAGTTGGAAAACTTCCACAAACCGCTGCCCAAATGCTAATGATTCAAAGATGTAACTTGAACACAAACATCTGAACTCAAAGCGCAGAAGTACATCTTAAGGAAATTAGACTAAAATATCAGTATACATAAAAGTGCAATCATTTCACACACACAGAGGGAAAAAAAGCCTCTGGAAAGAACTCAAAAGGACCTTTATTCCACTGTACTGCCCCAGTGCAGGATCAGATACATGTGAGCTCTTTCTTTAACAGTGTTTGTCTATCCTATTAAAATCTCCAAGACTGAGTAAACAATCAGTGTCAGCAATCTATTGTTATTATCACCTGAAAAGCACCACACCAGTAGGTAAAGCTAGTAAGTCCTGAATATACTTCTCAGTGTCTCCCTCCTAGAAGCTAACACTACAGACGTCACCTCTTTCCAATAACTTTATCAGCATTCCTTAAATTAAAACAGCTAAACTCCGGTAGTTTGGGTATTAACATGGAACTTCATACAAAATATTATCATGTCCCTTCTAGTCATGTAGAAGTGTAGCATCCTGTCCCAGGGGACCAACAGCCCCATGCATTAACGTGTGCTGGGGCCAAGTGGCTGGAAAGCGGCTTGGCAGAAAGAACCCAGGGCTCTTGGTGGACAGCAAATCGACCACAAGCCAATGGGTCCTTGAGTCAAAGAAGGTTGACAGTATCCCAGGCTGCATTTGCAGGAGTGCTATCGGCAGGCTGAGGGCTCTACTCAGCCCCAGCGAGACACACATGGAGTACTGTGTCCAGCTCTGAACTTCCCAGTATAAGAGAGACATGGACATACTGGAGACAGTCCAGTGAAGAGCCACTAAGACAGGAGCACCTCTCATATGAGGAACGGCTGAGAGTCAGGCCTGCTTAGCTTAGAGAAACCTCGGAGAGATCTAAACAACATATATAAATAACTATAGGGAAGGTTTAGAGAACAGAGAGCCAGGCTCCTTTCAGTGGTACCCAGTGACAGAACCAGTGGCAATGAGCACAAACTGAAGCGCAGGAGATTCCTTCTGAACATCCGAAAAGCTTTTTTTTTCCCACCAAGCACTAGCATGTATACAGCAGGGTTGTATAGTTTCCATCCTTGGAGATATTCAAAAGCCATCTGCATATGGCTCTGAGCCACTGGCTCTGTGACCCTGCTTAAGCAGGGGGGTTGGACAATGACCTCCAGAGGTGCCTTCCAACCTCAACCATTCTGCCATTTGCTGACACACCTTCCAGTTGTACACTGAGGAAGCCACAAAACCAGGGCTCCTGAGTAAGTGTGACCTGTTAAAACTACCAGTACCAGTCTTCCAACTGAAATGCATTGCAGGATAACAAAGGTGAGCAACAAAATACCTGTGGTCACCACTGTAACCAGGTATTAGTTCCCCAGCTTACACCAAATACAGTCAAAGAACAACATTAAAACTCCTAGACTCACACAGAACAAACAGCTCTACTACCAGGAATTGAGATTATTCTGCATCAGAATAGATGCCCTGTGTTGTAATTTCCATTCTATTAAATTTGGCTTTTACAACACTACTCCCTTTGAGATCAACTTCATTCCATATTCTTGACAGTTGATCATTTAGCCTTTAACACTACTACAGAACTTGCTCCTCTTACTTACACAATCATGTCTGAAGTGCTGTGAATAGTAAGGAAAGGCAATTAAAGGAGTAAACTGTTAAGAACCGAATGAATTCTTGATGATTTACACCAGCTTACTTTTACTGGAAGTAGCTACTCCAGTCTTCTTAAATAAGAGGTGGTTAAGAAAGAGGTGAGGAAGAGGTAATACATGTCCTACAGAATCTCAGTACAAGTACCCAGCAGAAACAGGAGTTCTATGAAGTTCTCAAAAAGATCTCAGACCAAACAGGCCACTGTTAATTCTCAGAAGTTTTAACAGGCTGCAAACCCAGTTGCAGCATAATTTTACTTTAAATAAGTACATTATTACTCAGTTTTTCTACAGTGTTTGTCACTATTCTATGCACTACCAGGTGAAACAGATCAATTTGGAAACAGTTACTGCAGAACTGCAGAACAACGTTCCTCAAAATTAAAAAAAAAAAATATAAAAAAGCAACCATCACCTGCCTCATTCCTTCCAATTACACCCTCTGATGACATCTAATACTTCAGTGCACAGGAGCGAGAACTAACAGAAATTACAGAATGCACATTTATGCTCTCTACTTTGAAGGAAGTAAGAGGATACAGATAATTAAAATCAGTTAGCAGCTCTGGCTGTAAACATCTGCACCTAGCAATTGCAGCCTGTTCTCACTCCCCCATTTCCTATCCCTCAGCAGACAAAATGAGGAGGGACTGACTGTTACCATCTGAAACTGCCACCACAGGGGACGTGACCCGCCGTCCAAGAGGCACAGGAATCTTCACTTCCATCTCAAGCCACGGCAATCATCAAAATAGTATTAAATAGTCTGTTACACAACAACTCATCGTTCTTAGTCTGCATCCTTCATTCTGGATAAAGCTTAGCTGAGGTTATCCAAAAAAGGGCAAGAACAGCACATTTCCTGCCTCAGAACTTAATCACTACTTGAATTTTTATAAACCCTTCCAATATTGTTAATTTAAAAGACAAGAATTTACAATGACAGAGATACATTGTCTAGTGTTTGCTCCAATAGTATCTTAATATGCCATGTTTCAGAGAGATGCAACCACATATTCTTCAACTACAGTGCAGATGAAGTGTTCTCCTGTTAAAGACAAATGGAGAGCTCAATATTCACATTTCCCTGAATTTTGTTTTTCATCACTGGGTATCAATGAGTGTATCTGGAAGAAGATACGTTGGCTACACCTCATTGCCTAAAATACATCAGTATGGGAAGTAGACAACTCCATTAAGACACATGCTCATAATTAAAAACAACTTATCTCTGAAAGAGATAACTTTATCTCTGAAAAACAAAACAAAAAATTCACATGAAGTTCCTCAATAGCATTATCTGACTAGGCTTACTGTCACACACCAGTAAACATGACCAAAAGCTAAGAGAAGGAGCATGAAGAAATTAAGGAATACCCTGAGCTACTGCTGTTCTGCATCGGGGCTACTACTCCACTTTGGCCATGTGCTAAGAGGCACAGGGAAGCCATAACAACATATTGCCAAAACTGGTCCTAATCACCAGGCTTCTGCTCCTACATGACCTATAACAACAACTGGAAATTATGATCCAGTATTATCCACATCTCCCAGGAGTGTCAGGAAATGCCTACTACGCTATTATACTCCCTCAGAGGGTGTGTGTGGCAGTGGGCAATCTATGCCTATAGTTTGCCTATGGCATCCACCAGTTATCATTTACAAGATTAAATGTTGACATAATTTCTAAAATCCATGTTCTGTTCTTCATCCATTCCTTGGCCTTCAAGCCTCACCCTTGTTTGAGTGGGCAATCTCTACAATAAACGTCTCCTCCTGCAAGGAATATTCATGGCCCGCAGCGTGCTCCATTCCAGACTCAAAACACGAACTGCTTAACCAGAGCTGAGAGTAATCCCATAAAGGCCAAGAGAAAAATGAACTCTAGTCAGTAGCAGAAATGCAGGAATCACAATATCCAGCCTCTCCTTTACAGCTCTGTCAGGCTCTACCCAGCAGAAGCAAGCAGAATGCACAGTTAAGGCAAAAAAGGGAATCCTCTTCGCCAATTAAAACACCCAAGAGCCACAGGATTTTAGGCAAACCCCCTTCCTCCTCTGCTCTGCTTAAGTGGATTTTGCAGCAATGAAAAGCTATTCTGCTAGCACGGACCAATGGAGGTGAGCAGATTAAAGAGTTAGTGTCCCTTAAAAGACAGAGTTGTACCTCCTGTATGGTGATTGACACATTTGGCCTGTCTCCAAGGCACTGTCTCAGAGGACTGCTGGTCTCATCACAAAATAGGTGCTGCTTTGTGATGGAGGCTTGAAGACAAAGGAGTTTGGTTAGCTGGTTTTGGTAAGCTTTACAGCAAACTAATATCCTCCGAGAAAGTCCTTTTCTAGTAAGCCTAAAGCTCCGGAAAAAAAAAATTTGCTCCTCCTCTCAAAAGGTAGCATTTGTCTGCATTATAGGTAGTCCTGACAGAAGCTTCACCACACAACAGCAATTTAACACCCTATATGAAAAGTTTAAAAGAAGTCTGTAATAGAAAATGTCATACTGCAGCAACAGTTTTGACATGTTTAGGAGATGGGATGAATTTAAACATAGATCAGAGACTCATTTCTCTCTTGTATTTTAGGAATCAATTCAGAAGAATGAGACTAATCCTAAACTGCTGACATACCTCAGTTATTCTAGTTTTAAACTTCAATACAATTTCTTCATTTTTCCCAAATGCCCTTCCTTAACTTCTGTCTTTCAAATCTGTGTAACAAAACATTCTCAAGGAAAGGACAACAAATAAGAAAACCAACTCCTCCCAAACACCTGTTTCATCTGAACCATTACTATGAACTATGTAAATCTGAGCAGTCATCAGTTACTGAATAAACACACGGCAAGAGATAATGTAAAATGTTTTGTTTCATTTCTTTAAAGAAAGCAAGAACAATAGAGACAATCTGGTGAAGCAGACAACTAAATATAAACTCAAACACAAAATCACCCAGTGCTGACAACAATTCACATGCTTTTCCAACACTAACTTATACCAAGTGTTTGTAACTGTAAGAATGCATCATATACACAAATACTAAGGTCAGTCTTTCATAAGTTTCATAGCATAACCCAACTGTAAAATACATCATATTTAGTCAGCAGCAAACAGCAGAAAGGTAACAGCACTTATTTCATTCAAAACAATGTTCATTCAGTGTATTCACTACTCTCCAATACCATTGAGATTCTCTGATTTGCCAGTTCTTCCTATTTTTCTGTTTAAGATGCAGACTCTTGCACAACACATTTAAGTCTCTTCAATGAGACTTCTCCATCTTTTTCTTTCCTGTGGGTCTGTTAAGGGTAGTCCATACCCTTATGGACTACCCTATGGTAGATCCATAGTCCACCAACTATGTTAAACTGTCTAAAAATCAACTTATGGGTTCAATCCGCAATTTATGATGCACAGCTTACAAAATGCACCTTCAAAGAGTCACTCATTAATACAGATAAAAGCAGAATGTTACTTGTCTGAGAGCATCAATAAAACATTAATGATAGCTCACCAGCCTCATCTTTCATTCATTTATTGGTGTATATGACTCACATAAACCAGTTTTTAGGGTTCTGTATAAAATCTTCACCAGTAATTTAAGTAACAACACAGGATAATCAAAGTCAGTAAATACTGTATTTAAGATCAACTATGCAAGGTTTAACTCTGCCTTTTTTACACTCATCTGTCATACTGTTTATTTTCCACAAGAATTAAACCCCTTGAAATACACATGTCTTAGTCAACAAGGACTGAAGGATAGTGTCCTCCAGCAGGGTTAGATACTGGGAAAAAATACATGAAATAGACCAAAATGAACTTATTTTCAACATAAACCTTCAAAGAGGCTACTAATTACACTAGGGACTTTATCTTAGAACAACATGCTTTACCCAAAGAAGATAGCAGAATAACATTAAAAATACAGAAATCTGAGTTACCTCCTCCTCCCCCAGTATCTGCAGATGCCTTTTCAAATACCAAAAGGCATTATCTGTAAACAAGTAAACCTTCCCCTGCCACGGTGCAAACTTCTGCCCATCTGCCATGAGGTTATAAAACTTGTTTTACAAAAATTATATTTAAAAGATAACACTTAACCGGTTTTATTCAAGCTTCTAGAAGAACTGAACTTGTAAGAGGCTAAATATAAGAAGTTCTAGTTCAAAAGACAGTTGTTACTGCTATAGAATGGAAGTGCTTATACAGCCAAAATAACAACATTGCCTGTACTATTAACCAAGGTTCTTTTAAAAACATCCTGTGACATTTCTACGATACTCATTACTATAGTGCCTGAAAATGGAGGAGGGTTATAAAATACCTATAACAAAACTACTTATTTCCCTAGAACACTTCAACCTACCAAGTAAGAAAGAACCATCTATACTTCTGAAATTTTTCTTATAAATTTGGAAACTGTTAGAGCTGAAGTCTAGATCTAAGTTTACACTTCAAAAATTCCGATCTTTCACATTTAGCTTTGGAAGTTAAGAGGAGCATTTTCAGACATGAAAAATTTTTTGGCTTATTCTACTATTGATTGCCTAAGGTGCAAATAACATCCATGAGAAAAAGCAGCAGCATACTAGGTTAGGATTGTTCAACTCAGAAGTAATAAAACAATAAACAGGAATAAATACAAAGCTTTGACACCAAAAACCTGCCTACTTCCTCTCTCCTTCCCAAAAGGATAAAAATGAGTATCAACATTTTGAAGACTGATGAGAATTTCAGAGTTCCTCTTGACCCACTTCAGAAGTAGCAGTCTTAAAACAAGCTTCCTCAAATTAAAGTTATGGAAAAAAATTCTGAAATACTTGTATAATAGCAGGAATAAGCTCCTGAAAGAAATGCAATAGCTTTAAGGTTTCTATCCTAAAGATGTTAAAAGAAAATAGTTGAACCTAATTAGAACAGCAGAAATGGAATGAAGAAGAGCTTAATTTCTGGGAGTGAATCATCTCTCTCATCTGTCCGCAGGATCCTGAAGGTCTAGAAGGAGCAGGGAGAGACGGGTAGTTCTACACTTCAAAAGCTCAGCTGTGTGTCCATAGCTGTCAAACAGGCTCTCGTCAAAGGTGAAATGACAGACAGTGGAAACAGCAGCACAAAATTTTATGAACTACTAGTCACACCATTTTCCATTTACAAAGAAGGGCCAGATCCTAAAAACTTCATTTGGATCATTTGGCATTCCACTCCACAATAAAATCTCAGAATGGCCAAGGACACATTTTTGCTTTTCAAAATCTGAGAACTGTGTGACTATGAGCAAACTACTACAGGGTAAGTTCAACTGCATATTTCCCCAAAGCAGCTTACTTGGGATAACTGGCAATGTGCAGGTGTTTACACTGCAGCTGAAGGTGGCTCATTCCTTTTCCACTGGAATTATTCCCAACTTACTTCAGAATTAAAAGCAAAAAGGGAAGTTGTTTGCCTATCTATAACCTAACAAGGTTTGCTGTCAAAGATAAAAACATGCTGGAATTCTCAAATTTCAGTGGGGTTTAGATCTCTGACTCTCTTCATCTGCCTTTAAAACCCAGGTGTGAAACTGCAATTTTCCAGGTAACACACAGTCAGTTGAAACTGCCATTACAGATGTCAGGTCACCTGTTACACCCCAGCCTGCTACTCCCATCGCTCCAAACTCTAAATCAACAGAAAAATTTCCTTTTTTTTAAAAAAAAAAAAAAAAACAAAACAAAACACTAAGTCAAAATGGTTTAAAACTTTGATTCAGTAGGGGATCATAATTCTATCAGGTTTAAGACCATCATTCTAACACTACAAAGTAGAAATAAATAGCATTAATTTAATAAGAGGCAAAGTCATGGGAGGCTTGGCAAATCTTTTATATTAATGACTTTTATAGTATTACCATTATAATGACTTTAAAGTAAAACAGAGAAGCCGTGTGCCTAACTCCTGGTTAAGAACTGCCAGGGGAAAGAGCAATGCTGTTCAGCACATCTGTAATTTCCGTGGAAGTCACTGAGTCTTCTCAGGGGTATCATCTCTCCACGTGAAAAAAAAATCCATTAGTTCATTAACTTCTCTGACTTGATGACCTGGATTCAGACAGCTTTCCTGAACCACAAATGGTCCATTCCTTGCCCACTCAACTTCCGTGCAAATCCCACAAGAATTATTTCTAGGTGCTTTCAATTAACCTACCAAGTAGTCAGTATTTTACAATCGTTAAAAAATCGATACTATTTAAAGAGGAATTCTGTGAAATACACACCAATATATACAGATTGTAGACTCATTTCCCGAAGCTATTTCAAAACAAGGAACACAATGAAAGATTTGAGGGGGATGAAGGAAGAAAAGGAGGGAGGCAGAAGGGTCTTTACAGGCTTTTTGGACTTGATGACAACTCCTTCTCCACAATGTTATCAGCATAACAATTTGAGAACTTTTATAGTAAATAAAAGATAAAGTTTTATGGTAGACAGAGGCCAAAATAGGATATATCTTTTTTTTTTTTTTCCTCAGCTTGCTTTAGGGAGGGTAAGGAACATACACTTAATATATCACCTATACATTTACAGATAATCAATATGACTGCGTGCTGACAGTAACTTTTCTGAGGGATTTTTGCACCACATAGTACATACACCACGACTGAATGCACAAATCAGCAGTGCCAGAAGAGCAGGACTAACATTGAAATGAGTGCGGAAGAAAAACAAATCCAGAGCAACGCATGGAAGTTATGTTTATAATATCAAAAAATAGGTCCATTCAAAAGCTACCAACACCTACGAAAGTAGGGTGAAAGTAAAAAGAACGTATTTTTTAATAAAGATTAATCACATTTTAAAAAGTATGTAAGAAACACACTCACACAGCCTGTACTCTGTTCACATGTAGTATAAAGGAATGTTATGAATTTTTGATGTTATAAGCTAGTTCAACTTTACATCATTCGCATGTGTAATTTAAATTATTGTCTTCACTTATGTTTATTCTCATTAGTATTAAACCAAAAATTGGCATTTCCACAAATGCACCTCATACATAACCATAAACAAAGCAAGTTATCTGGCTACATTTTGCATACTATACCTTATTTAAACTACAGCAAGACAGTTTCAGCCCTCTAATGCTAATTTTATGCACACCTAATTAAAGAATCTAGGCACCTCCACAGCAAGCACCATCCAAATGATGTAAATGTTTATTACAGCTTTGTCCTCCCTGCTGTACTCGGCTATTAAATGCACTTTTCCCCTTCTCTAAAATGCATATGTTAAAAATGTTGATGTGGAAATTCTTTTGTTAAACCATCTAACAGTATTTACTTCTGCTGATATACCAGTACTTGCACCTTCACAAAAGAACCTTTGCTGATTCAAATTTCTACTGGCTTTAACTGAACTTCAGAAAAATAATCATACGATTAAAAGTATGATGGGCCACACTATAGTTTTCTGCTACAGTATTTCCTACTCCTTGTTTCCACAAAAACTGGCTCAGCATGAGAAATGCAAGGTCACTACTTCTCAAGAATTGTTTTTCCACATGTATAGCTACTAAAAACCAAAGACAACGTCAATTGATCATACACACAAGGTCAAGAACCTATTTTGGACTGTAACAGAATCGCTGTGCATTTTATGAATGGACCCAATCAAACTATCTTCAGAAAATCTATCCCAGTCTGTCACAAAATGTTTTCATCCCATACAGAAAGATAATCAGACACTGCAGATCAGTTGTGGTGATGAAAATTTCAAAACACCTGCACTAAGATTACCTGTCCTACAGATCAAAGCCAAAGACCTCAGAATACATATTTGAAATTCTAGGAAATGTTTCCACTTAGGGCATGTACACCTTTCCCAGAAGAGTTTAACGAAAAGAAACATTTTGAAAAATTGTAGCAATTTCTCTAGGAAAAAAAAACCTTCTACTCTTACATTACTTACTATTATTGTAACTTCTCATATGAAATAACAAAAACTCTCGATCAGTTTTATAGTACCTCTCATAAAGCTTATTTACCTATCACTACCAGGGAAAAATAGTAATTCCTGTTTAATAATGCTCTACTATACAACACGAGTGGGGAAACATACCAAGCCATTTGAAAAACCTCTGAATTAACCACTTTAAAATCTTAACAGAATGCTAGTGGTGTTATTTTATACTCTTGAACAAAAGTTAAGCAAGTTTTAAATACAGGAAAGAAGCCTACAGGAAATATATAAATATAGGAAAAACTGCAGTACTCTTTCCAATGTCATGCTGAGGTACTTACTCAGAACTCAGACCAACTGGAATGATGACTGCTCAGAACTTAAGACCCAACAAACAAGGAAAACTAAGAAAATTTGCAACTGAACCTTGAACACCTACAGTCCTCAAGAATTCTAATGAGGTTAGGTTAGACCACAAACAAAAACAGTATGTACAATGTGTTAAAAAAACCCACTGACAAAACCAAACAAAAACCCGCCTACAAGTACTCAAAGTCTACCCGGGAATAAGTGATACCATCTCCTAAAAATTCTAAATGTAATATTAGGGCATTCAATTTGCTTGTCACGCTTCCTTAAAAAAAAAAAAAAAAAAAAAAAGGAAAATCTGTGAAAACTGTAAAGGCTTCATAAGATTAATTGTCCAGTAGATAACAATTATTTCTGTATTTTTCTGTAATTTACACCAAAACAGGACGTTTTCCCTTTAAATAACATAAGCAGTGTTTAAGTTTTCAGTCTGTTTTACTTCTAGGTTTTAAACCTACTGATATTTTAGTTGTGAACATTAGTTTATTACTACTATACACACAATCTGGATTAATAGCTAAGATGCTCTTAGAAATTTGTTTGAGAATATGAAGCAATCAAAATTCACAAAGTCATCCATGTATATCATTAAGTTAACTAGGTGGTCTTGCAGCACTCAGTGGGGTTACATTATTTTAATCAGAACTGAAAAAGTCAGCAAGTAAACCATTCTTTCCTCACCCCATCCTCCATGCCTCTCCACTCATTCACCAACACAGCACGTGTTCTCTGAGCATTATAAACCAAAGCAGAAATACACATATTGCTTTTACATAATCTGAGCACTTGACAATTTAACTGCAGTTCCATGTGTTTTCCATGATCTATCTGCTGTAAGTGGGCCAAGAAATACCCAAAATCTACATCAACTTCTTGAATTGATAGATCTACACGTTACAGGCTGAAGCATAAATTTAACAAACTTCATCTCAACTTGAATCGTCAGCTCCCCAAGATCCGAAACAAAAGACAGCAGCAGTCAGCATTCCCCAAGATGACAAAAGCAAAACCAAAAAAAAGCCTTCTGCCTACATAAAGCCTGAAAGAAGTGGCTCTTAGATCTGAAGAAAAAGGAGCAGTGGCAATGAAAATAAGAGCCTTAATACTTTCTCATAGAAAAGTTGAAACCATTTACTTCTGAGTTTACATTAACTTTCTTTGAGGAAGAAGTAGCATCAATTGATGAACAGGGTTGAAAGAAGCAAATGGCTGTCCACATTTTTGCACAAGGCCAGAAGAAATGAGAATTTTCTTGGGCACAAGTATTTCAAATAAAATGAATCAGAGAAGCCCTTATATCTATATATATACATATTTGAAAGATTCATTCTATCACAAGTACATGTGTATGATCTCTCTAAATGCTTTCCAGAATTCATAATATAACCTGTAACAGTGATCTACCAGGACAGTTCTGAGAACTGGCAAAGAACTACTTTGTAGTCTTGCTCTAGAAAGACAGCTCTGCAGGAAATGAAAATGATTAAAAGCACTCAACACCCACCCCCCTCCAAATATAATGATCAAACCCAATAACCTACATCACATCATGCTGATTTTCAGAAAGATCTGTCCAGCCAATTAGAATGGTGACAACTGACATACTGCATTGAGAAAAGGTTGAGTTCTTGCAAAACAGTTCATTAAACGCATCTGAACGTTAGTTGTATAAATTTTGAAAATTAATTCCCAAAATGCCTTCCAAATTCTCACATGCTCTTTATTTCTGTAAGAAATGTGCTTTTTTTTTTTCTTCCCACTTTGTACAACTTTACCATCAAAATATACCAAAGGCTACTATTTTCCACTAGCTAAACAGCCACAGCAGAACAGCTCAAACAAACTTGCAGGAAACAAAATTTATACATGCTAGATCTCCATTACAGGTGTCATACCTTTCCAAAAGCTTTAAGTGCAAATCTAGCATTCATCGGCACTACTTTTCACAGATCAATTATACCATCTTTAAATTAAATGTCCTGCAAGCTTGTTTGAGAGCTTTTTAAGTATTCCTTTAGCTAGCAGAAATAGGTTCATTGAGAGTTAAGGAATGAGAGCCAATCTGAGACTCTGAGAGTACTTCAAACAAGGGAAAGGAAGAAAACCCTCAATATTTCCCCAAAATAGGTGCAATGAATTCCTGTTTTCTATGAGTATCAAACCTGCACACATTATATATTCAGCAAAAATACTACTGCACTCCTACAAATAATTAAAAGAAACAAATTACTTACAAGCTATATCAAAAACTACTACATCACTGAAAATCACTTGACATTTCAGGAATTAGATCGTTATTTTTAGTGTCCAACCACAACATATTCCTATTTGCTGCAGCGTGTATGAATTTGCAACAAGAAAGTTTAAAGATCAGTTAAAAAAACCACCAAGCCCTCTTAAACTATTCCATCTCTTGCTTTAATGTTCCTCTGACTGCTATCTCTATAGACCATCACAAATATAGAAGAGCTATATATTATGAAGGTGTTAAAAGTACCATAAGCTGTTACTGAAAGTAGCACAATGGAAGTCATCTACAGCTGTACATAAAGTTACCTAACCGTACAAGATTAACCTCATTAGTTTGCTCTACTGAATATACAGAAAACTTTCATTAAAAAATATTTTATTACTCTTTCTAGATTTAAAAAAATGACTAAGTCTGAAGTCTCAAAAAACTATACGTTCTCATGTGGACCACTTCTACTGCAAAGATTATCACTAAGTTCAACAAGAGAACACAAGAAACTTCTTTTTAGTAAGTTAGTTTGTAAATTGGGAAAAGAAATGCATTTTTTCCTATTATGAACACCAACGAAAAGGTTTAACATATAGAAAACTATTTCCTTCAACTACTTTTGATTACTCTACTACCCACTTCAGCAAAACAGTACACCCCGTACTCAAAGTCATTGCCCTTGAGGTAAGAAAGAGCACATAGCAGGAACTAGAAAATATTAACAGACACTTGGGATGACAAAGAATCTGCCACCAACTACAAGAAATAATAAAGAAGGAATCTAGAATAAAACTAAATTCCAAAGCATTAAGATCTCTAGGTACAACACTGGTGGGTTTCAAATGTTTTGGTCAATTTCTACTTAACTTCTAGTAAGGTAGAAAAAGAAAACTTTGTACTAGTAAATTTTGCAAATTACTATTTCTACTTTCCTCTAGCTACTGTAAAATATAGCAGTAACAAAAATATCAAAAATATTATGAAAAATAAAAAATATTAAAGAGACAGAACCTACATAGAGAGAGGGAGTTACCGTAACACCGATAGCTCTCCAATTTGGCTACTTGGCTACTTCAAGTTTAATAGTAAATAGCTAGCTCCATGCAAGCAACAGACTAAAGCAGGTAGACCTGCTGCGGGAAGATGATCAATAAGAAAACAAATTGATGCAGCCTCTAAAGTCACCTCTGGAAGTCCTCTTAATCCAGAACTGTAGAGCAGAACCACCAAATCCAAGATAAAAGAGTGAAGATCAGTAGCTGCAGTACGAGTAGTATACTTTCTAAATATAGACTCTATCCCACACACAAATGCAACCTCATTGACAGGAATAATCCCACAGCAGCCATTGGCTCTATTTGCAGGACCAAAGCTATACAACCACTTGGGCTCCACACAATCTGCATCAAGATTTTGACATAAACTACGGCTATTGCATTCTGCAGTTATGAAAGAGAAACTCCTCCAAATCTGTCCACCAAGTTCATGCTTCTTTTCTATAAACGCTTTATCAACAAGATTGTCAACAGTGTCTTAGAAATGAAAATCTGTTGAAGGGAACATCTGAAAGATTGCCATCAACAGATACAAGCAAACATTTAAGATCTGTAGGCCTCGATGCCTATTTACTTCCTAAATTATTTTAGGGAGAACTTTTTTCTTTTTAATCTTTTAACCTTTAAGTAACTGAAAAGAAAGACAAAGACAGTACTAGCAAAACAGTTTCAAGATAAACAAGCCTCCTGACTATGTTTAACTTCATGTAACTGTAGGGCTCTGTAGGAACATTCTTCAGCTCCCAAACTAATTTCATATGCTCATTTACAGAAGTTGCAAAAAAAGTAAAATACAAACTAAAGTTTATCCCATCGTTGAGTCTGCCTTTGTTGGATTACCCATGTATCATATCCATGGTTAGAATACATGAATCTGTTTATCAAATTAGGAGACTCCTATATTTTCAGTGTAGTTTGTTATAAAACATATGTATTTGTTTTGTCATGATTTACTTTTGTACATATTTTTCTACCACTTGTTAGTAAATCCCTGGCCACATTACAGTAAATCTTCTTCTTTATTCCTGTAATCCAATGCATCCTAACAAAATCAGTATTCTTGAAAAAGTCTGTTTACAGAAATTAATGAAATTTGGAGGTCAAAAACCTTTCATCAGCTAAAATGGATAATTTTGTAGCCCATTTTTTCATCTTGACTATTACCACTAAACACAACTCTCAATGATTAAAAACCAGTATAAAACCAATTGCAATAATTAAGCCAGCTGCTGAGAATATAAAGAATTCCCTAATTTCATCAGCCAGAGTTCTGATAAAGCAGATATATTGATAAATTCCTTGCCAGTGGAATTAGATAAACAGGTACGTCCAGTTTCTCTGTAAGGGCAAGGCACATTAGTTCTATGCTACTGCCTTCTGGGATCAGATGTAGCATCAAAAAGTTAACGCTAAACCTTAAAAGCCCGTGACTCAACTAAATATCTTCTTTTTAACGTATACACCGATGAACACATACACACACTTCCTGGCCATCCTCTGGCAGACTGAAGCCTTTCTATTTCTCGCATTCCTCAACACCATTAATAGTACTGTAGTTGTTACTCTGTTGTAAGCTTTAATTGAACCAACTGTCAAAACACAGCAAGCTTTATGGCAGTATAAATTAATAATCTGGCTCATTCCCCTCTGTAACTCAAAAGGTTGGCATGCTCATGGCTCTGCCAAACACGCATGAAAGTTACCTATGCTTAGATGTTTATAGTAACATCTTCTGACTGCTGGCACTGTGCCACCTAAATCTCATAATCATACGACTTATAGCTGCTTTTACAGAGCAGAGAGTGAAGTAAATTCAGCAAGAGGAAACTCTCCAGAAGACATAAATAAATACCACCACCCCCTTCCGGGGTTAACTCATTTTGTTGATGGAGGCGTATCACCTTCGACTCCTTCTCTGAGGCCTTTTCCTTGAAAACAAAGAAACCAGCCCCCCGCCCCCCCAGTGCCGTCCGTGGGTTTTTAGAACTGATTTGTTTGACTGACGAGGAAGACAGCAGTCGCGGGGAGCAGCTCTTCCGACTCCCGCTCTCCGGAGCGCTGCTCCCCTGAGACGCGGCC
>VZRU01012815.1:69162-89314 GCA_013398155.1 Pedionomus torquatus
GAACTTAGCCCTGTCCCCACACCTACCCGCTGTTTTGCGTACCTGGTATTAACCCTGTTGTGCACACCTGGAAAAAGGAAAGGCCGCTTATTCCTTTTCCTGCCCCTTGCCCTTTGAAGTCTGCCGGTTGTGAGTTCTGCCCCTCTGACTCATGTCACCAGTAGGCGTATCCCTCCGCAGAGGCTCGCAGAGTGCCATGATGCAAGGCATCTTTATTTATTTATGTTTTGTGTTTTCATCGCTGTGCGTGCCTGAGGAATGAGGGTGCCACCTGAGGCAACACGTGAGTGCAGAGTTAAACATAGGTCATTCAGGACAGGACAATTGCTATAAAGGGGAAGGATGTTCAGATTCTGTAAAAGGTTGGATTCTGTAAGCTAGTAGTAGCGTGGTACTTCTACAAGTTAGGCTGGTCAGCCAGAGAAAATCTAGGTCCTGGTCGCCAGGGGACTAACCGAAGAATTAGTGGATGAAATTGAAATCTGGGTCAAAACATGCAATGCTCAAGAGCCCCCAGAGGAAGTATGTGGCGTAGCCAGGAAGATAATTTCTTACAGGTGACTCTTAAACTGGACTCTGAATACCAGGGCATCTTGTGATGTACATTTTGCATCCAACTCCTCTTACCTCTATCATTACTGGTTTCCTACAGGTGTCTCTATGTGGCATATGTCCTTGGGTCACAGAAGCAACATACCTTCTTGGAGCTGGTTTACCTTCTGTAATAGTAATTTCACTATTTTTGTCTCTTTGTTACAGCCACTTCCCATTGGACTAGGCATGTTTAGCTACAACACATTTTTTAATCTGATCAGAATTAAGTATATACGCCTAGAGAAGATATTATCTAAGAGCAACACTAAACAACGATTGCAACATGAGTATGCAACAGAAACCAGTCCTTTTCAAAATTACAGTAGAGTCAAAATGCAGATAAAAAAAAGATGAGATGGGAAGAGAAAGATTGCCATTTGTTAATTGGAAGATTATGGCTTCTACATTGTTTCACTATAATTTCAATCTTATTTCTCCTCCTAAGTACTTCCTTTGCCAACTGAGGACAGCCTCTTATGTTAATATGGTGGAGGTTTTGCCATTCTGGGGCAGTTGAGATCAAATAATTTGAAAATGCCACTTTTCAACAAATTTAGTGCAGTTTTCAAAAAGCAAAACTTTCCCCACAAACTGTTTTTGAGGAACTGGCATTTTTTTCTTTCAAGAAAGAAGAAAAAGAACAACTTTTACTACTGCAGGTTGTAGGTTGAGTTCTCTAATTACTGGCCTTGTGTTTATGGCAGCCAGGGACCACCAGCCTCTTTCCTTCTCTTCATCCAACTTGCTACTAATGGACATTTTTTATCAAAGTCGGAAAAGTGCTGACTCACTCTTAGTTGCTGCTCAGTTGGGCACAGTGTGCACAACAAAAGTAAAATTGCTCTGCTACCAAGTGATCTCAATTCTCAAGTGGCTTTATTTTACACTGTGAGCAACAGGACGCTAGCATAAGTATATTGCTAGTTCTAACTTTAGTACTAAAAGCTGAATTTGCAGTCTGTGCCTTCTTTTTACGCAGATTTATGACATGGGGATATCTGCTGTATAGAAAATCACCCGTAGCTCCTCCCTTCATGTCTGAGGTCTTTTCTGTGACTGTCCAAGGTTGAGACAATTACTCTTTTTTTAGTGCAAATTTTCTATTTCCATACATAATGTACAAAATGAAGTTTCGCTAAAAATTAGCCTGTGAGCTTACACAAAGAACTAATTTAGAGGTTTATTAAGTGCTTTTAATGTTGATTCTAGGTGGGTCAAAGCCAGAAGGAAGACAGATGGGTGGAGAAGGATAGATTAGCATAGGAAGAGTTAGCCACCCTGTTCCTTAACTGGGGCATCTCAGCTATCACACGTACATATCTTAAGTATCTTCTGTTAGTCCAGCAGTGAAGTAACAGTTCTGGTGCAGAAGAATGGTTGCCCTTGTTGAAAGGTCACGTCTGTGCATTAAACAGACTGAGCCTTAAATCCATCTTACGCCAACCTCAACATCAGGGAGAGGTATGAACGTCCACCAAAATAACTTATGCCGTGCAGAGAAGAGCTCAGCTTTATCCAAAGCAGCCATTTACTGATTGGTGGGTTTTGGTTTTTTTTTTCTGAGGTCCTATCAGTTTTCTGATTTTAGAATTGATGTCACTAAATAATTGGGGAGGTTGCTCAGGTACCTGCTAATCCATACAGAATATTTTCACCTAAATGACATGTTGCCATCTTTCTGTCAGCACAAGAAGCATGACCCTTTTCATTGACGTGTATCATGAAGGTGGCAACAAATATTTAATTACTTAAACACTGCTTTGTAATCTAATTTAGCACTTACTTTAGCACTTACCTTAATCATGTGAAGGGCGGAAGAAATTTTAGAAGAGCATTACATTAGAATCAATCTAAATTTACATTTTTGTAATCAAGCCTTTCAAAGCAGAACATGGCTCTTGTTTAACTTACAGAAAAATATGCTTTATATACCTATGAGGATATGACTTTTTATTTAAATGGTGACTTTTTGCTTGGCAAGGCTAGATCATGCTCCACCAAAGCCAGGAACCCAAATTCTTTTTGAAAGTAAACATCTCTTGCAAGAGATCATACAAACATATTCTCAGGTCTTCCTTACAGATTCCTTCACCCCTGCAACCATCAGTGATACCTGACTACTGAAGTACACAAGCACAAAGGAAAAAAAAGAAAAAGATATTCCTGTAAGGTTTACTGCAGGAAAAAAAGAGAAAGAAACAAAACAGCATTTACTGTTTGCAGTGAAAGCAAATTCTCTCTTTAAAGCCCACAATCAGAAGGAGGGCTTTTTTTTTTTTTTTTTTTTTCGGTAAGTGCCTGCCTCATTGCACATGATGGTTGCTTTCAGATTTGCATGAATGACATGTGACACAATAACCATAAGTTTAAGACAGTTACCTCACCTCCCCATGTTACTAACTGTGGGAGATATGGTAAACAAATCATTCTTTTCATCCCAATTTCTACAACCTGAGGGAAAAAAAAGGGGTTTTTTTTTTGAAAAACAAAGAGAGATGCGTCAACAAAACACATATCTAATGAATGAACCGCAGGGTGGTTTTTAATAGATTGTATTGAGGATTCTGCCAAAAGCAGTTCTGCCAAAAGCAGAATTGTACTTCAAATCATTGAAAAAAACCACAAAACTCAGGCCAACCAGATAAATTTATACTTTTAATACCTTAATCCCTCCCCTGCAAATCAAAACAATAACTGACTCATTTGCATACAAGATTCATAGTTTACAGTAGGTACAGTGACGGTACAGTCCTGCAAAAGCATGAGCACTAATGCATTTTTGTTCAAAGAAACAGAACAATTTCAAGGCACATTGTTTTGCATCATTTCCATCCAATCAGGGATTTTTTCTTCCCTATGTGTCCTGGAAAAAGAAAAAAAGCTTGATTTTAACTTTCTCCATCTCTGTGTCATAGGACTTTAGGGAGAGGTATAATTCAACATAATAAAGCTACCAGCATATCAGGTAGATGTGCAATTTTGGAGGGACTTTTGCTCTCCTTCTTTCTACAGAAATAATGCAAATACTGTCTTTTAGGGGTTGTGGGTTGGTGGGTTTTTTTGGTAGAAAAGAGAGACAGTTAGGTTTTATTGTTTGTTTGGATTTGTTTTTTTTTTTACATGGTGGAGGCAGTGAGGGTGACCAGGAGGCCTTGGGTGCAGTGAAAGGCTGCAGAGGTGCAAGGCAAGGTGGAAAACAAGCAGCATAAAGCTATTTGCTTGTTCCATTATGGCAACTCACTGCTTAGAACATTTGGCTGGGCTGTGTTTAATTTCTGTTGCATGCAAATGTCACCACAAACAGAGTAAATACTAAAATATGACAGTCTAAACAGCTCAACAGTTTCAAAACTAAAACAGACTAAATTACTTTAAAATATTCTTGCAAGCAGACAGAAAAAAAATGCTGAGGTGCCTTTTCAACCCTGTTTTCTCTATTAGTGACCTGTCTTAAGAGACAAACCCCTTGCTGATGGGCACAGCCTAACCCACGCTCTCCCTTTGTGTCGCTTTCTGTCCCACCAGCCAGCCCAGCAGCAGGCTTCACCACCAGCCTCTTGCACAAGATCTGCCCTTGCTGTCGGCAGACTCAGAGTGGACTGTTTGTATGCTGAGGACTGGCAGGAGAGACGATGAGGTTGCTGTAATGAGCGCATCATGTAGTGGCACATTTTAAAAACAGGTCTAACCAGACAATGCATGTAATAACCAAAATTAATGCTGTTCAGCCAGCACTGGCTCCCCGTTTAGTACCTGACCCACTTCAGGATTGTAGGAATAATACATGAAATAATAATGAAGTCCTTAACAGACTAAGTCAGGTCTCAGTTCAAGTGCAAACTCACATCTGTAATTCATGCCGTTCACAGTCATCTTGCACAATAAAACTGCAAAATACACCGGCAAACAGATAGCCTGTAAATCATCAGCACTGCGGCTTCCCTTATGGTAGCAATTGCTGTACCTACTCTACCATCAGCTTCTTTCACACCTTGCCTTGGTCTCTGTCAAATAAGGCAGCAGTACAATGTAACTACATAAATCCCTGTGCCCTTCCTACACTACTGCAGCTGGAAGCGGTGGTGGTATTGTATTGAGAAAAGGCAGACTCTTAAATGTTACAGCCCCGTGTCCCAGCTGTGAGACCACTCCCTCACTGTCAAGTGGAGAGTTTTTATGGACTTCCAACAGTGTGACAGGAGATTTGGTCAGAGCGAATCTTTTGTGCAATGCTCACACAAGAAACAAAAAAAGTCATGCTGCAGCAGTTGCAACCAACAGTGAAAGCTGCAACAGTGCGGTTAGACAAATGGTTCGGCTTCAGAAATTTTTCCTACCGCATCACAACAATCTTCTCTTAGAGGAGAACAAGTGTATACATAATGTGTCAGAAGATGGCTTGAAAGAGCGAGACCCTTCAAAACATTTAAAGCAAATTTTCAGAAAAAAATGTTTCAGCTACAAACCACAGAAGAAAATGTTGCGCACAAATCCAAGTGCAAGTTAAAAGGCTATGCTGGTACCATCATGCTACATAAACACCTACCAAAAAATTCAGAGTGACCTGATCTTGGTGTATAAAAAACCCTCATGGTAAAGTGGTTTCTGAGAGTACTGCCATTTAAATCAAGTAGGAACAGACAGCTCGACAAAATGCTTGGAAAGTGAAGCAAGATCAAAACTAATGCAACAGCAAAGGTAATTATTCCTTAAAACTTTTTACCTACAGATGTGACAAATCCTTCCTTATTCAACCTGTCAATGAAGCTCAGTAATTTGCTAAATACCAATTCAGAGTCCAAATGAGGCGAGTTTTGTAGGGATGAGCTGACGCATCTGTCTTCCAGAACAGAAGCTCCGGATTTACTGAGGTGCTCACTTCAGAAGTAACACCACCAGCAGCTCTTGGCACCGTAAGTAGATGCAGGTGAGTAATGTAGCTGTTTGGTAGCATTCACCCACCACTTTGCTGTGGCACACATGATGATAGTGGAGAATGTGTGCTCTGAGATGGTTGACTGATTATTATTTTTATGAGATCTAGTTTCTTGTTACCAGTTCCGTTTCTTTGGGGCTGGAGGAAGTTGCTTTTTCACGGTTACGCTCACCAGAGATCACTGTATTTGTGGCTGTTACTGACTTTTATGCCTCAGGTATTTTGCCGTTTCCTGTTAGCTAAGTGACAGAGCATTGGTGGCCTTGCATACCTAAAATGCCTGCACATTTGTGGCTTTTTCACACTCAGGAAAAAAAAAAGAAAAAACCTCTAGGTTTCCTACATGGAAATTTCCTCCTTCTGAAATATATGTATTGTTTTAAAAGTTACTTCTGCACAGGAGAAGTCTCTGGCCAGCTGTTTGCATACTTTCCAGCTCGTTTATGCTGTCATAGAAAGCCTTGTCCAGCAAAGTGACTTATCTTCAGTCTTGGGTCAGGTATTTACTGGAGAAGCAACTGTGCCCATTTAAGACGTGACTGACATCCAGGTGTTTGCCACTGTTTTGCAGTAGCTGTACAGTCAGCCCTATTGCACATTATAAAAGACTGTATAAAAAAAACCCTACATTTAATTTCCAGCAGATATTCAGGTGGGTAAGCTCACATCGTTCCCACCAGCATTTACTGACCTCCTGCCTTTGTGCTGAACTTGAGGAGGACCCAGATTATTTATTCTGACATCTGAGCTGTACCAGGAAGAGGGTAATTTCCAGTTTACAGGTGGGAATGGACATCTTCAAGTGCCACAAAGCCATTTCTACAATGACCGTGTGACTGTAGCCTCAGAAAACAGTCATTATTTTAGAGGTTGTTGGTAAACATCCTCTTCCAGACCTGGCTCTGCAGGCTAAAGATGCCAGACATCTGGAATGGGCTTTCCCAGAAATCAGGGCTCTTCCTGTAGCTCCATAAATTGGTGCAGTGCTGCTGTTTTCCTCATCTACATAAGACAAGTGTGATGGTTGATGCAAGCCTGCCTTTGTCAGCTGTTTGAACTGCCCCAGTGGAACCTGCCTGAAGCAGAGCAGGTTACATTTATTCCCCTGGATACACCTTTCTGGCAGGGTTGTGCTGATGGTAACTCACGGCTATGGTGAAAATGCAAAACTGGAGGTAGAGGGAGCAAGGCTTTCAGCAGCCAAAAGCGTTTGTGAGATGGTAATGACACACAACCACCAAATAGTTAAGCACATTGCATATTACAACCGTCCATTTTTAGTTCTATGTAAAAAATGTGAAGTACCCATGAAAAACACAACTGTCCTTAAGCAGTTAAATAGCTCTCAACTCGCAAGGATGAGTTCAATGCAAAAAGTGATCTTTTAACAGATTTTATACCACAACAATAAATTCAGACAAGATGCCTCTTTAAACCATAAGATTACTACTGTCTTTACTACTCTGTTATCAAAGGGCCAACAAAAAGCACTCATACCCAGTACCAGAGAGCACAAAAACATAGCCAATCTTCTGTAAAAAAGCTTGCAGAGTTTAGATAAGGCAGGTTATGGGAAAGGTGCGGAAGGAAAGAAGGTGTGTTTTGAGGAATGACATTATGGTTCTTAGACTTTCAGTCTGAAAGGAAGCCAAAAGCAAATGAGAAAAAAACCAGAAATCCCATACTAGGTATCTTGACCCTGCTGTTAATATGCATGAAATCACCTCTGTATGCACGTGTCTTTCATGCAGAGACTCCAGTGAGCTTGGTAAATCAGGCCCACGTGTGCTGAGCTTGGCTTTTTGAACAATCATGACAGGGACGCACAGGGAGGATAAGCTTTTGATGCCAGTGAGTTATTTGTTTTACCCTCAGGAAATACCTATATAAATAACGAGCTGGTGAGAGGGCACAGTATGTTAGCACTTGGTAGCACAGACCCACTCCCATGAAATGGCTGCAGTTTCTCAAAACATTCAAAGACAAAGTGCAGAAAAAAACAAGATCATGGTGGATCAAGAGCTACATACACTAGAATAAAAATGTATATGCAAGACTGTTTTCCCAGGGTGGGTGTATCAGATATATGGCAAAATCTTCCTAATAAATATGCAGTCTATATTAACAGAAGCTCATTGTTACTGATGTACTTTACACAAGCCTGCTGTGCTGATTAAAAAAAAAAATATAATATATATATATATATTTGAACAAACAGTAAGAGTTTTTCCAGGTAATACTCAGGTTGGCAGTCACATTCCTTGGTGTCTCTTTCTGACCCAAATTCTTTCCAGGGATTGAAATCACTTGTGGCCACTTCTCAAGACCTATTTGGCTCCAGCTACCTGGGTACGGGATGTTTTATTCATGTCATTACTAAAATCACTACTTCAATTTATAATGCTGTTAGAGTCTGCAGATTCTACCCATATAGCATAAGCCAAGCAATGTTCCTCAAATGAACTACATTGCGCACAGCACTCTTGAAAACAATTTTTTAATGCATATACCCATGATATGCCTTAATTTGAGCAAACAACAAGTTTGATACCGCTGTAAAGAGAATCTGAATCTGTAAGACACTTCTGTCTCAGAACGGAGAGTGAGCACTAGTAATAAATTTAAGACAGGCATTAAGAATTATTTCTGGAATATAATTTTCTTCTCAGTTTAATGGGATCCTGCAATGTCTCACTGGGAGTTGAAGAGTGAAAAAAGTCCTGCAAAGTGCTTAACTATAATCTCCCTCACCTACTTCTCTGGTTCTCCTAATTGCGAAGTTTTAACAATGAGGGATAGCCATGTGCTATCATCAGAAACCCTTTTCAGCCACTAATGTGGATTCAGTTATATGCTTCATTACTTTTTATTGGTTGCAGGAATGTAGTATAAAAAAACTAAAGGAAGAGAAAATACAAAACAATGACAATATTCTGGCATTTTCAAAATGATAAAATTTCATTTTTTTGAGCAGTGTTACTTAACAGCTTCCTTCAATTTTACTCTAAAGGCCATTGTAAGGCATATTTCTGATGTCTCAAACATGCAGGACAACCGTATGTATGCACAGACAATAGAAACACTTCCTATTCAGTTGCCCCTGAAGAAGAGTGTTTAGTGTTAAAGCTCCAGCAGCTGTTCCTGAAGTCCCTAAGCAGATATTTCCTCCAAGTTGCAGAAGTGCAGCAGCAGGGCCAGAGCCTCTGGGAAGGGCTTTCGAAGGAGTATGGGGATGGTTACATCCATGGCTCTGCCCTTGGAGCTTTGAGTCCTCCCGGCAGGGTGCAAGAGAGGGCTGCAGGGATCGAGCTCCCCCATCTTTCAGCCACAGAGAAGCAGAGGTAGGGCCATCTCCACCTTTCCCATGCCCCCCTGCAAATATACCCACTAGCAGCAGCACCCTGTGGGGAGAAGCTGAGGTGTGCCAGTGCCCCAGCTTGGCTGCCACCATCCCTGCTCTCTAGACAGTCTCACCAAGACCAGGCTGACCCACCAGCCTGGCAGCCACGTCTCAAACCTGTGTGGTTTTGAGCATGTCTGGTGCCAGATCCAGGCACCAAGTGCTTTCCAGGCATACGCAGATGCTGAGCAGGGTTTCCTTTTTATTTTTCCTTGCATCTTCTAGAATATAATCTTTGATTTAGGCCCCCAGAGTTTCCCCAGAAAGGCCAGTGTCCTTTTGTGACCTTGCCATCAATCCACCTGCCTTTAAGAAGGCTCTTAATTAACTTGTAAGGGTTTGGGTTCACTTCAGCTAAAGACATTCAAGAATTCTCCTTCTCAATTTCCAATTTTATTTTATTTTTTAAATCAAGTAGGCATCTTAGCAGAACAAGAATTTAACAAATGTTTGCATTAATGAAATACATGTGGGATGAATGTTAACTGCAAACCTTGTGTCTAGCACCAGATTGTTCGGGAAAATAAAAGCAAGTAAATTCTAGGATAGTCACAAGGTGTTTTAGAAATAACAGGAGCGATACTTGTGCTATTTTTTCCATTTCATTGTCCAGATACTATCACTGTTTAGCAACTCTTTGACATCAGGCAACAGTTCAGCAAACCTTGCTTAGTTTGCAGATTTCTTAAAACCAAGAATGCCAAAGATTCTTCTTCTGCCAAATTAGGCGGTCAGCCAAATAGAAAGGTGTAAATCCTGTCCTCTTGTGTACTCAGTGACTTTAGCCCATCTCAGGACCTGGCAGAGATTGAAGTTGCCTGCTATTAACTAGAAAAAGTGTAAGGCAGAATGCCAGCTTCTAAATTAAACAAACAAAAATCCTTTTCTTGTTAACTTTTAAAGATGAATATTTCTTTCACACTTAGTGCTCAGAGCATGGTCAAGCTTAAGTGAGTGGCTGGAAAAGTACCAAAGATTTACATATACTTACATTGCTGAAAGAAAGACTGTGTTTTTTGAACGCATCCCAGGGATCTATGAAGATATCCTTTGCTCTGTCTCTGGGCCAGCTGGACATTTATGAGTTGGGAAGATTTTTGATCGGAGTGGAAAGTCCTAAAGATCATTTCACAAGCCCCATCAATCAGTTGCTGTAGGAGAAACACGTCTCAAGAATTTTTCAGTTAGTTAAAAGGGTGATTCATTTCATTGTAGATTTTCACTCAGGGATAGTGGCATGGGTTTCAGGTTTGTTTTTTAATAATTTCTTTATTGACTGTTGCTTTGACATTATAGAACTGACTGCCCTGTCTTCAAGGTCTTATCCCAACGAACAGTCAGACATCAAAAAAAGCCTTTATTAAATACATCTGTTAACCTTAATAAAGAATTCCAAACACTTTTTCACCATGGGTAAGAGAACACATATATAAATAAATTTCTGAAAGGTGGGTAAGTGATGTGATAAAGTGACTTGTTTATTGAAGTTTTGTGTAATGTATAGCTGGTACATCATATGCAGGAGCTGTGGTGTTACTTACCACACACACTTGGGTCCCAGAAAATATAATGCTGGGCTGTTTAAAGAGTGACATATGGTGCTTACTAACAAGCAAACGCACATAGGTGCCTATGAGGAGAAATGGTATGATATTCTAAAGTTGCTTTTTAGTATTTGTAGGAAAGCATCCAGAAGGACAAGAGGAGCATCCAAGTCTGGCTCTGCATACCTTCTGCCAAACTCCTAGAAAACTCACTAGCAAGCCAGTATGGTCTGAAGAGGGCTAAAGAGCTGGAAAAAAAACCCCAACACATGGTGAAATGTATGCAATTCTTTCCATAGGGAAAATTAATTTTCTAGTCATGTCTCTCCAGAGCCCAAACCATCAACACTCTCTTTCTCTCCATGTCTTCTTTCACTTCTGCATTCTGTATTAGATATTTGCCACCAAGAAAAAAAGCAAACCCAGGCTTCCCTGCACAGACATCTACACCATACCAACCAGTCCTTTACAGGGTGCTGCATGTGGCAGCAGTGCCAAGCTGGCTGTTGGATGCACATGGTGCTTCATCAGACTTCTTGCTTCATCTAAGGGCTCATTTCTGCAGCCGTAAGGAGAAAAGACATCTACTTGAAGTTAGTAGGAATTTAACCACTAGAGCAGGATTTTACTCACAGCATTTTCTCCATGGTATTATGCAATGAATGGAATGCAGAGGATTTTGCCCAGTGTTTTAATGAAGACCTGTGGCAAAGGCAGAATTTGCCATTCAAGGATTTCCCAGGCCTGCAAGAATGACTTGGCTTGAAGGATTGTGCGTCCGAACACACACATTACCCAATAAAATCCTCTGTTTTCCTGGTGCTTGTTGGTCCTAGTCCTGTGAATCAAGAGCTCTGTTGGGTAACCCTGCATCTTAATTATATTTTGGTGACATGCATGGATTTGAAAGGTTCTTCAGGATTACTTTGACCACAAAATGCTCTGGTGCTGGATGACTGTTCAAAGAGTTTTTCCTTTTGTGTAAGCACTGTGCAAGGAAATATTTGCAATGAGCAAGGAGATGCAGGGGTCATAGGAACAATCCTGAATGTGGGACAGTTTTTCAGACAGTTATGCCATAAGCAGTTCTTGTCAGAAGAACCCAAAGCCTGTCATGACAGCAATGGTCATGCTGCTCTGGGCCAGGCACTATTTTGGCATTCCATTTCTGTTGCCATCTCTTATCCCCAAACACAGGAACCAAGGCATATAGTTGAGTGAGGATGTTAACCTGTATTAGAAAAAGAACCTCAAATGGTAGTTTAATATTTATTACCCAATTAACAATTCTCCTACCCTAGATTTGGAAGCAATGGTATCTTCTCTTTAATGCCCATACTTACAGTGAGGCAAAAGAAGACACAGTACCTGTTGCCCTAGAAGCTCCAGCAAGTTCCATGCATAAAACTGCATAACAATTTTTTGTAGCTGGCTGTTGCCACAGCGCAAAATGAGGAATGAAACCATTGGCTTAGGGGCAGCAAGCTGAATTCTGGTGAGCAGCAAAAGCCACTGTAACATAGTGCCTGTCATCTCAATGGCCAAGCCTTTGAAAGGCTTGTTGGTATAGATTTGGGTTGGCTTTACCTGTGAGATTCCTTCCTGCATTTCTGCTTTCAGCTGTAGTTAAGATTATAGTAACTAGCCTATACACGTTACTGGACAGCAGGATTACTGTTGTTTTTAGTGTATTACACCATCCAGCAAGCTGTTGGGACAGAACAGCTGGACAAGTTGGAGCTAGCCTCCTCCC
Source organism: Pedionomus torquatus (assembly GCA_013398155.1). Lineage (NCBI taxonomy): Eukaryota > Metazoa > Chordata > Aves > Charadriiformes > Pedionomidae > Pedionomus > Pedionomus torquatus. The sequence continues at coordinate 81,390 of VZRU01012815.1, forward strand.
AATTAGCTGCTTGGTGGTTTTGTTTCTCAGTTAGAAACTCACATCTCTCTGGATTTACATGTGTACTTTCTTATTTCAGCTTACAAAAAGAGGTCCAGAGTACAAATATGATGGCCGACAGCTCTGGGGCTATATGCTGGATCATCTCCCCTATATCCCATATCAGGTTGCAATTGCTTTTCTGTTTTCCCTTTGGGAAATGTGGACACTACCATTCACCTATAATACATATATCAGTTGTATGAGGCTTTGAAGAGATGGTGCAGCATACTCTGGTAATTGATGTTTGCTTTACACAGTCTATAGCCAATCAAGCAAACCAACATTTTAAAACTAATTCACAAATTAGTTTTAATCTATTTCTCACAAATGGTGCTTCTGGTAAAGGAGTATGAGGGTGCCCGGTGCTTAGAGCTCCTCACCAGCCTGGCAGTCTCTTCCAGTCTCTTGCACATACCGCATGCTGTGATGGCTGTCACTTTAAGCACAGATTTTACCAGTCAGGGCTCATTTGGAGCCGGTTTATTTGCATTGCAGTGCTTCAGAAATACTTAGCTTTCCCTTTCCCAGAAGGCTATACTGTCAGTGTAGGAAAAAGAAGGGAGAAAAGAAAGGGGGAAACTAGCCAAGCAGCAACAAAGGAGGCGAGCAAAGCCACAGCACGCTCCTTGGGGGGCTGCAGGCACTGCTATGCATGCAGCAGAGAGGACAAATTACTCCAACAGTAGTATCATCCTGCACACTTTGAAATGGTTGCACGCACACAAACAAATTACAACATGCTTGCTGGCCACACAGAAAAAATACAGTGCTGTCTCCATATTATTCCACGCAGCCAGAGCATGGAATAATATGGAGCACCTCTGAGCTGTAACTCATATTAAAGTACAGCTCCTGGTTTACACTATATATACGCATCATGCCACTTCACTGATTCCACAGCCATGTCCCACCGAAGCTCTTGTTCCCCCCTCCATGAAAGACTAGCACTTGGATTTCTCTTGCCTTCTTTCAGCAGTGAAAGCATCAGCCCTGGTCAGGAAAAAAGGAGCAGTGATGGCACAAACACAGCAGGAAGGGTTATCTGCAGTTGTGATTTTTTTTTAAAGGCCAATGACCTTTCCAGATTTGGGCAGCTTTCTGATATGTGCATTGCGAGGACAATGCTAGTTTCCAAGTGTATGACAAGTCTACTCTAGAGCATGGGACACTTGCACACTAACTGGCCAGTCCTGATCCTACCAGTAGCCTAGAGCTGAGCTCAAGTTATTTATCCTGCTTCTTGGACAGCTTTTACAGTCTTTGTCAAGTTCTTAGTTCAGGCATAATAGAGAGGAGCACAATCACAAGTTCTTATTCTGAACAAAATGGTCTTTCAACAAAATCAGACTCTTGACAAAATAATTAATCTTAAGAGAGACATTTATTCCCTAACCTCACTCAAAGATATGCTATATAGAACCATTTTTTATGAAACCAAGATGGTCCAAGTTAAGAATGGAAAATGGTAAGTTTGGCAAAACTAATTATCAGAGATCTCATATATATGTAGCTCCACATTTAACATTAAAAACCTCCAAATCTCAGTTGTACTGTACCTAGTATTTATATCAGTGCAAAGCTAAGCACAAATTCAAAATCAGAACAAAGACTTCTGTTGTCCCCTAATTAACACCTAGGAGCTACTGGATAGCCCCAGTACATTATAAACAGACCAAAAGAGCGCAGTGCATTTTCAGTAACTAGCCTGGGCTAGTAAGAATTTTTTTTTTTTTTTTTTTTTTTTACCCTTGCCAATTTACAAAAAGGTACTTTCTGTTCCTGAGGGTAAGTGTAATCAGCCACAACAGATGTCAGACCAACAATTTAAACTTTAGGGTGAACCTTTTTAAACTTCTAATGGTAGCTGTTTTGGCTATACTGTTCTGATTTGGGGGAGAAGGACCTTCATGCATTGCAATATAGATTCATTGTATAGAGATATGCTGGGAAGACAGAATACACAACAAACATCAAAAAGTACATCAGAGGGATCATTTCTCCTGTTTTCTTGGTAGTGCAGACCTTAGCTTTTCTCTGCTCTGTGCATCAGCTCAACAGACTGTGCCTTTCAAGTTTGTTCCTCACCGACTGGATGCAAGGGGGTGGTTAAAGGCTGAAAGGAAAACTATGGAGATTTTTGGGTAATCCTCGGAAGGGATTCGCCAGGGTGACAGCCACTCCCGCATCACACCATGTTGCTGCCTTTGTCCCTACCCAGCCCTCCAAGGACGAGTGGTTGGCAAGTCAGGTGCAGGTTAGATCATCACCAACACCTTCAGTTTCGAAAAGGAGAGATCAGAAAGATTACAGTTGTAGGTGGAGACGTAGAAAACACAAGGCTGCCTTCAACTACCTCTTATTACTTGCTATCAGCTAGTCTGTGTCTGAGTTTCTTATCCCACCACCTCACCCTGCCACAGACAGGCGGGTCACTTTAATTTTCCAGTTACCCCTTGTAGAAAAAAAAAAACCTCTAAAACCCAGCATCTATCACCTGCCTCACTCCTCACCTTGGCATTTCTCTCAGTGCAGGAGGAGCAGGAATCTTCATCCCACTGTGCTTTTAGAGCACCACAGGCAAGCACTGGGCACAGAGGCAAGTACTTCATTCTTTTCAGGCTTCCTTTTCTTTCCACTTTAATAGAATCTATAGTTGATCCTTAGAATTTAGTCTCTTCTAACTTGTTAGCCATCTGTGTTTGGGCATTTAAAAATTGCTGGTTAATAGTCCTTCTACTTGATAAATCTACAGTTTCCTTAGAGCTCCTGAGTCACCCCTCCCTGCCTTTCAGACCTCTCTTATATTACCATCACAGATTCTCCAGGATAGTTTACTACTCCCTGTTTACCGCTCCTTAATTACTTACAAAGTTTACTTCCCTTGCTTAAGCAAGGGGGAATTTTTTTATACCTCCTCCTTTTCCCCAAAGTTTATCACTGTCAAAGCTCAGGTCCAGTTCTTGGGGGTCGTGGGACCTGAAGTCCTATGAAAATTGAGACTGGTCTTGGCTTGTGCCTCTCCTAAAGCTGTAGAACAGTTTGGCTCTACTGACAAGAAAGGATGCTAAACTTAACCTTTGCACAGAATGGATCCAAGTATTTTTCAAAGGTACAACATGGGATTTAGCTCACAGGTTCAGTTCAAATGAGAGAAGTCAGAGTAAACACGTATTTGTTAATAGTGGCATGAGAAACCTAAGCATACTGTATAATTAATGCTATTGCAAAATATTACTCGGAGGAGTAAAAAGAGCAAGGAAGCTGAATGTTACATCTAAAGCCCCAAGAGAGCCTTCATGGTAGGTGGTTCAATGGGAAAGCTCACTAGAAGAAGGAGCTGTTTGCTGTGAAACAAGGCTGGATGCAATAGAGGCCAGGGCAGAACTCAAAAGGAGAGTAAAACCATTGGTGTATTCAGAAAGATTTGCAATTTAGCAGTTACATGTGTAATTAAGACCCACAGCCATAGGAAATCTGAATCCACCTCTTAAGAACAACCCCCCCCAGATATTTAATATGCCACAATGGAGGATAGCTGGGTTATCATTTCCAAAAGTAAAGCAGCAATTTCACACAATATTAAAGCCAAATAAAGCTAGTGCCAACATTTTACAATTGGTTTTACATTATTTGGGACGTGCTGCAAAACTGCTTTGGGTTCTTGAACTGTGCCCTTGGAGTTGTATAAATTACGTAGCAGATGATAGATGGCATAAATAGCACCCCAAAGGCCCTTTTTTTCAAAGCACAGGAAGGAAAGCTGGTGGGATAGAAAAGAAGTATACCACAGACCCCTCAGATACAACCTTGGTTAACAGCAGAGCTTGCACAGGCTGCTGTCACATTAACTGCTTCATTTGACACAAGCACCTTAAAGTTTGTAGTTACTTTTCCAAAGGAACAAGACCCCAGAAAGCGACCGAACAGCTCCATATGGTAATATGTTTGAGCTACGTGGCCAGAGTGCAATACAGATGTAATAGTACAGCACCAAAGATTGATGAGCCTTGGCTTTTACCCATTTTTGCATTATTCTTGAATGCATTCTTCCAGTCTCCTGGATAACTGTGCTGTCTGTGAACTGCAGCAGAAGCCAGCCTGGCACAGGCTGTCCAGACAAATAATTCTTTGTAGCTCATTGCAGTGATGTTAAAGCTGGAACAAATTTCATTAACTATCAATCAGAGGCAAAAATACAAGTAACAAGCTATTTTCTATTTAGAAAGCAAAGATATTGGATGCCAGCTCTTGAGTGTAAGCAGTGATACAAGAGGCAAGCTAAAGAAAATACCCAGAGGAACACACAGAAAGACTTTCAAGGGAAAGTTTCATGCAGCAAACATATCAGCTGGGCCTGTTTCTCCTTTGCATGACATGTAGGGTCACAGATGCAGCCCCGACTCCCCCAGCTCAGGGCAGCTGAGAGCCCAGGAAGGGAAGCACCAGGATGGGTGGCACAGGGAGAGGGCAATTCCATGGCAGCACACGGGGACTGCGGGGCAGAGGGAGTGATGCCAAAGGCATCCCACACTCTCTCACCAAATCATTAATTTCTTCCACTCCCTCCACATCAAATGGGGTAAAGAGCACTTGGGAGTAAGTTTTGGACCCAAACCCATAACTTTTCCTGACAGTTTGGCAAAGCTGATTTTAAATACTGTTGACTCAGTCTCCCATCTCCAGCTCAGCTTAGCAGCTAACCAGATGAGTTGGGTTTGGAAATCCCTTTTGAGAGTAAAGCCTGCACTAGTACTATTTCACTTCTGTTGAGTTAGTCTACGTTAATGACATTTACATTTTGTCCAGGGTCTTTACTAAGAATTCAAATTTAACTGTTGGGGTTTTTAAATATATATTTTTAAAATTGGAGCCATTCAAACTATGCAGGTCAGCACATCTTCTGTGTTTATTTTTATTCCTAACCTAGGCTCTGCATCAGCTGTCTTCACGGCTTGGTAGTGTGAAGTACTGGAAGCCTACCAATACATATATATAAAACTTCCTTTTTGGTTTCCATTGGTAGAAGGACAGATTATTTTTCTCTTTGGGTCACTAAAGAGTCACTGTGCAGGCTAATTAAAGACAAATGTGGACACATAATATCTGAGCAACGGATGTGAGGCTGCATTTGAAAGAAGTATGCTAAAAAGTACTGCGTCTGAGGGGTCTTCAATAAGAGAGACTGCTGGCAACCGTTTGGAGAAAGGATTCTGTTACTGCTGGGGTATTTTGGGCTCCAGACTGCAATGTTTAGAATGTGCTCTGCTCAGACAGCTATGGGAGCAGCCTGTCCACCATGGCAACTAACATATGGCTTTGCATTGTTGCTAATAATCACACAACAGAAAGAAAAAGGAGCAAAAAGAAGGACATCCTTGAATACACAGACTATGAAAGACTATGACTGCATTCTCCAAGGCTGTAATCAGAAGTTATAAATTGCTATCTTGCATATCTTCACTTCTTATCTAATTGAAAAAACAGTATATACAGTTTTTGCATATAGCCTGTTTATTTTGCTGAACTACCTAGAGCTCAAGGATGCCGTTTAGTACCAGCTGGGTACAAGAACAGCGAAAAGCATGGGGAAATTGGCTCTTGACATAATTATGATTTGTCAGGTATGGGTAAGTATCTTTTTTGCAAGGCCACATCACCTCCTTTCTGAATTACTGGATCTTTTGCCACAAAGGCAGAAGAAATACAGGACACACTTTCTCACAAACTGCCAGGAAGGTTGTAGAACTCTACAGGGTTAGCAGCACAGTCCTATGGCTGCCATTTAGTTTCCGGACACGTCACTTTTAGCAATTCAGAAGGAACCAATGCACCCAATCAGTAGTTGACCCCCTCCTCAGCACTGGACACTGAGCTGGTTGTGGAGGAAGGACAGACCACACACAGGTGAAGCCCATGGTGTTTTCAGACACACATCAACTGAAGGTATCCTGTGCCCTCACAATGAGGCATGGAGAATACCAGTGAGCAGTTCTGTCTGAACTTATTCCCATCTACCCTGTGTGCTCTGTGAAGCAAGAAACCCTCAAACTACAGACACCCTGCTCCAACCTCCCCTTTACATTCTCAAAGACACCTGCTCTGCTGCCCCTGCAGCAGATGGCAAATGGTGTCAGTGCCAGAGCACTGCAATGGCATCCAGTACAGACTGAGAGACCTGAACACACTGCGCCAAGAGAGACCATAATCCCCACCACTGGAGCACACCGACACGGGAGGGGAGTATTGTTGTCTTAATTTTACACAGAGTGGGCTGAGATACAGAAACGTGTAGGGCGTTCTGTCTTTGCTTAAAAAGTGATTATACACAGAAATAGCTGCTGATCTCAAAATTCTAGGATGCCCTAAATATATTGCACCAAAGGAATTTAAAAAAAACTTTAAAAGCATCACACCAGAAGCGTATTATAATTTTTTCTCTCTTTCTTATTGTTCTCTTACCTGGAAAGCTCCTGTTATCCAGCTAGAGGTTACAGTGGTGGCCGAGAGCACATCAGGGGCCACGGACTTTGGAAAGAGAGCAGCCCAATGACCTGCACACAAACAATCCTGACTTGAATATCCTTGATCCAATTTTCTCATTATGACAAACAGACCTGAAATAACAATAGGATCAATTCACTAACCAAAGAGGGGCTAAAGAAATAATGATGAATTCAATTCCAGTATGAATTACCTTGTATAATGTAGATTTAGCATACAGGTATTAATGTGAATTTTGGATAGTTTATTTGAATTGCATCTCCAAATCTTTTTGACAGTTGTTAATCTTTGTAACTAAAAATTATCGACTTGCTTATTTAGGTGTCACACATACAATAAGAAAATATAATAAAGTACATCTTTATTTGGCAATCCCTGCAGAGACTTAGGTTTTATAAACCTGAAAATTAGTTTTATTTATGCATACTAGAAATTAATTTATGAATTGAATTTATAAATTGAAACCCATACAATTCTTAGATGTTTTTCCGTATCTTCCAGGAAGAGAAATCTTCCTGATTTATTATTTTGAGTGTCAAATTATTAGCATTCATACCAACAGCGGGTTTATGTGGGCAAAATTCACACACACACACACAAATAATCAGTATCCTCGTGGTGAGTTACACGGGTGTTGACACTGATAGTCATGAACTCCTTAATCCTATTTATTTTTAGTTATTTTGTGGGCTGCGCTACAGCAGGGCGCCCGGCTGTGCCAGCGACACGCTATTCTTAAGGTAATCAAAATCAGGGTGTCTTCACCCTCTTTTGGAGGAGAGCCATTCATCAGCAGAACCGCCGCTAACGGCGTGGCGAGAGGGGGGCGAGTGCGGGGCGAGCGCGGGCGACGGGTCCCGGCTCCGGCGGGGAGCGGTCCCCCTCTAGGGGCGACCGGGCGGGCTGCAGGGCGGGCGGCGGGACGGGGGGCTGCGGGGCTGGGGGCGGCGAGGTGCGAGGCTGAGGGACCGGCGCCGCCTCTTGCTTGGCAGCGGCCAGGGATGCTCCCTACGAGAGCAGCATGGACAGCAAACCCAGAGACGGGGCATCTGCGGCGCTGGCTGAGGTTAGCTCCGACAGGCGTAGATTTAACTACATATGTTATATTGTCCAGGAAATACAGAGGGGTTTGTGTACCTATCTCTATGCTAAACCAGTCCTCTCCAGCGCAGCTGCAGGAATACTGCGGGTGTACAATTTTTTGTTGTTTCTCTTCTCCTGAGCCAGTCTCCTGCTAGTATTTGGCTGAGAATGCAACTTTTGAGAAGAAAACAAAACAAAACAAAAAAAACCAAAACAAAACAAAAAAAAAACAACAAACAAACAAACAAACAAAAAAAAAAAAAAAAAACAAACAAAAAAAAAACAAACAAACAAAAAAA
>VZRU01012815.1:91436-148533 GCA_013398155.1 Pedionomus torquatus
GCTGCGGGGACAGGCGAGGGAGTTGGGACCCGCCGCCAGCCCAGGGAGGTGTCTCCGTGAGGGGAGTGGGGGCGAGTCGGGACAGAGCGCTGCTGCCGGGGTCAGACAGACAGCTCCCGTCGGGGGCGGACGGACGGACAGACAGACAGACAGACATCTCCTGGCCCGAGAAACCAGTCGGCCTGAGAGGCTCCTGCCGCCGTGCACATGCTAGCCCACACTGCCACACCATCCTTAGGCTGTCGCTGCTGCGGCAGTGCTACTTAGGGTTATCCTTTAAACGTTGCCCCCCCGCCCCATCGCCGGTGTCCGGTGGGTCGGGACTAACGCCGGCAAGGACAGCCGGGCCAAAGCCAAACTTACCTCCTGATGCGGGAGCTGGGCACGGCCCGGTCCCGCCGCCGCAGGGGACGTGCTCCGGGGCTGCCACGACGCATCCCAGACCTGGCGTCCCCGGGACCTTCGCTGCGAAACAGGGTGGAATATGCTCGCTGTGTTCCTCTGAAGGCTTATGAATGCTGGGGTAAAGGCTCTGCTGGTTACCGAAACACATAAGGGCTGTCAAACATGATTGCTTCCTCTTTCGCAATATAAAGCTAGCAGGGGAATCTTAAATGCAGAAAGGTAGCATTTGGGCTGCATTTTGAAAATCAGTATGTGTTTTGCATGTGTTCATGTATTTGCTTTTGCAGTATGGGTTTATAAACACATGCCTGAAGTCTTTGGTGGTTGAGAAGTACGGTGAAGAAACATGGGAAAAATTAAGGTAACGTGTTCTCAATAAATGTAGTATATTGAAGAATAATGCTCAGGAATTTAGCAGCAAAGGATTATAATTTCTCACTGGTAAAAGGCAGCTGGTGTATATCTCAAATAATTCTTAGATGTAACTGTCAGGGCAAAAGCAGGAGTTTCTTACCTTATAACACTTCATACTCTGACAGTAATTTGTTTCAATTAATTTGTTTTATCAGATAATTAAAGATGACATTTAGTCTTATAGACAGTTGTGTAATAGACTTGCTGGCTCACTGTGACAATATTGAGAAGTAATTACACTGGAAAGATGTCATCCTTGATATGAAGCCTGTTTAATTCCAGTACTTTTAGAAAAGCAGCGAAAGATAATCATCTTCTCTGGTTCTGTCTTTACTTTGTGAGCTGTATGGTAGTTTCCAAGATAGAAAGATATATAAATGATACTTTGATACATACATATAATAGCCATTGAAGCCAGTATAAAAAATGAGCAAGTTGTTGGTCAAGTCTATGGAGACTCAAGGGCTGGATATTATGGCCACTTTGAACAGCAAACCAGGAAACAAACTAAGGCTCCACTTGCTATAGCCCCCTCCACCCAGTATGATGCCCTAATCCTTGAAAGAGTTTAAAATAATACTGTAATGTGAAGTAGCAGAAATGGAGAGGTGGACACCACCATTCAGCCATGTTAAGCCAACGCTCTTAAACCATTAGGGGAAGTAACATGTTCCAATATAATGCTTGATGGAGGTTAAAGAGTGGGTTAACAGCAAACAGTGCTTAATGAATGCCAGATGGGTCACTCAAGCATATTATATTTACAGCACTACCGAGACAAGAATATTGTCTTTTCCGTTGCAGACTGCAAGCTGGAGTCCAGGATTCTTTCTTGACTTTTGAGGTTTACAAAGATGAGATCACAATGCAGCTTGTCGACAAAGCCTGCAAAATATTAGGTATGTCTCACCGTGCCTCAAAAATAAACCATCTTGGGAGAAGCCTGAAACTGCAGGCCAGACTTTAGTCTCATGTGCTCTTTGGAGTACCCTCCCAGATTTTCTGCATTTATTCTTAATCTACCTGACAGCATTTCAATAACTTCCAAGCCTTTCTTAGCTGTTAAGGTATCTTTTTTTTTTTTCCAGGTGTTTCTGCTGACACAGTGCTGAGAGAATTTGGAGAGTATTTCTTTGAATTCTGTAAACGTTCAGGCTATGACCACATGCTGAGGACACTGGGTGGAAATCTCTACGAGTTCATAGAGAACCTGGATTCATTGCACAGCTACCTGTCCCTTTCTTACCAGGCAAGTTCGAGCAGTAATTACTGAGCAGATATGGGTAGGTGGACTCTGACAGAGTTCGCAGCTGAAGGAACCACATCTCACAGGTGTGAACAAATGATGGAAAAAGATACAGTAACAGGCTCTCCCATGCTCTGAAACGTATTACTCCAAAATATTAGGATAATTTTTTATAATAATGTTTTTTTCTGAGTATTCCTCAACATTAGATATTATTTAGTATGTTGACTCTAATGCATAGTATATTTTCCTTCACAGATTAGCATATTTAATTTTCTATATTTCAGCTTATTCAGATTACTGCTTGTTTTATTAAAACATGCTTTTGGACAAGTGGAATTCACCAACAAAATATATTGATGTTTTGTTTTCCTTTTTTTTTCCTCAGGAGATGAATGCCCCATCTTTTCGAGTAGAAAAGAATGAAGACGGGTCAATGCATTTACATTACTATTCAGATAGAAGAGGTCTGTGCCATATTGTGCCAGGTAATCAGATAGAATGCAGAGTATGGATCAGCTGGTAATGCAGTATGTACACAGAAGAATCATATATATTTGCAGATAAACCTTTGCTGGGGTTTCAGAATCCTTTTTTCAGATAAGCGCTGGCCATAGAATTGAAGCCTGGTAGAGCTTAGTCACCAGGCATCTGCCCCTGGTATTTCCCTACTGCCGGATCACTCCTAGCTCCCAGCAGCTTCATCAAGGTTTAGAATATGACAACCCAGGCCATAAGTGTCCTTTCCTGCTATAAAATTCCTATAGAACTCCTACAGAATTCCCTTCCTAGAAGAAAAATTGAAGTTCATGGTGTCTAACTGTCAGTTAGCTCTCAGTGACTCATGCTTCTTAAATTACAGTGAGGTACAAATTACAGTTGATTAAGACATACATACATCCTGCAATAAGTGTTCCATGCAATCTGTAAAGGTACTATTGAACACTGTTCAAAACTCAGTCTTTTCGTGGCATTTCTAGGAATCTCCAGAGTTGTACTTGTATGCTGTAAGGCATAAACAGCTGTAAGGCTGTAATACATGGTCATATTCTTTTCAGTCATAGATACCGCTGAATTTAGAAGTTTATCAGGAGTTCCCCCTTTGTCAAAAGTCATTTCATATTCTTGTTGAAGCACAGAATTATTTGGAATTTCAGACAGAGTTTTTCACGTCATTGTCCAATATCTCCCCTAATAGCTAAACAGAAATGAGAGGACTGGCTATGCATCTTCATGAAAGGTATTTCCTTCCTTTCAAAAGAAAAGATTCTCTAATAACTGAAATAGATTGTTATAATGGAATCATTTTATTCACTGTGCATTTCTTGGGCTAATGGGAATTCATATTGTTACTATGTACGACTATTTGAACACATTCTTCAGATGTCCTGCTGAGCTGCTTCTAGTGAAAATAGGCATTTGTCATCAGACAAGACAAAAGCTTACCTCCTATGCACTTACTCTTCTCATGGCAATGGTAGTAGGAATGACATAGGTTGCTTTCTTCTTCCAGAATTCTTTCAAAAAGGGATTTCTGGAACAGTGAAATTCCACCGTGAGCTCTCTAGAAGGGAAAATGGAAAAGGTTTGTTCTTGGCAATATTTTGTCTTCTATTTCCCTTTCAGGAATCATCGGCGCAGCAGCCCTGGATTTTTTTAACATTGAGATTTCAATGGAAATAGTCAGTCAAATGGAAGAAGAGGAAAGAACTGGGAAAAAAGAACATATTGTTTTTCTTGTCACTCAAAACCCTGTATTTTCATACAAGGAAAGAAATGAATTTTCTTCTTCATCTCAGTATCTTGCTGATGCTGAAAAAAAAATTGAGAACCAGCTGAATAAAGAGGTATTTTAATATTCATTATCACTATATTATTAAAATATGATTAAAATAAAAATATCCTTAAATTTCCCTTTGGATTTATTTCAACAGGACCTTGAAAGAGCCAAGAATACAATTAGAGACAGAGGAACCTCTGTTTGTCCTGTCAAGAAAAGTCACTGGAAAACAATAAGAGGAATAATCACATTAGGAAAAGGTGAGAGATCATTCAGAGGGACCTTGTCATCATTTCTGAGCCTCTTCAGTAAGAAAGTCAGTAAGCCTCCCTACCTCCACCCACACATCCTTTTTGAAGTTACCATTCATATTTCCTCTGTGCCTTTTCAAAATGTTTCGGTTAAGTTTCTTTCAGTTAGACATTGGAAATGAAAGAAAAATTGCAGATAATAAGCATGCTTAGTAATGACAGATACTTAAATGGAATATGAACTGTCACTTTTGTCTCTTAAAGAAAGCATTTTGAAAATAATTCTGAAAAGTATTCTTCTGTAAAATGCCATTGTGCGCTGCATTTGATACTTCCTTCTCATGTCACTTCGTCTAAGATGATGTATTTAAGAGTCTTTTTTAATGTGGTAGCTGCTGTTCCTTTCCAAAACTATCAACCGTAGTAAATTCTGACAGCCAAATTACCTCTACCAAATTACACTACCAAAAATCTACTGCTAATCTAGTAATCTTTGTTTATACCTTCATATGTTACATGTTTCTATATGTTCATAGAAGGGAAGGATTTTTTTCAGTTAAGATCTTTTAATTCCCCAAAAGGAATGAGAATCTATCTGAATATCACCAAGCTGTCTGGATTTTGGGAGGAATGAAAAATTGAACATGGTGTCATCTGGTGCAATGCCACGTAAATTACAAGAGCAGATATCTTGAGTAATAAGTTAACAGATACTCAAAATTAAATTTTAGAGTAGCATTTTTACTTAAAAAGACCCAACTCTTTAACTAGAGTTATCAAGAGTCAGACTTTGAAAGATTTAAAAACCCGCACTGACTTCCCCTGAAGCAGTAAGAAGTCTAAAAGTTGGGTGCTAAGTTTGTAATCTTTTTCACCAGGCTCCTAAGGGACTTGGACATTTGTTATCAAGCAGAATTTCCTAGAGTAATTGTCGTAGCCACCTTCTGGGGGGAAAGAAATCACTTGAAATTATCATCTTTTTGATTATTGTGGGTTACTGGAGAATCCAAGTTTATACTGTAAAGATCAAAGGCTTTGAGTGCTTCAGTCAGAGGAGCAATTTTGGCTGGTTTTACTATTCCATTTTACAAAAACATCTATTCACCAGCAAGTACAACCTGCTGTCTAGATCTGTGACTATTTTGAAAAAAAAACTCAGGGTAAGTAAAATAGAAACAAACATTAATTTGGTCTTCATGCTACAGACTAAGGTTCTTTGTATAGGAGATTGAAACCCAGACCATGCTTGGTTTTCTCTCCATAGATGTTCTTTAGTAGCTGGCAGAGTATGTTAAATCCACTTCTGTGTACATTTTGGGGGGATATAGCTGAGTTACATTTCTGTGACATCTACAGTCATTCATCTATTCTTAATGTTTCCATGTAATTTTTAGCATCTACTGCTCAGTGCTTTTTGTGAGGTTAAGATTTAAACTCTCAGCCAACTCGGATTAGTTGTTAACCAGCTGTGTGTTAAAACAGCTGCAGAGCATTTAGCACAGAAATACGCACATTTCTGGACCCACATGCTGCTTGCTTTGTCTTCGCTCATTGTGATATAGGGTCCTGTCTCACCAAGTGCTAGAAAGTAATGCTGACAGCTTTTATGAGGTGCAACATGATTAAAAACTACACATTTATCTTGCCACAGGTAAGCTCCTGAGAGGATTTGATCCTGTTTATCCTAAGAGCCTCTGGATTGACACAAAAACATTTTGCAATGGACTTCCTTTTCATATGGTTTTTGACAAAGAGGTAGGTGAAGTATGTGGTGAGGGCCTTTAGTGGGCATAGACCATATTGCTATTTTCTGCTGGTTGAATCTCCTGCAGCTCATTGCTGCATGTAAACTCGTTTGCAGGATTTGCAGAAGTGCTCTTTACAGAGACATGAAGTAAGTGTCACTCATAACAACTAGATCATTTCAGACAGGAATCTCCTGTGAATTTCTTGAGATTACCATGTCTGAAACAGCTGCAGGTATGCCAACAAGGTGTATTGCAGCAGTCTGTCCATTATCAAACACCAAATGGAATTTTCTGCGGTTTCTGGCCACCTTCCTGTCATTGAATATGCCAGAGACACCACCCATCCTTTAAAATGGGTTTGTACTTAGAGCTAATCACCCTCTCCTCCCAGTTACTAATTTACCCAAAGGCTTCTGTAAGTCTTTGCTGGTGAGTGAGGCTCAACATGCTTCTGGAGTCTACTTGGACAGGTTTCTGCTGGGAAAACCCAGCTATCTACTAAATTGGGCAGTATGCAACCTCATCTAGTAGGAACTGGACCGAAAAATCTCTTATCTACCAGGGGAGAGTTGAGTCTCCCCTCCTGTGCACACACGCTCTGCAGCAACGGAATTGCCTTTCCCTTGGCAGGGACGGTCCCATGGCTGGTTTCCAGCTAGCCTGGGTTCCCACTGAGCTGCAGGTCTTTTTGTTCCCAATTCTGTGGAGGGAATATTGGCTTAGGACAGGAGCAAAGAGAGGAGGAGCTGAGAACAGGCCAGCAGAAGAAAGCTGAATACACTCAGGGAACACCTTTTGGCATCATGCTGACAGAGATTCTGGAGCACAGTCTGTTGCATGCCACTGTCCACATGAGCCAAAGTTCAGAGAATTAAACCTTTCAAGACATCCAGTCTGCTTAATTTGATAAAATTACTAGTGAAGAAAAAGGGCAAGTCCTGCACCCATTATTGGTAACTAGGTCAGAGCTTTATTAGCTCTGCTGACAAGCAGTGATGGCAGGGTGGACATTTCTGCAGGAGTTAAGAGCTCATGTACGGTCAGCAGGCTAAAGGGAATGACTAAACCTTTACACAGCAATGATTAAGAGAAGGTAAACCATGGCATCCATTAGAAAATTAGTATTTTCCAAAATGTTTTATGCCACAGTTAACTTTCTTTTTGGAATGCAGGACATGCTCTGGTATCTCTAATTTTCTGTTGTAGCTACCTGTAAGGCTATCTGTCAGGCCTACACAAACCTAAGCAAGGATAATAGCAGATAGCTTTGTTTTGTTTTTAATAATTGATAGGGAAGAACATTTGGATGATAACATTCTTTCCTGGGGGCTTTGTCTTGCTATGAAGGACTCTCTTTCAGAGCTCTGCAGTAGTATAGTAAGATAGAAACTTTGCTCAGAAGTAGGGGGTGTAGTATAGCAAGGCTAAGTGTGTGTACATGGTACATCATCAGCTATAGCTTGGCCTGAGCCCAAACAGGGTATGAATTATAACACATTGTCCTTATTTTCTTTTTAAGCTCAGAGTGAAGCAAGCTGGGGTGAGCATTCAAAAGATAGTACCTGGCCTGCAGACGATGGGCATCTACTTGGACCACTATTTCAGTATCGTTCACCCAGAAGTACCCTTCACCATCTCCAGCATTCAGAAATTCATCAACAGCCAATTTGTTTTCCAGACTAAAAGAGAGATGATGCCAGAGTCATGGAAACAACGGCCAATGCTAGAGCTGAGAGGTACCTCGCTGTTTTCAATAGCATAAGTGTTCATATTAAATCAGGAATTATGCTGGAACTGAACTAATGCCTTTCTGTGGACTCCTGGCTTCACATAAGTCCTATAAGTGGCCTTGTCTTTGTGCAGTGAGGAGAGAATTAGGTGACTCTGTTTAGAGAAATAGTACTTTAAGATGCTTGTAGACAAATTGTGCTGTCACCTCACCAGATTTTGAAAGCTGTTAGTCAGAAATAACAACTGTGCTCCCACTTGAAAAGCTTAGGAAGACAGTTTTTCTAATGCTGCAAACCCCACATCTTTGCAGGTTTCCTGAATAATGGGGGCAAAGCCAAGGGAGGGTTAGGCTATTTTCTGAGCCTCAGTTATTCACAGAGTTGCAGAATTGAGTCAAATCCAACTGAGTTTGGAAGGATCTTATGGTGATTGTCTAGTTCATCCATGCACAAAGCAGGTTCAGCTAGAGAAGGTTACTCAGGACCATGTCTAGTTGGGTTTTGAATATGTTGAAGGATGGAGACTTCCCAACCTCTCTGGGTGATCCATGCCAGTGTTTAACCTCCCTTATAGTAAAAACAGTTTTTCTTCCTTTTAAATGGCATTCCTGCATTTCAGTTAGTGCCCATTGTGTCTTCTTTTTTCACTGGATACCACTGAGAAAAGTACTTTTTATTCCCTCCTGTCAGGTATTTATACACATTAATAGGCTCCCCCTGAGGCTTGTCTTCTCCAGGCTGAACAAGCCCAGATCTCTTAGCTTCTCTTTCTACAACAGATGCTCCAAGCCTTCCTAGGTCTTTGTCCTTTACTTCTTGAAAGTAGGAGAGACATGTACTTTCTTCTAGTCCTCAGGAACCTCTCCCAGTCACTGTGACTTTCAAATGGAATGGCCTTGCAATGACATTGGCCAGCTCTCTCAGCACTCCTGGGTGCATCACATCAGGTCTCATGGACTTCTCTATATCCAATTTGTTTAAATGTTTACTAACCTGAACCTCCTGTGCTGATGGTAGATCTTCATCACTCCAGACTTTCCCACTGGTCTCAGGGCCCTGAGATTCCTGAACGGTGATGCTTACCTGCAAAGACTGAAGCAGAGAAGGCACTGATTTTTTCATATCCTTTTTCAGAAGATCCCTTGCCCCATTGAGCAACAGGCCCACATTTGCACTAGTCTTCCTTTTGCTGCTCATATACCTGTAGAAGGCCTTCCTTTTCCTCAACAGATGCAACTCAAAGTGCATTTTGCTTTTTAATCCCTGTCTCTTTCTCTGGGGTGACCTGACCTAGCTTTCACCTCTTGTATTCTTTCTTTTTTATGTTTGAATTTACTCAGAAGCTTCTTGTTCATCCACGCAGGCCCTTGCCATATTTGCTTGACTTACGGCACATTGGGATAGACCATTCCTGAACCTGCAAAAGGAGATCCTTGGAAATCAACCAGCTCTTCTGGATCCTTCTTTCCAAGGACCACAGGATTCTTCCAAGCAGATCCCTGAATAGGACAAAGTCCAGTCCCCTGAATTTCAGTCTTGCAATCTTGCTTTTTTGCCTTGTTCACTCCTCTCTGGTTCCTGCACTCCACCATCACAGTCATTACAGTCAAGGCTGCACTCAGCTTTCACATCCATAATTATTCACTGTTTTTAAGTATCAGATCTAACAGGACACCTCCCCTTATCGTCTCATCAGTCACTTGCATCAGGAAGCTCACCTGTCAGTACCTTGGTGCGCTCCAGAAACCTCCTGAATTGCTCGTGCCCTGCTGTGTTGTCTGTGCAGCAGATACTGAAGTAGCTAAAGTCCACCATAAGGCTGCCTCCACTTGTCTTAAGAAGGTCTCGTCTATTTTTTCTTCCTGAGTAGGGCACCTATAGCAGATACTTATCACAGCAACACCCACCCCAATCCTTATCTAGAAGCTCCTGGCTGGCTCATCATCCAGCCCTAGGCAGAGCCCCTTGTGTTTCCCTTGCTCTCTCACATAAAAGGCACCTCCCCTCCTTGCCTGTCTGTCTCTTCTAACGAGTCTGCATTCATCCCTTGCAGTACTCTAGGTGTGTGAACTACTCCACCTATTCTCTGTGGCCCCAATGGCATGGAAACTTCATACGGACCTCTAGGTCCTCCTGTTTCTCCTCATGTGGTGCGTGTTTGTGTACAGGCACCTCAAAGAGCTGCCCAGTCATGTCCATTACCCAGAAAAGGTACAGGAGTTTTCCCCTTAATGCTGACCTGTGTGTTTTTCTTCGTAGAGGTTAGAACCAAATATATAATGTAAGGCATTACTCTGGGGCCACCCCTGCAACATGGTTGTAATGTTACTTCTTGGTTTTGGTTGGGATGCAATGCCAGTTGCCCTGTGAACCTCCTCCACAGCTACATCCTGCTGCTTCACCAGAGACCTGGCTCATGGAGCCACAGGGCTCAGCATGGAGATGCACTCAGCTGTGTGCAAGTAACTGTCCAGGTCTCTCCTCCCTGTATTTCTACACATCAGTCTATGCAGCCTGCACAGAATCGCTTTGCCTTGCTAAGAATTTTCTTTGCCAAAGAAATTGCTGCTTTGTACAAAGAACACCATTTTAAACCCAGCACAGGCCGTGCCAGTCCACAGATCTGGGATTGCATCTCTGGCACCTCCAGACAGCAATGAAACACAGGGTGGGCATTCCCACAGTAATATACCACGAGCATCGCTCTGGCCAGTGCCTGCTGCCGGGAGAGGAGCAGGAAGGGCAGGGGACCAGGGGAGTGATTAGTGACAGCGTCCCAGTGAAACTGGTACCACTGGAGGAGAGAAACGGCTGCCCCTGCACTTCCATGCATTTTGATTCCTAAAATGTGAATTCATGATTCATTCATAATTTATGCCTTTGAGGGGAGGTATTTGCTACTGGCTGGGTTTCAAATGTGGATAAAAATAGGTTAGTTCACTACGTTTTTATTTTTTTCGTAGTTGCATTTTCAGATTCTGATTTCTGTCTTCACCCTCCAATGTTACATAAGAGTTTATGAGATAAAATACTTTAGCAAGAACTGTATTTTTTTTGCTTAATTTTTACTAAGAGGAATGAGTATGGAATGATTCTTGGCTTCGTGTAATTAACTGTAATGACATTTGGTTTAAGTGTTCTGTGACCTCAATTTTGCTTCTGTGAACTATATAATGTAACCTAATTTTCCTTTCTCTCCTTTCACCTTTACATAATGAGTGTCAAACCTGACATTCCTGAGATTCCGAAAAAATTAAGAGTTTAGGGAGACTTCAAAAAGAGTGATGTTACCAAAACAAGGAATTTTCACTATTCACAGGTAGAATCTTACTTCCTCTTATGCTGTCAGGGTTAATTGACATGGTATTTCTGATTTTCTAGTCCTATTAGTTTTCAAGCTGTTCATCCAGTTACTCCGGGGATGGGGTGAGAGACAAAGAAAGAAATAGGAATTCCTAGATCACTTCAGAAACCAAGGGTACTTATGAAACAGATTAATAATAACAACAACAACAAAATATTTAAAAAATCAAACCCATAATAAAATCTTAATAAAGAAAACAAAACCTCAGTCCCCACCAAAAATCCCTTCTACCTTTCAGTCATTTTCGTACTTGTTTATTTAGATGGCCCTAGTGACTGAAAGCTCCAGCTTCCAGAAAGGGAGGCTCTGTTGACTTTACTGGGGCCACATATTACTCAGTGTGGAATTAAACTTTAAATTTTTTACTCAGTCTCTGTGAGTCTCAGATCTCCTGTGCATGATGCTGACTCACTGGCTTCAGGAAAATTTCAAGAATTAGTAGCACAGCAGAGGAGAGGCAAGATGTTTTGAGCACTGGGGTTACTTGTGAAGAGAATGGACCAGAAGCACGATTGGGCTCTACCTAGTAGTTACAATGAGTGAGGGACTGCTTTCTGGGTCCTGAATGTTTTTATTTGCCTAGTGTGCCTCCTCCAAACAAGTCCACCACTAAGTCCAGGAAACAGGACCTGTGATGACCTAAAAAAACCCACTATCCTTAGAACACATCCCCTAAAATGAACATCAGTAATACTGAGCAGCATGTGAAAGTCCAAGCTGCTGAAAACTTTTACGGATGCTTGTTTCAAACAGGCCAGATGATCTGGATGGAGTCCCTGCAGTGCATGCTCTATCTCTGCTCACCTTTGCTTCGCACTTTGCATGAACTGGAGGAGCGACAGATGCATATTGCAGACATTGCACCTCACGACGTGACCAGGGATTTGATTCTTCTCAATCAGCAGCGACTGGCAGAGATGGAGCTCTCTAACCAGCTGGAGAGGAAGAAGGAAGAACTGCGGATACTGTCAAAGCACCTAGAGGAAGAGAAGAAAAAGACTGAAGCTCTGCTCTATGCCATGCTTCCTCAGCATGTGGCCAACCAGCTGAAAGAGGGGAAGCGAGTTGAGGCAGGTGAATGAATAGGGTACCTTCATGATGCATGATTCATGCACCAGGTGATGGTGATGGTGATAGACTGGGATGCTGGTACAGCCCCATTGCCACTGTCCTGGAGTACATTCTGTACTTGGTGACATTTGTGGGTAGAAGGAGGACTGCAGATCCTTCATCTCACTGATAACAAAGCTTAGGCTATTTTTTCAAACAAAGCTTTGGAAGCTATTTGCCAAAATCATTCCTTAGGAGGTGAAATGTGGTAGAAGCTACCCAGTCAGGGAACAAAGTTCAGTGTTTCAACAGGAAATTGAGATTTTGTTTTTAACACGTACAGGGAAGTGAGGGGTCAAAAATGAAAGGAAGAAAAAAAATTGTCTTTTGTAGAAAATTCTCTTAGTTTCTCTATGCTATCTATAAACCTATAACCACAATTCCTGTTGTTATTAAGGACAGCAAGTAAGAATGTGCGTAACTTCTCTTTAGTAAGCACATATATGAAATTAGGGGCAAAGAACTAAGTACATCCTGAGTATGGATGGACAAAAGGATGCATTCAGATCAGATTCAGGATGTTTGAGATGTGTGATGATTCTTACATTTGATAGACTCTTATATTGACATCTCTTTCATATCAGCTTCCGTATATGAGTATTACAACTGGTAGGTCATATGTCCTAGAAGAATGACAAGAAAATAATCTTTGCAAATGGGTCTCAAAGAGATGCTGTGATTGTCCAGCCGTTACAAGTACTTACTGCTGATTTTTCTGCTCACAGGGGAGTTCAAGGAGTGCACTATATTGTTCAGTGATGTTGTGACCTTTACCAACATTTGTGCCCAATGTGAGCCTATTCAGATTGTTCTCATGTTAAATTCAATGTACTTGAGATTCGACAGACTGACCACAGTGCATGATGTGTACAAGGTATGTACTGATAGATAAAAGCTATAGAAATAGTCTAATAGCCTGGAAAAAGATTTTGGTTTGGGTTGGGTTTTTTTGTTTGTTTGCTTTTAAACGCACTTAAATTCTCTTCCCTCAATGTGACTTTTGATAAACCATAAAATATCACATATTGTAGTAATCACACAGAGAAACTAAAAAACAGGCAGAGGTGTCAATTAAATATGGTTACAATTTTTGGACAGGAATGTAATGTCTGTGATGGGCTAGAGTCTCTTTCCACAATGCTAACACCAGAATGGCTGCTCTTCCATACATCTCTCTCTCTCCTCTCTTACATGCCTACCCAACGTGACAGTATATCCTAGTCTAATGACCAATTTGAATAATTTTCCTAATTCTTTTACTCCATCCTGTCATAAATAGATCACTATATAATTGTGAGTCCTTTGGTGTGAAATAACATTATAAACAATATGCAGGTAATACCTAGACTTTGTCTTGCTTCACAGTGATCTTAGGCACTGGTATAGGTATCCTGCTGATCCCAAAAAGCATTGCATTGATCTAGACTGCAATGTATTATCTCCAAACCATGCTGGAAGGATCAGAGCCCTGGTTGAAACATAATAGTCGCATTATTAACATCTCTAGAGATACCCAGATTTGACAAGCTCAAGAGTAAGCCCTGAGTTTCTATCTGTCCCCAGCACATTAAGTGTTTAGGAAGGCAGAAATAGTAAAGGGTGAAATTCAAATCTCATTCACTCCTTTGCTCGGGCAAGGCATGCAGTTCATCCCACAATGAATTGGACTGGGAAATCAGAAGCATTTCTGCCTTGGCAAGGAAACTATATTCAGTAATTGAAGCATCTAGGATATGGCCCACAGATTTCAGGACAAATTAGCACCATATTGTATCTAAATCATACATCATCAGTAAATTATCTGTCACTATAATAATCTCCCTTTGATGCCTGTATATAACTTCTATTAATATTGAAGGAGGTTACCAGGGTGCAGAGAGGGAGGATAAGATTACTATTTCAGGGAACTGAGAAAGAAATGAAATACTGAAATTGATCAAAGAAATTTGGCCCAATCTTATAAACATATGAAGTTATGCGTAAATCTTGTTAAATTAAATCTCCTACCATGGCTGAAAAATAATTAGGGTATCTACTTGCATTAGTGGGTTTTTCACAGTTGTTTTTTAATTTGTTACAGAAAACTAGTGGCATTACTATGGGGTTGGCTATCTGAGAGAAGGCATGCACAGGAACACATTTTTTCAAGACTAGTGTGCTCAACAGTTTTAAGTCATTCTGTTAATGAACAAACCTAAAGATAAAACTATTTTCTCACTCTTCTATTGGTGGGAATTTCTGTTTCTTCATTTTTAAGAAACCAAATTAATCTAATTTAAACTGATCTCTTATTTATTGATGGTAAATGTAACAATAAAGTCTCATAAGAGCAGTTTAGAAAATTTCCTTACCATGTAACAGTCTTTTACAGTGAATTTTAAGTATTTGAGAATTCTCTGTTTCAAACAGGCATGTTCTATTCCCAGTGAAATCCCTGGTACAGGGACAAACACCAAAGTAATTCTCAGGTACATTACCATGCACTCCAAGGAGACTGGATGCCTGAAGGAGGACAAACCCTTCAGCATTTGTCTCAGAGGCTTCAGCATGTTGTGGAAAAACAGCAGGTTGTAAAGATGCTCCAGAACTGTTTAGTTCACACTTCGCATTCTCTGACATCCTGGAGAGTGTAGGTTTCTTAATTTCACGTGAACCCTGTAATAATAATAATCACCAGTGAATAGACTTCCTTGCTTTATTGTGACTTTTTAAAAAAGAAAACTCTTTTTAAATATGAATCTGCTTTTAATATTGTCCTGGTTTGAGGACCAATTGTGAATTAGAGCTAATTAATATGGCTCAGGAGTCTGTGCCTGGGGATAGCTCTTTGTGTATAGGTCTGCCCTGGGCAAGAGGAAGGCAAGAAGTCTGACGCTTTCACAGCATCCTTGGGGTCTCTCACACTGATATCTAAAATGGGTCAAATAAGCAGGGACAGAATGCTTGGAAATTTTTCATGTGGAGTCAAGGAATGGATCCCTTTCTGAAGGAAATTCAAATGTGCTAGAGCTTTCTGATGACTGGAAACACCTTCTAGAAGAAAGGGGGAGTTGGTGCAGGTAAGAATAGCCACAAACATCAAAGCACTAACCTGAACAAGCTGGCATGCTCATATGTTTATCCTTCTCAATTAAAGGTGGAGACAATTGGCGATGCCTACATGGTAGTAGGTGGGGTCCCTGTACCTGTGCCCACTCACGCAGAGCGAGTTGCTAACTTTGCCTTGGGGATGATAATAGCTGCTAAAGGAGTACAGAACCCAGTTTCAGGAAATCCTATCCAAGTAAGTTGTTAACACAAAGGTGCATGTGTGTCTGTCTGCTTCTTGGGTTGGGCTTCTGGTTAACATATTGTAGTAGGACATCAAAGAGCTCCTTCTGACTCCTCTGTGACTTTGGACAAAGCCACATGGGTACATTTTTCATGATATTTGGTATTTCTCTGGTGTCCAGTGTTTTGTTAGGATGAACTTTTAGGTTGCTGGATAGCATTAAGAAAGATGTTAAATAACACGTGACATTTTTGGGGGGTGTTTTATGTCTTTGTAAAGATTAGAGTTGGGATCCATACAGGTCCTGTCTTGGCTGGAGTTGTTGGAGAAAAGATGCCTCGTTATTGCTTGTTTGGAGACACAGTGAATATAGCTTCTCGGATGGAGAGTCATGGTGTCCCGAGTAAAATTCATCTAAGCTCCAGTGCCTATCAGTGAGTAACTATGATGAAAACTTTGCCTGTTAAAAAAGTGTGCTAAAACCCCTGCCTTGACAGCTGCAGCTTTCAGATGTAGATGATGCTGTCTTTAGTCACTGATTTATGCAGCTTATTTATAAAGAAAAATAACTGCTTCCAGTGTTTCATTTATTCTGATTATTTCAAATGCACTTGTGTATGAAAACAGAGGTTTGAGAGTCTCAATCCTAGAGAGCAAAATGTGGGAAAAAACATTTGTGATAGCTTATTTGGAAACAGCAATATAGTGATGTAGATGTTAGAAAGATGGTCAGAACATTTAATTTGACACCCTACATAACAAAAGCTTTAAAATCTCTCTCATTGGGCACAACAATTTGTGGCAAAATAGTTCCATTTGCACTTATTGAGGATTAACTGCATAAATCACTATCTTATACACGCAGCATGTAATTTACTTTCCTAAAACTCATGTCACTAAAAATTAAATACGATGTTTTTTATCTGTGCATAAAATATGTTAGCAAGAGGTGGAAGTGAAGACAAGCTACAAAGGAGGCATACAAAACTATTGTCTGGGCTCGTAGAAATGACATTAGGAAAGCCAGAGCTCAACTATCTCTGAAATGGGCAAAGAAGTTCAAAGGCCATAAGAGGAGCTTCTGTTATGTTAGCAGAAAAGTCTAAATGGAAGTGTGGACCTCCTGTGCCATGTGATTTAGTGACAGTGCCCTGAATAAAGACTTGAGTTACTCAAGGACTCTCACACCTCAGTCTTAACTGATGAGGTCTCAAGGTCCCTGCATCTACAGCCGGTGTTCAAGGAGTAGTTGAAGTACTGGTGTTGGAAGAAGATCAAAACATGGGTCTTTTGAGAAATCTCAGTCTATAGAACTGTATGGGGGCAGGTGGGATGCCTCCAAAGGTAACGAGAGCTGGGTGATGGCATTACAGTGCTGCTGACTTTTGTCTTTAGGTCATGAAGATCAGCACAGTAGCAAGTGAAGAAAGCCAGGTGTTACACCCATAGAGGAAAACGGCAAGGAGGGTAGGCTGGAGAACTATAGGCTGGTTAGCTTCATGTCAGTTCCAGTGAAAATCAAGTCCTCATGGGAGCTATTTTTGGACATGCGAAGGTGGCAATTGAGAATAGCCAATTGAGAATTGAAATTGTGCTTGACAAACCTGATTGCTTTCTCTGATGAAATGACTGGAGAGGGTTCTGTTTAACTGGTATTGGCTGCTTCAGTTCTTAATTTCTATTTACTGATCAATAAGAACCCTTCACCATACTGAAGTATTTGACTGTGTGATCCATTGATTTTTTTGGTCAGGCTGTATGTGTGAAGCTGAAAAGCACAGCAGGCCTGAATAAACAGTTGAAACAAACCCTCAATTGTTCATGGATCAATACTGTTTTTCCCAGACTGTTGTGTTTTGATTACTTAAGATTACAATAGCTCTTCTAAAACACCAGTGTCATTTTTGCTAATCTTAAATTTTCATGTGCTGTTTTGCTTCTGATGTTTTAGATGCCTAAAATACAAGAATTTTGAGATGATTGAAAGAGGAGAAATAGAAGTAAAAGGCAAAGGGAAAATGCACACATACTTCCTCATTAGAAATAAAACTGCAACTGAGAACGAGATAATGGGAAGGCCAATGAAAGGCTTAGATTTTGGCCATGAATCTGCTCAGTCCTTTCAAGACAGCAGAACTGAGCCAATAACAAATTGTCATCAGCCAGGTAGAGTCAAGTTAACATATCTTTCTCTCCTTGAACGAACGAATATTAATAGAACTCAATTAAATATTCTTTTCTGCTCTTCTTTCAGTTACTCAGACTCATCTAGAGAAGGACCAGACCCCAGCTATTGCAATGAAGTATATTGATGGCCCCACAGATATGCAGAACAGCCTCAAAAGAAGAAATCAAGCAAAAATTGCAGATTTAAGAGGTAGTTATTTAGTTACCATCTGGCAAAGACAACAGAACTAGGACATAACTGAGGCGTAATCTTGCAGCTTTGTTATATTCTTCTTCTGAATAATGATTGTTTTACTTAAGCAAGAAAATCATGCCAACATATCCATGTTGGTGAAACTAGCCATCCTGCACCCTGTTTTAGGGCGAAACAAATTCGCCTCCAGAGCAATCCCAGGTATTAATCGGGCACTAGGGAGAAAGAAGCTGACATAGATGTCAAATCCTAGAGTCCTGGCAAAGTAAGCAGAACAGATAAATGGTAGACGGTTCTTCGCATGGGCATACTGCAATTGCTTGTATACACACCTGTGCCAAAACCTTGCTATGCAAACCCAATGCAACCCAACACAATACTACTTTTCCTAGAAAAAGTAGTAGTTATGGGGAAGCCCTTATCAACTCTAACCTAAGAAAGAGAGAGACCTCACTGGCTAGCCTGTTGGTCCTCATGCCAGTCTCCTGCAGGGGTTAGAGGAATTTATTACCTTGCCTGTATTATGCAACCAAAGTTCATTGTCCTCTGAATGAAATAGCTGATACTGAAAATCAGATAATGGATTTGATGCTGTAACAGCCTAATCTAATGCAACAAGTCTTCTAATTCTATTTACATGTTTTTTTTTATTTTATACAGACTAAATATGTTGACACTGATTACTAGAAAATATTTTACTGACTTCCCTCCCACCTTCTTAGGCATGGTAGTTAATCTAGTTTATGGTGTGCTGGCAAACAGAAACCTCTACAGTCATTAAAAACTCATGCTGAAGGAGTGTTTTCTTTCAGGCAAAACTTATGATTCCAAAAGTGATGGGAGTCTCCATGGCAACCAGCATGCAGATGATGGTCCTTGTCCTCTAAACCAGGGAAGAGTCAAGCCTGCTACTGAAGACTCACGGGTTAGAAATGTTCGCTCTAATTTTTGCACTTTACTCTAAGTTTCTTACTTTTTACATTAAACAGAGGGGTTTTATTATAATTTTGTGCATTTTGCTGTTGTGGGACTGATTTTGTATATCAAATGCCACATGATTTTGTAAAAAAAAATACATAGACAAAAAAAGACATTGCATCACCAGTTTCAGCAAAAGTAAAACAATGGAGGATTTTATTTTATTTTTTTTAATCAATCTACACATGCCCTATAATACCCCCACTGTGGAATGAAACCAGCCCAAGATGCTTTGAAGAGATATTTTTCAGTCTTTTGAATATCCCTACGTAAAAGATCCCTCTTTGCTATGTCATGCAGCAAATTGAGAAAGAGGTGACTCATCCAGCTAGAAATATTCCTACTCAAATGAGCACTTGCCATAAAAGAAACATTCCCTAAACTGACCATCTGTCTCAACTTCAGCAAAGACAACTTCTCTGTTTAAGTTAGCAGAGTTGGATCTACATTTTAACTGTGATGACAGTTTGACCTCCTAACGGGTCTTTTATTGGGTAAAGGCATTATGCAGTAGAAGTACAGAATAGATCTAATACAACCTGTATTTTTTCATCCAGCAGAGAAAATTCTGTCTACTTTATAGCACACAGCAGTAAAAACCCATCTGTGACCTATGATCCAGAGGTCCATGCTGTGCTTAGATGATCATAGAAGGAGACACACATAGCACAGTTACGTAGCATCAAATTCATCACAACTGAAGGATCATTCAAGGTCTATCAGCTGTTTGAGGCCTTCAATCTAGTTGCTAGTTTATTTTTCATTTTCTTACAAAAATAAAGTGTCAGGACTACAGAGGGAGCCTGTCAGTGCTGAAATTAATGTTGTTAATGTCATTGAAGACAACAGTATTAAAAATCAACATCACTTACCTGGTGTCAGAGGCTCTTCAGCTGAATTACTTCCATGCTGCTATATTCTTATGATTATGACGGATCAGAAATAGCAGAGAAAATCTGATGTTCAGCTGTCAAGGTTTTAAGATGTAGGAACAAAAAATACAATGGATATAAGGGTTGTAGACAACTTGGCACATCATAAATTGTGCTCTCACTCCCATAAATGTAGCTTGGAGTAGGTGGAATATGCTTGCACTGGGTGACTTTGAGAGGAGATGCACCCTGCCCACTAATTTATTACCTTTGGGCATGGATTTGTTGTCTAAGGATGCAAGCATGGGACACTTTTGAATTTTGAGCAAGAACTCACTGGAGAAGATGATAATGGTACTCCTCTGTTACAATCTGGAGCATGACAATTCCACCTCTGTATCTGCAGGATGAGAGAGGCTCTTGAAACACCAGCCAGAGAGGTAAGACTGATGAAAGGCATCTCCTCCTCTCTATGATATAACAAGATGAAATTTCACCTGGTTAGATTTTCTTTTTGAATTTCTGAGGCAGTATCTTCCTTGTCTGAGTGCTCCACAGCTCAGTGTACGTTAGCAAGTAGTGCAGACCAGTAGAGGAGGATGTATAGAGTGAAACCCTCAGTGCTGTTTGTCCACACTGTAGATATTTCAGTGGGCTTGCTAGTGTAGTCACACTCACTGAATCCCTGTTACCATGTGGAGCCCTCACCTTACAGACACATCCTCTGACTTAGTTTTTTCCACAAGAAGTCCATTCATGTGCTCTGAGACCACTCTACAGTGTGAAACAAAGTATGGTAAGTGGGTTTGACTCAGGAGTGTGCTCCTGACTCTGAAATGCTGATGTAGACACGCTGTAACATTAGCGCTTTCCACAGTATAACTGAGTGGCACCTTTCTGAGTGAATGCAATTTTATGAACGGCAGGATTGATTTATTTGTCTGGGCACTGTTCATTATTTTGACGAGGGTGAGATCTACTGTAGGTTGAAGATGGTTCTATGGATTATTATTTTTAAGTTGCATATCAAGATTTTAAATATTGGACTGTGTGCTACCCTCAGACACACAACATCTGAATTTCACCTTTGTCCTTGGTAACTCCTCCCCATGGGCCCTGTGCTCATGGCTTTGCACTGATGCATTATGACCACAGCTTTAAAAAGGCTTTCCTAAAGAAAGATAGCACCCAACTTCTCCCTCACTCACAATGATTTAAACATGAAATAACCGTTGGATTGGCACTATCCTACTGATCCAAGTAGTGAGTCAACTCTGACAAGACTTCTTTGTCTCCAACCTAGAGGTGCGTTTCACTACTCTAGACTAGTCATGCTGATGAAATGGAGAACACGTCATTTAACAAGTGGCAGTGGTGGACTCTGATTTCATTGGCATTTGCTCTGGAGTTTTAAAGCAACCTAGCTCCAAGCATAAGACTAACATAGGACTGTACACTTCTCAGTGGCCAGTGCTAATGCAGGAGGGGACCTCTTGCTGTCTCAGCTGCTCTTGCTGTCCCATATTTGTGTGGCTGAATATGACTGACCATCCCTCCAAAAGGAATGATTTCCAATTGGAAATGCACCGCAATCCAACAAGCCTGGCCATCAGTGACTAGGACT
The DNA here is from genome assembly GCA_013398155.1 of Pedionomus torquatus. NCBI lineage: Eukaryota > Metazoa > Chordata > Aves > Charadriiformes > Pedionomidae > Pedionomus > Pedionomus torquatus. The sequence goes on from VZRU01012815.1 coordinate 112,610, forward strand.
TGGTACATTCCAGAGTGGTTTCAGGTAGAAGCCCAGGGCTCCTCTGAACATGTATGAATCCTCTTGGCAAGAAAGAAAAGGACTATAGCTTAATTGCTGCCTGTGTATCTCTGCCCAAATTTTAATATTTGCTTTGCTTATTCCTGCCCTTTTCACACTGAACAATCTATGAATGTTTAATATTGGAATGTTTTAACTGGCAGTAAATGCTCCATGGTAAGCGACTTCATGCTGTACTCTGGTAAAACTGATGTGCTAAGTGGTTTCTCTGTGGCCTCTGCTACAATCTGGTTCTCTTGGGGATGCAGAGCTATGTCAAATCTGCACAACTGCTTTTAAAAATTAGCGTGTCTGTGCATCATCATATGTTCTTAAATATGTGGGAACTGCTAAAGACTGCAAAAGTATCATTCAAAATAAATCTTTCCATTAGTATACTGACAGCCATTTGTCAATGCCTACTTTGATTCCTTTCCCTCTTTTCCCTTCCACCTTTTCTGTTCATTTTCCCTATGAGTATACAAAAGTTGAAGTCCATTATACTTATAATAAATGTCCAGTGGGTTTAATGTCTTGAGCATACGCAAAATTATATGTATTTGTGTGACATCAGAATGGGCAGGCTACTACAGTTAACATTGTCATATGCTTACTAATACATGGCCTTAGTGTCAGTGACCTGGCTGTGTTGAATTGACACAAAAAGGGTGGAAGAGGTACATTTCCATTGCTGCTTCATGGAAGCTGAGGCTTACAAAACTTAAAAGTTGAGGTTTTTTTAAAGCTGTCTGGAGCATATGAAATCCCAAATCCCATTAAATCTGGTGTTCAACCATGAGTTTTCAAAAGTGCTTGGGTAACTCGAAGGTCTAGGGGCCAGATTTTCAAAGTCATTTGTTGTTGCTTTGCTAAGTGAAATCAGTGGGATTTAGATACTTAACTGAACACATATGCAACATCCTGTTTCTGACAATGAAGCTTTCATTAAAACATTGACAAACCACTTCCCTGTAAATGCCTTCTAAAATAAAATGTTCAGTGGACTTTCCAAACTGTAACCTCATTTGCTGGAAATCACCAATTCATGACTTGTGACATTACAACCCAACTCTGTATGGACCCAAGCTGAAAATAAAATCCACAAATAAAATAGCAGTGAAATTTAAATTATTGCTTCATATTATATTATAATTATAATAATATTTCTAATATTATATATTAGAAATGTACTTGAATATACAAAAAACAGTGAATTTCAAAATGAGAAGGAGCACAGGTATTTATACAATGTTACGGATAACTAGAAGGGATTTTTCTCTGCCAGGTCTCACTTTGACTTTTAAAGGCTCAAGTTTTAGGAACAGACAATGAGATGAAAATCTGCTTTAAAGTTACTACTACAAACATCTAATGTTCATGTATTCTCTGTGCAATATCCAATTTTCAGTGCTGCCTGTACATAAAGAAATAGCAATGTGCAGTATTTTTGGTCCATAAATACTTGTAATCAAAATAAAAATGTGGGACATTGTCTTTACTCATGTGACTAAAGCCATCAGGTACTACTTATTTTTTACAGGCAGTTTGTAGTACTCTCCCATATTTATTTTGCATCCTTTTGCTGAATTTTTGCTAATGTTTCTTGATCCAAGCCATGCTCAGAAGACATTCCTGAAAAGTTCTGATATTAAAAATTCTTCCTATTTTGATTTGGTGTGTGGTCTCTACTCTGACTGGATGAACACAGCACATCAGAAACAGATTTGCAGTCACATTTTAGTACTTATTTTCCCCTGTGCTCCCTGAGAGATGAACTTCAAATGGACATAAACAGTCATTGCCAGGCTTTGCAGAAATTCAGAGTATTGTTAAGAGGGCATTATGGATTCAGTTAAGTTTGCTGTATTAGTATTGTTAAGTTGCAAAGTTTCACATGCAAAAAAAACCTCACAGGCTCTTTAACAGCTCTTAGTTTGTCATTCACATCAAATATCTTTCTGACAAGGGAATCAGTAAACACAAGTGGTGATGTGGTTTCCACTGTTTGCAACAAAAACGTCAAAACCAGCTTCAACATCCTGTTTAGAGCAATCCCAAGGTGAGTGATCCTTGAGATGTGTTGCATAGAAGCTACTGTGTGGCGGTACCTTTGCTTATCCTGTGGCTTCATCATGGTGTGCAGGCTTCCAGTCAGCTTTGTCATGACTTCCATTTCCTTGCTAAACATCGGGCCAGTGACCCGAAACACAGGCTGGGTGATTCTCCACAGGCACCCTGCCAAAACGTTTTGCAGGAAAGGAACATGACACGTAGCTATCATTTACAGCCAATTTATCTCAAGAATCAATGGGCCTTTAAAAATTCACCAGCTCACATATCCTTTTCAGTGATGGTGGTTAACTGTTTGGTGCTCTGATTTTGTGGGCTTTTGAGAGAACCTTGATTTTCAGCATACGATGGCATATCCATTGGTAAGAGGAAACTAACTGCCTTTACTTTACTCCTGGAGAAAAACAAAAAAGCATTATCAGGATTAAAAATGTATAAAATATATAAAGGAACTAAACCAAAACTGCCCTAGCAAGCAAAAGGTAAATGCTTTCAGCACTTGCATGCTGCATGGAGGCTGTATTTCATGCCTGGTTGGGATGGAGCTCACATGGTCTTCCCAAGGGACTGAGTGTAGTTTGCCTGTCTACTGGAAACATCTGCCATTGTCCATCAATCCCATGGCTCCTCATCAGCACCTGACCCTATAGAACCCTCAAGGTGCACATATACCCATTATGTACCCAGGGGGTCCTTCAGTGGCTTTATGTGAGTATGTGTCAGCAGCCAGCTCTGCAAGAGGGTGTGAGAACAGCAGTTTCCATGTGGTGAGTGTGCTTTTGACAAATTACACTGACTATGCAAACAGAGGGACATGCTCCTTTGTGTGCCCTGAAAGTGAGTGGCTGGGCAGCAAGAGGATTGGGGTTTGCAGAGCTTTATTTTCATTGTGACTCTCCTCTGCAATCACTGTCACCTGAGGAACATGAGAAACGAAAATCATGAAACTATGGAAGTACTTCTTGATGGTTGCAGGGGAGTGTCCAGCAGGGTGGAGGACCTCTGCGACTTCCTTGCCCCTTGTCACCTGCTAATTAGACCTGTCCCACTGGAAGGTGAAGTTACCAAGCTTGAACACCCCAATGCTGACATTTGCACTAAATGTGCCTTGTTCATTTTGTAATTTTACCACAATATTCCTGTAAACAATTCCTGGTCTCTCCTATCTTGCCCAGTGTACTAAAATACGTAGTCTTTTTTATTTACCAAAAAAAGTGGGAATTACGGTATAAATAATGCTTTAGCATATATGAATGAAAATGCCATAGACACGAAAACTGGTATTTGCCAGCAGTGCTGTCATTTTATCACTTGGATGCAACTGCATTCTAGATAAATCCAAGGGGCTACCTCTAAAGAGTTAATTTTAAAGCAGAAATATTCAACATCACATACAGGATTATAGCTTTGGAACAAAATGTGAGAAAATGACAATAAACAAAGAAGAGAAAAACCTGTCATGGCTCAGCATGCTGGGAAGGGAAAATGTGATCACTGAAAAAATTAAGCTTAATTAGCTTGCTGAACTCATTGCCACAAATTATCCTACTAGTTAAAAGCTTACTGAGATTTCCATCTGTGATAGATCTTTGTGTACATAAGAGAAACATCCACTATTTTGACCAGAAAATATATTATTTTTTTCATATAAGAAATACAAAGCTTCAGGATATGACCCAGCCTGTTGAGGGGGGGTAGGTGAAATGCCTTTCCGTAGCCCTTTCTTCTCCTAAAGTGACAACACTGAGTGGCCTGGCCACGAGTCATGGTGCCACACTTGCTGCTGTTCAGAGCTGACAAGGCAGTTCTAAAGATAACAGTAAAATAATAAGCACTGGTCCTGTCGCTGCTGGGTAACTGGTGCTCTTAAACCTGTAGGTCCCAAGGCATCAGCTGTAATTGAGCTACATTGCAATTCTGATTATTTGAAAGCTGCCTTATGAGACAGCAGCAGCATTTGTTGTTGCTGTCCCTGCTCCTGCAGACTGGTCCTGTGTTTCCTAACACAGTTTCCCAACAGGCACACGCTTCCACACCAGGTGGCTTCAGGGCAAACCTCTCACAAGCGTTTATGTACACTGAGAGTCTTACTTCCCTGAACCCAGCAGAGCATATGCTGAAATCCAGAGTTACAGAGTCAGGGTTCTTTTGAAAACGATAGGAGTTCCCTGCCAGGGCCTAAATGTAGGTCTTTAAATGCTGTAAAACATCTTCAATCACCACGTCCAGGTGCCTGTGAGAACTTGACCTCGTTGGCCACTCTAGCACCTCAGGAAGGAGTGGGGTTGCTGGCTGGGTCTGCACGGGGATGGCAAGGGGCTGGGCACTGCTCTGCCCTGGAGACAAGATACTGTGTGAGGATGTCACAGGATGAGAGCTGACACGATGTGCCATGGGGACAGGCACATCACTGCAGGCAGCAGAAGTCACTCCATCCCTGCAGCCCCTGAGGAATCCTGCCCCAGGACACGTGTGGGCAGGCAGACCTACCGACTTCCCTGTTCAATGTTCAAGCACATCTACTCTGAGGCCATTTGGACTCTTTCTTCTTTTCAGCACAGCATGATCAGTGCAAAAAAACATCAATCTAAATGGATTCCAGGGTGTATATCAGCACCAGGAGATGACTGGGGCTATTGTATATCACAGTCTCATTATTGGTGCATCTGGCTGAGGTTGTTGCTGTGTTAGAAAGCTTTTCATCAGAGACCAGAGACCCTCAGGGTTCAGCCATTTCACTTAATTTGGAACCTGTCCTGAGAATATTTTTCTCAAGGCTGAAAGCATTAACTGGTAATGCTTCAGTCGCAGGGGGAAGACGATACAGTACATATAAATCCATGAACAGTATTAATCACACTTTCAAAAGCATAGTTCAGAGTTCCTCGATATCTCCATACTTTTTCTTCAGAGTTTAAAACACCCTTTCAAGCTTAGCTTGTCAGTCTGCAAAACCCTGCCTGACTTTAAGGGGAAGATGTCAACCCCTTCCACTTTCTCCTCAGCTTCTCCTTTCTATAGTAGATTTCAATTGCTAAGGCTGACAATCTTCACACATTGCAAGGAGGAGCAGGGCATCTTTCTTATCTGCTCAACAGCCATGTACGTTCAATTTAACTGATAATGAACTAAAACCCAAAGAAATATCCTTTTGTATTAATGACTAGCTAAAACCAGCAACTGGCCCAGTCAGGTGATAATGTGAAGACAAACTGAACCCACCTGCACTTACAGACGTGCTCCTGAAACAGCTTCATTTTGCTGGGATGGCAGTTGGCCAGTGTTTTTTCAAGCCGCTTCTCCTCTCCACCGCTGAGCTGCATTGTGGCAGGAGGGGCTGGTGGCTGGGCACTACCCCGTGCCTCTGGGAGCCCATTGCTTGGGGGCCTCTTGTGGGACCTCAGACCAGAAGAAGCAGGTGCTGGCGAAGTGGTGGAGTAGCGCCGCACTGTCATGGTGGTATCTGAGCGGCAGAGATAAAAGCAGAGCTAGAAACAACAATAATAATGACAATTCAGGTATGACCCATATTTTTTTTATCACTTTCTTTTGGCTCAAAAAACCCTTTTGTATGGGGGGGGCAAAAGGCNNATCACTTTCTTTTGGCTCAAAAAAACCTTTTGTATGGGGGGGCAAAAGGCAAAGAGGCCAAACAGCCCCTTTGGATCCCACCCTAGAAGGCAGCTAGACAGAGAAAGCCACAAGATTGGAAAGCACTTTTGCACATCTTTCATGCTCACCGAAAGACCAATCAGATGTTCCCAAGATGATGGCTTCCACAGCCATCAGCAGCCCTAGTTTAAGTCCACTGGGCTCAGTGGACTTGGCAGTAGGGATTATTCATAGCTTCACGTGAAGCCATTAGTACTGTTCACTTTCTCATCTCAGTCATTTTCATAGACTTGTCTCTGTCAAAATTTGTGGGGACATTTTTCTACAGCCTGGACCTCTCCAGGAAGCTGGTTCACAGCGGAGGCTAGGACGGCCACAAGACCTGTGGAGCACAAGGACTGTAACAGCAGCTGCAACTCATAGCACACACCGTACTAATGACAAGAAGTTGTGTCAATGAAGCTGTTTTCCACTGGACTGGATGTGACAGACAGCAGACAAGGAGGTGACAGGCCTCAAGCATGGACAATACCCAACAGCCTGATTCTGCCAATAACCACATCCAGTTCTATGTAACTACTACTCACAAAGCAACATTTTGTTCTAATTTCTGCTTCATTAAATCCTCCAGAAGTCCCAAACAGAATTTGGTAACTGAGAAATATTTCCATTTTGTGAAGATATAGGATTCCTTTACATTGGCCCCTCTCTCCTTCAGCCTAAACTAACTGAACTACCTGCAAAAAGAAACTGCACATTGGGCATGATGTATGCAACCCATCACTATTTGTTACTATTAGTAGAATTTTTCTCATCTTTTACTAAGGCAAGAGAGCTTACAGCATTTTTCTGTGCAGAACAGAGGGGACAGGCATGGGCAAAACCCCATCAAAGATAGTCCATGCCTATTAAAACTCAATGCAGTAAGGCAAATTCTGCTTAGAAAAGAGAAAATTAACTCTTTGCTTGAGCAGCAGCAAAATACTATCCACTAGGCTCAGCTTGGGGGATGGGTGTATCCCATAAAAAGATCCCAGAGTAAACCACCCGGTTAAGGTGGGCTTTGGTGTGGGCACTGAAGAAAGTCAGACAACTTCCATGAAGTTAACCAGAGAGACAGCTAGTAGCTTGTCTCCCATTCCCCATAGCTAGGGAGATCCTTCATAGGCTCTTCAGTACCTGTCTGCTCCTTTGGTGCGAGTGCAGGACCAGCCACGATGCTTCCATGAAGAGACGCTGGAGGGCCAGCAGGTCCTTCTCCATCATCAGTGAGGCTCTTCACATCGCTATGCTCACCTCCTCTCGCTGTTTCTCTCTCTGATGGCACCATACTCTGTCTGCAGACCTGCAGCTCTCCTCTCAGGGCCCTGTTCTCCCTCTCCAGCTTGTTGATTTGGGATCTCATCTTGCGGATGACCTGGAGGAGGTGCGTGTTTCCCTCCATGGTCCCACGCTGCGCAGCAAGGCTCCCCGCTCCCTCTGCAGAGCACCTGCCCTGCCGAGAAGCTCCTGAGCTGGCAGCAGGCAGACCCTGCCCTTAAAAGCCTCCTGACCATAAGAATTCCTCCCTGCATGCAGGGCTCGGGCCAGCTCCCACCACTGGGAGAGCTGGACTGAGCTGTCAAGTGCCTAAGAGAGGGCCCATGATTTATTGATTCAGGGTCTCGCATTTCAGAGTGGAGCTGGGTCTTTTACATGCGGCACAAATCACTGTCAACACAATATCGCTGCATCACCGGAAAACTCTCCTGCCCCCAGCTTACCTTGGGCTTTGCATTTCTCTAAACGGACCATGGAGGCCCAATCCACCTGGAGCCCATTTCCTTTGGTTTACCCAAAAAGGCCAGCGGCTCCCTCCACGGCACAGAGGGATCAATCACCCTTTCCTGGGTAACAATCTGTCTCTCCCTTAACACTGGGTGAATTATTCATTTTTGCTCTTTGCAGCTGGAAAAGAATTAGTAATTTCTCGAAGAAAAATTTAAGTTTCCAAATGAAAGCTGATTTAGTGCGAAGACCCCCATTATTAACAACAGCTAAGAGGGATGAGCAGGTAACCTAAAGCTCTCCCAAAAGGCCAGAGCAGAGCCCGCTGCCCTTTCCTGTGCATTTGGGGAGGCTTTGCTGGAGTGCAGCACCTGCCCCAGCATCCACCAGTGTAAGGAGAGACAGGCCAGGCATGAATCTTGCATTAGAAAGGGGAACACAATCCTCCATACTTCTCTCATCACCTAGTCCCTAGAGAGATCTTTCTGCTGACAATAAAACACATAAACCTGCAGAACATCCTCCCCCCTAGTCTAACTTAATTCAAAATATATAAATGAGAATGCCAGAAAGCTGGTGGGAAAACAGTTTAACACACCTTTTGCTTTGAAACCATTCAAACAATTTCCACCAACTCATCAGTGACTCAGGAATAGCTGAGAAAATAAGAACCTGTCAGCCACATGCACTTCACTGCTTTGCTGCTGGGGACAGGTGGAAGGAAGTGTGTGACATAATAAAAATAAGAGATGACATGGTTATATTTTTACTAGGGATGTCCAAGGAGGGCTATCCACAGCATCCATGACCTCTCATGAAATTGCAGTGCCAGGGTGAAGAGCACATCAGTCCTGCTGTGCTTCCCGTGCCTGCTGTGGGGCCGGCAGCGGTGTGGGCTGGATGGGCATCAATCTCAGCAAAGCTCCTGGTGGGTCACGGCTCTCCTCTCTCGAGCCTATCTGGATTGCACCAACAAGCATCATCTTATGCTGAGTTTTTTCCTCCTCTCCATGTTCATGTTGCTGAACACATAACAATATACAAATGGGTAGGAGCAGGCAAAGCTGGGCTCAGAAATGGGCTTGGACCCAGGTTTAATCACCAGTGCAGGTGCCTCATGCTGGGGACAATGTGTGGTGAACAAAACTGCTGGAAACAAAATACAAATCCCCTCCCTTTTGGAATCATCCAAGGATTTAAGACACAGCAGCAACCCTCTAGCACTGGTTTTTAATTTGTGTTTCTTTTCCTCCAGCAAGTGGATCAGGTACTGGGGCAGCAATAGCACTTGTGTGCAATTATAATATTGCTGCTGATCCTGCATCTGGCAGGTTTGGATGAGCAGGGGATGCTTGCCAGCTCAGCAATTAGCTTACCCCGGCTGCAACTGAAGACACCTGCTCCTCTGATCCCACACGCCGCTGTAACCAGACCAGAGCGGGCACGAACCCTTTGTTGTATCAGAGACGTCTGAGGAAACGGTGTTTGTCTTGTAACCTCATCCTGCTGCTCCTGCTGCCATGATGGGCTGGGGGAGGAGATGAGTCAGGAGTTTTGGGCAACAAAATCCTGGTAAAACCCCATTTGCTGGCTGGGTTGGTTGATGTGTCCCCATAAGGAGTCAGAGTCCCCCCGCCCCCGTATTTGTAAATTTGCTGGGGCCCAAGGCACATGCCTGCACTGCTGCTCCACAGGTGGGACGTGAGCTCGGTGCCTTGTCACTGTGGCGCGCTCTTAAGCTGCGGATTTTGGCTGACCTGGGCACCCTCCTGCTTCTCTGACAAAAACTATAGCTGTCTGGTTTTAACTCTGAAATACTTCAACTTAAAGCCATTTAATAGAAAGGACAAAGCTTCTTACACCTGAGTCACTTTGGCAAGATGTGCTTTGTAGGACATTGAACTGAGTCAAGTTGCATTCACCTTCAGCCCCATCCAAACCTTTTCATCAAGAACAATATCTGAGCACAGAGGTGGGGTTCCTGGCAGCTGCTGGGCTCAAGCAGCCCCGCAGAAATCCCAGTCTGTGAGTGCCAGAGCGTGTGCTGTGTTTCAGGGGGCTATACGAACTGCATACCAAGTAGCACTGCAACAGAAAACACGCGAACAAAACGCAGAAGCCTTGTGGAGCAGCTTCATCCAAAAGCGGGAGGAGCTTTATCCTGCTACTACTTGATATTCTGCAGTTCCCTGCCCCTGCCCGGCACAGCGACATGAGATGTTGTGCAGGGGTCCCTGGGGAAGGGGCTACGCTGCAAGCACAGAAGGCGTATTATGAACATTTTCAGAAAAAAATGACACCTGCATAGCTAGAGAAGCTGTTCTGCAATGGCAGTAGCTGTCTCACTTGCCAGATCTGCTTTCTCATTCTCCTGAAGGTCTGAGAGAGAAAAAAAATATCAGAGGACTCATTGCTACTCCAGTAAAACTATTTCTTTTTCTTTTGCAGATCACAACATTTTGCCCTTGAAAAGCTGCTATCAGAACATGTGTGGATGCTTTCTGTGACATTTCCACTGCAGCTGGCCATGTGTCATGCCTCCCAGTGGCACAGGAGTCTCTCTGCGAGAAGACCAAGTTCCCCCTGTGGGGCTAAACCCAACTGGTTGAACACATAATCCGGCTTCAGCTTCTCACCAACATGCACAAAAGCAGCACTGTAACGTCCTTACCCTGCACCAGTGCAGCAGGGACCGCTGCCCCCAGATGAGGCTTCCCTGTCCCATCACGTGCTGGTCAGAGTGTGGCTGGGCTGCCACAGGTTGCAGTTTGGGGGAGCAGGAGATTGAGGCTGAATGTGGCTGGAGCTGGAAAGTCTTTTCCTTTTACTACTTGACAACAAGCAGGAACCTTTCCTTTTTTCCTGGCATCATAACTCCTCCTAACCCATAGACTTCCATCCTTATGATGCTCTGCTCCCTCTCTGATACATGTGCTGGCTGCTACATCATCCCCTGCCTGCCACAAGGCACCCTATCGCTTTGCTGAGGACCAGCAATGCTGCATCGCATCTCCAGCCTCGCTGGGACAGGCTGGAGGGAAAGCACAGCAGCTTACCCTCCCTGACGGGTAACTCACTGAAAAACCTGGAGATGAGAACAGCAAGCAGCTCCATCACCACTCCACCAAGTCTGAATCCCAATTTTCCATCTGGGCAGGAGTCTCCAGGGAAGGTTGCTTGATATTACCAGCCACAAATGTCAGCAACGCTGGATTTATTCATCCCATAAAAAATGACCAAGCAAAAGCGTAACAGCAGCACTAGTCAGGGTCAATACCAAATTCTTCCCCTTGCCACTGCACAAGAACATCACTGTGTTCTGAGTCCTTGCTCGATTTCTGACTTTGATTTATGTTTTATGCTTCATTACAGTGCAAAAGAGCCTAATTATTTTCTGAATACCTTCACACAACTTAAGTAGATAAAAAAAGAATATTTAAATGGGTCTTAAAATTAATGAATGTTTTTTAGTGTGTTGATTCTGTCTTGCTGGCATGCCCTTTTGACAATTTTGCTCCTGTAACTCTGAAGGGATTGAGTAGGTTTCACACCAAAATTTTATCCCATATTGGCTGTCTCCTTATCTAAGTCTCAGTTGGCTGCCCCATGTTAATAAAAGAGGTAAATTTGCATTTTTCCCTGGTTTTGATTTCAGTTTCTCCATGCTCACTTCTCAAAGTTTAGACATGTAGACCTTTAGGCATCCGAATTATCCACAGTCTATATATGATTGGCCAGTCCTAATGCTTGAGGCTCAGCAGTGTACTTGAGACTGATGTTCTGCTCGATTGCATTTTTATCCATGCACTTGAACAGCAGCTGGGACATGTGACACGGTCCACAGGGGCCTTGCTCACCCATGCCTGGAGTGCTTGCAGCCACCATAGCTGGCATCTGTGTCCTGCAGGTGCTGCTCTGCCAGGCCAGGTCACACCTTGCTTTGAACAAGACTCACCTGCAAAGAAATGCATCCGTCTTGTAACAGAAGAGTTCTACAGACGAGATTTTGCAGCACAAATTGAAAATGTTCTAATAGTTTGACAAAGCAGCTTCAGTTTCTAGAGTTGAATGATCAAATCTGTGTTTTATACAGTTTCCCAACACCCCCTGGCCACACACTCCCCAGGGAGACCACTCCTGTCAGTCCCATCTCCCTGACCTGTGTGCCTTCCCCCATGAAGTCCCCCCCATTGGGCCATCGCTCTGTCCTTGACTCAGCCTGGGCTCCTGGGCTGAGCTTCCACTGGGAGGGCATGTACAGGAGCTCACACAAATTTCCACAGCAACATCTCAGGCCTACACTGCAGCAATTGGCTAATTACTCATTGGCTAAATTTGCTGCAGGGCTGTTAGGAGTGCCCCCCCCCCCACCAGTTTTAGCCGTGGAATACCTCCCCCTCCTACAAGCCAGCACTGCCCTGCTGTCAAACAGAGGAACCCAGAGGCCCATTTTGGTACATTCCAAATTTGAATTTTGGTTGCGAGCCATTGCACAGCTGAAATCGGCTGTTCCTAAGCCCCTTCTGAAGACAAGGGCATGGCCCGCCAGTGCTGGGGCACCCGTGCGAGTGGGACGCCAGTGCTGCTGTGCCAGCAGGCTGCACTCCCTGCTTCAGGATGTCCACAGAACCAGAACCCACCCGTACTGTGAAAGAAATCCCCCTTTTCACCCACGCAGAAGGGCTTAGAGGGTGCCCTTGCACACACAGCTCCGCGGAGGCACGGCAGCAGCACCCATAAAGCTGCACTAACCAAGGGCGAACACCCCATCTGGGCTGGCTGGGCTGCAGCCAGCCCCACCACCCTGCCTGGAAGCTGCCTCCCCGGCCACCCGCATCTCACCAGACCGTGACCAGCAGCTGACACGTGTCACTTTCTGGAAAAAGCTGTTTTGCTGCAAGCGCTTGGGCAGCGGCTCTCCAGCAGAATGACAATTACCCAGTGGATGGGCAGGATAAGCCCGAGAAGGCGACTGCTGTCTGCATCAGTGCTCTCCCGTGACATCTAGTTGGAAAGCAGCAGTGTGGCAGCGAACCGAGTGGGAGGGGGACACGGGGACACCCGCTGCCTTCAGGGCACGGACATGACCAGTAGTATTTGGAGAGGAAGGGGGGGAGAGCAGGGAGGGCAGAACCCGTGGAAATGTTCACCGGCCTCATGTGTAGCTGGGCGTGAGAGAATATCAAGCTGGCTGCTTTCCATGCTTGAATGAAATCTCGCCTTACACTCATGACTAATTAAATGCTCCCTTTTAACCGTGTCTGAGCAGTGACTTTTGATCATGCCGGGTGCAGTGAGACAGTTGCTGGGGGGAAGCACGCTCAACAACCTCCCAGAAAGAAAATAAAACGGCAAAAATCAATTAACATTTAAAGCATTCTCAGGTTTCATAATCTAATTAGGTAACAATGGCACAAATAAAGTTATTTAATTAGTCTGTTTAACAGGTAGCCATTTAACTTGTTAATGTCCATTAAGCATCCTTTTTCTTTTGCAGGACCATTTGCCTGTCTGTGCCTTAACTCCCCCAACATCTGCAGGAAATCCCACAACAGCCTTGTTAACAGGAACCCCTGCTTGTACCCTCCTCGCTTCTGCAGCCGTGGGGAGCCAAGAACCCGTGCAACAACACTGAACCTCTGCCTTGCTGTGCACAGCCCAATAGTCTTTTGGATGTTGCTGTGATTTTGAGTGTTTGAGCTTTCAGAAAGGGGTCTGATTTCCAGCAGGGGATGCTCAATACTTTCAAAAAGCCAGGCTTAACCTGAATGTGGAAAATAGAAATCAAAGATACATGAGTCACATCTGAAAACCTTGGTGATGGTTTTGGACTGGGCTGGCAGTGACGCAAGGCTATAGAAATGCTTCAAACTTTTCAGAGAGCACATCAGGCCCCCATATTGCACTTCCAAGCCTTGGGGCCACTCTCCCTTTAAATGGATCCTCAAGTTAGTCTGGAATAATCAGAGTTATGCTGCTTTATGCCAGCTCCCTGCAAGCACAACATATGCTACACAGTACAAAACCATGCCTCGTGCAAGAAAATCCATGTGCTCAGCTGGAGATTTTTGTAACTAGGAGCATGCATAGTTACCTGCACAGAGCTTGTGATAGCTTTCAAATTAAAAAAAGTCATTGCTCATGGGAGATAGCCTTATGATTACAGAGCAGCTCCAAGCAGAAAATCTATCCTAAAATTCAAAATAATAATTATTTCTTAATCTGTTTTCTTTCCTCAAACAAAACATACCATATAAAATGTATATGAGGATATTTGAATCTACGTAGCCATAAGATATCACACCATATGCAACCTAGGCAAATGCATCTAAAATGTGACTTGGAACTACAGTGAACACCACATGGCATTTGCAGGTCATGAAAACATATTGCAGGACAAGTAACACCCCTCAGTGGGCAAGTAATACCCTCATCACAGCTGCTCTCCAGCAAAAATGACTGATTATCGCTAACTGAAACAGCCCACAGGAGCACAGTGTAAAAAAGCACATAGAAAACACATCTTCTATAGAGCAGGCAGCTAATTAATCAGAAGAAAGGGAAATATTTATACTGAAAGGGATGTTCATACTGAAAACTTCCAAGATACTTGCTTTAGTGAATAATTAAAAACCACATGAAGAACCTCAACAACCTGGACACATAAGCCAGTAATTAAAATTGCAGTTTTGCATTCCTGAGGTTTTTCCAGAAATACCTGTATGTCAACTTAATGATAGAACAGTTTGGGTTGGAAGGGACCTTTAAGGGACATCTAGTCCAAATCCCTGCAATGAGCAAGAACATCTTCAAACTAGATCAGGTTGCTCAGAGCCCTATCCAACCTGACCTTGAATGTTTCCAGGGATGGGGCATCTGCTACTGTTTTGGGCAATCTGTGCCAGTGTTTCACCGCCCTCATTGTAAAAAATTTCTTCTTTATATCTAGTCTAAATCTTCCCTCTTTAGGTTTAAAACTACTACCTCTTGTCCTATTGCAACAACCCCCTTTAAGTACAGAAAGACAGCAATAAGGTCTCCTCAGAGGCTTCTCTTCTCCATCAATCCCAGTTGGGAACAATCCCAACTCTCTCAGCCTGTCCTCACAGCAGAGGTGCTCCAGCCCTCTAATCATTTTTGTCACCCTCCTCTGAACCTACTCTGACAGGTCCATGTCTTTCCTGTGCTGAGGAATCCAGAGCTGGATGCTTTAATGAAGCGTTACAAGCAACCACACGCATACCCCCATGCAAACCGTGACTCCTGGCCTGAAGGACACTCATTACTCTAAATCCCATCGAAGTGGGCCTCAGGGATGCTCCTGAGGGCATGGGACAGGATTGAACCCAAACTTCTGCTCGGTACAACTTTCCCACCAGGGCAGCAGCACCTCCTCCTGCCAGAATGGCTCAGGTGCCAATGTTTTTTTCATCTCAAGGCTATATGTGTAAGAGACACCTGACCTGCTGGCAAGGGGGCTCTCCCAGGTGAGCTTTTTCTTCCCATTCTGCCTTAAAGCCCGTCATGCTCTTTTGGCCTGACAATCTGGACATTGTGACCACCTTCCTCTAACCCCGCTGGTTTCACTGTGCTTTTTATTTTTTCCATCTCCAAATGCTCCAACATGTGCCTGGGAGGTAGGAAAGTTACTTGATATTTTCCATAGCTACTATTTCGCCAAGGAACTGCGCCGGACTTCTAAAAAGAATAATAATATTCTCATTTCCTCCCCAAGCTGCCCTGCAAGCCTGTGGCTGCCCAGAACCGCTGTCTGCAGACAACAAACCAAAAAAGCGTTGGAGCTCCATGTGTTTGTGAGAGCTGTGGGTGCCCAGGCTGGGGTCCATGTGCTCTGCCACCAGCCACATTGGCAGCTGCCTGAACCACCACCCCATCCATGTGTCCTCTCCCAGCCCGTGCTCCAGCAATGGTTTTGAGTGTCCATTTTCCTTCTGATGTACATAATGCTGCAAGGACTGGGAAGAGGAGGTTTAGTAGCTGGGGTGAATATCACCATCAGGACCAGGTGCTGGTGTGCCCAGAAGGGGCATGCCCAGAGGGACCAGCCTCATTCAGAGCAAAGTCCAGAACATCCCTGATTTGAGTAATTTTGAAAGGAAAGCACCGATTTGGTCTTTTCCAAAGTTTTTTTCTGCTCTTCCCAACTAAAATTACTTATTCTGTTTAGTTTGAATTAGCACATAATTTCAGTTGTGTTTTCCAATAAGAAGGATTAATTGTTTGAAGCACAGGAGAGATTTGCTCCAGCCCTGGAGGAGGCAGCAAGAGCAGAGCTGTGTGAACTGCCACTACACAAGGTTTATAATGAGGCAGGAGCTAATGACCCTGCGGCCTTATGATCTGAATGTCCCAGCCTTGGAAGGTGCTGAGCTTGGAAACCAGACTGCTCCGGTGCAGCTGGTACCTGAGAAGCACGGACCCACCATCTTTAACTCTGGGCATCTTTACATCTGCATTCAAGCTTTGATCCCTCTCATGAGCCACGTTCTTTCTGTTCTGCACGAGGCAGACCTGCCGTTCTCAGCAGAGATCTCACACAGGGACAGTGCTCTCCTGCACAGGAGCAATTTTGGAGCCTGAAAGACTGGCAAGTGGGTTTTCTCCCCACTGTTGCCCAGTGTGTGCTCACCCCAGTGGGAGTCGTGGCCTTTCTTGTCAGGATGTACATACTTGGTGCCACCACAAAAGCAAAAATACAAACAAATTAACAAAAAACAAGGGAATAATAGTCAAGAACATCAGATTTCTGATGACTCTGTTTTGTCTCAGTTGGCTCTCAGCTTGTTGTCTTATGCTGTCCCTTTCTGTCTCACGGCAGCAAGGTTTCTCTGGTGAAGCTCCAGGGGTTTATTGCAGTTAGTGGGAGATCCCAGCTCCACCTGCTGCCCACCCACCCTTCCTTGCCATGATCGTAGTTCTATACAGGCTTGGCAATTCTTTACTTTTTAGATTAATTTTATTTATCTTAATGCAATTCTCTTAAATGAGAAAAGCATCCTAGGTTGTTTTTGGGCTTTTTTTGTAGTATTTCTTTCTTTTTTTTTTTACTAGGGTTTTTGGGTGCTTTTTTTTCAAAAGCCCATGTCTCTGTTCTCATTTGATATTTGATTTTAACGCCCCTCGATTTTAACCGCCTAGGTTCAACATTCACTTCATGGCTTCAATTTGCTTGTTGTGAATGCGTAACACTGATCATTATTGAGATAATCTAAATATTATGAGAAAAATCTTTTGTATGCATACCAAACTTGTTAAAAATTGGTAAATGCATTCAAACCCATGGCAAGGATACCTTTCAGATATCCTTGATAGATCACCTGCCTTGAAGATTCACCCTCCCATATTAGTTACAGCTGAAATACTGAGTAGTCCAAACCATTCAAAACTGAAGGAACAGGCACATGCAACCTGATGCTTCTCAGCACACATGGAACAACATTTTTGAGAGATCCAAAAATCGCTGTTCAATGCCAGGCATAGATGTAATTTCACTTTTTCCCAGATCCAGGCCCATGGCTGGGCAGCACAAGGGCAGCAGGTCTGGAGTATGAATGGTACAGATCATTTTCCTGTTTCTCATTTGGATACTAGCCAAAAAAAAAAGCAGGAAAAAAAAATCATCCCCGTTCAGATCAACATTGTGTTACCAATGTAACATTTCTCCAGTGAATGTTAAGATATAATTACCCTGTAAGGAATGATTCCTATTAAACATTTAATACATCTCCCTCTAATTGAAATTTAAGCCTTCAGTTGTGGCTGAGTGTCACTAAAGATGTGATTAAACATAAAATATGTATAAACATTTAACTCCTTTTGGGGTGTTGGGATAGCTTCCACTCAGTAGCAAACATAAATTATTACTTTTGCACTCTTAAAAAGTTTTTCAAGCAGCTCGATTTGAGGCTGGTGCAGGAAGATCTCCTTCCTCAGATGAAAGGGAATCTTTTACCAGCTTTGCCTATGGCAGTGGGGAGGACGAGAGCCAGAGCTCAGCTTCACCCCCGGCATCGCTGCCCCCTGTATCTGTATCCCATTGCCTCAAACCTCTCCCCCTCTGCCCCTTGCCTCTCCGCTGGCACCAGCCACCTTGCAATAGTCCTCTCTGGTGCTGCAGCGCCTCAGCCCACGCTCAGAAGTCTTCTTATGCAGAACTGGTGACCACAAAGGTATAATAGAGAAAAGCGTAGATTTTGCACTTACACAAGTGATCTGAATATGAGAGTTGAACATGCTGAGCATCAATAAGGATACCAATGATAGTCCTATATCTAACACTTGCACATATGCTTTTTGTCTGGCCTATTGTTAATAACCTTGCTCACAGCCTAAAAACGTCCTTGTCAAAGTTTCATCTGTAAACACCCATTTAATTCTGTATGTTATCAAGACCTTATATAAATACATGAGGAAACACTAGCAGCTGCTTTCCCTGTCCATCTTCACTTCTTTTCTTTAAGCCCCACAACTAACAAAATTTTGATCCCAACATAAAAATGCAGCCACTGCAGCCACTTTTGCCTGGTCCCCCGGGACCCCTCTGCTCAGGCCAGTGAGTGCCTAGCCTGCAGTGAGAATAATGGCTATGAAAGTCAGCAGTGGGAAAGTCTATCTGCTCTTGTCCTTGTCTCCCTCCCTGAACTGCTCTCTTCCCTGTGTGTTTCACCTGCCTTGAGCTGATTATTTGTGCATAAAAGAAAAAAAGAAACAACAATGAAATTTTGTTGTGTGGTTATTTTAAAATTGTCATAGCATTCGGAATAAAGCAAATCCAAAGACGGACTTTCAAAAGTGATTGAAAAATAAGCCGAAGTGTAAGAATACACTGTGAAATAGTTTACTGGAGAGAATCTCAGCTCTGAGAGCAGCTGACCACGTTCTTGTGGCTGCCTTAGACAAAAGGAGTCTCAGAGTAGAACTTTTGGGCAGAAAAAAACATTGGTGTAGACCTCATGTAATCCTGAATTTGAAAAGCAGTCATTGTATGAAAGGCGTCCTTACAGCGCCTGCTCTGTGGCATGCAATGCCCGTCAGGCACAAGCCTTTGTCACACTCCTCAGTTCTGTGAGAGTTTCACATCCCATGAATGGGGGTGGATGTGGCATTCTGTACTGACACATCAGTTTTGCTCACTGAATTTTATGGTGCTGAAGGGTCAAGCCCCATCTGTATCATAATCATCTTACAGCCTCACATGCCTTCTGTGTTTTCCTCATTCTCTCCCCTCAAACACTGGGGCAATCCATGGTTTAATGCTCTGTTTTCTCTCCCAGTTGCAGCCCTAATTCAAAGCTAATGTTCAGTAATTACCTTCATGGCACTATGCTGAAAGTGCTTGAACACAGCAGGGGAGGAAGAGCCATCTGGAGTAAGGACCCAGCTACTCAAGCCTGAATCACAGAATGATAGAATTGTCTAGGTTGGAAGGGACCTTTGAGATCATGTAGTCCAACCATCTACCTAACTGATAAAACACAACCACCCATTACTAAACCATGTCACTAAGCACTATGTCTACAGTCTTTTAAATACCTCCAGGGATGGTGCCTAAACCACTTCCCTGCGCAGCCCATTCCAATGCTTAATAACCCTTTCAGTGTAAAAAACTGAGCTTCTCCCGCACCAGCAATAAAGTAACAGCCAGAACATGAGCTGGATTTTCAGATCCCCACAGGAAGCTGCAGAGCTGGCAGTGTCAAACAAACCAAAACCCACAACCCTTAGACTTACATATTAAACTAATTTTCTGTGCAAGCTATTGGGAAAATGGTCCAGGGAACTCCTTACCTCTACTTTACAGACCACAGCTTGGCTTCGGACCAGCCCAGTGTCAGCTTCCAACATTCCCTCGGTGCAAACCCTGCTTTTGCAACCCAGTTATTCCCAAAGATGTCCAACAGATTTAGTTAATTCTTGTGAACATTAATTAGAAACTGGCTGCCTCCAGATCACTCTGATGGCTTCTGAAGTACCCATCCATAAGCACAAATCATGGTAAATGCAAAATGAGTCCAGTGAGACCAATAAGCCAAGGGATAAGAGAGCTCAGCACTCATACTTACCTCCTCTCTACTGTGGGTTCCTGCTGTTGCCACTGATGACTGGTTCCTCACATACATACAAATGAGCAGGTAACTTCTACGTGCTACAACAAGGGTACAACTTTAGTGGAGATTCACCAGCTGTGAACTGGGGGTGTCACAGGAAGGGATACAGGGAGAGGAGACAGTAGGGCAGAAGGAGGCAACGCACTGGAACAACCCTCCTGGCATCCCCACAGAGCAAGACAGCACTGGCCTTCAACCTGAACAAACATCCGTGAACCTTTGGAGGCCTAAGGGCAATCACCAGGGTTTCTCCAGTGAAAATGAGCCACAGCTCAATGGAACCATGGAAACTGCATGCATAGAAGAGATAGATCCTAACATATGCACACAAGGTGCAGGGACCCCAAAAGCAGGGATTTTCTATGAGCAAAGGAATGAACATGAAGCAGCGTGGGAGCACTGAGGTTAAAAGGAGCTCATTAGAGCTGGCACAACCACTCCACCTCCTCCCAACATGGTGCAGAAACCAAAACAAACAACTCACTACAGGCACACAGTTTTCCAATGGCCCCCAGGAAAAATCTGGGACTATGAACTTCAAAGGAAGAGCAGAGCTTCCTTGGCCTCAAGCAGGAGCAGTATACTGAGCCCCTGTTTTCCACCGTGGCCTCAGCCTGGAGCCAAGGAGAGGATCTGAAGCCATGTTCTGCAGATGGTCATAAACGTCACTACCAGCAGCCACAACAAAACAGCCAGCCAAGATGCAGAGGACATCCTGATCTCCACTGCTCTGCAAAGTGCTGACATGGGAATGAATCAATGCACAAACCTCCAAAGAGAAAATTTTATGGACGCTTTTATACACATACACAAATATTTTAATATAATGGTAACTGAAATGTTATCCATATTCTTAGTACTGTCATAATTAACTAAAAAGATATTTTTTAAATTTTGTAAAAATGACATATTTTACACATCTTCTATTTACAATTGCAATATACTTAAATGTTATAAAACATCCAAGTCTGACCTTTAAAATATATGTATACTAGCACTTAGTATTAGATATATTATAATTTATAGCAAACTTAGGGTTTGCTGTGTACCTATTTGTTCAATGGGAATTTCATAATCAGCCTGGCTTTATAAAGGCTGCTTAAAACCAAAAATCGACAACAACAATAAGAAAAAGGTAGGGAATGTGCAAATATTGGGGCAGACAAAAAAATACTAAAAAAAAATATCAAGCGTACAGTTTTAAAAAATAACACTGTGAAGACTTCCAATAAATTAAAATCATAACCCACAAATCCTCTTCTGGCATTGTCCGTGATCAAATTAATTTTAAGTACTATTAATCTAAAAGGAAAAAAGCCCAACCAAACAACAAAAAAATCCTTCAGCCACCCCAAGTCTTCCCAAGGGTGTGTGTTCCCACGTCGCAGTCAAGCATCAGGATTTGCCAGGGTGGTTGCTGCTGGCCCAGACGAACTGGCTCTATTTATGATTCGCGAATAGGTGCGCTCAATTCCTTGCTGTTTTGCCGAGTCCTCCTTGTATGCAATCTTTTCATAAAATAGAAAAGAAAAAAGAATATGCAACAGTGAGAGAAATCGGAATAGTTTGGTGTCTGAAGTATCCATTGTCTAACAAAAGATTTCCTGTTTTTTGCTTATTACTGTTGCTAAGGGTCTGATAGAGAAAAAGGACCTTTGCCCAGGGACCCAGAAGTGACCAGAGGCTGCAGCGAGAGGGAAGAGGGATAAATGGGGCTGGGATGGTGTCAGCAGAGTCTGCCATGTGGTGCTTCATGGAGTTCCCTCAACTGTGTTTTCTAGCAACTTCCATACAAATATTGAGAAGTCACCTACACTTTTTAAACTCAGTTAGACATGTGCACAAGCACCTACTGTCTGTGGTACAGACCGGTCCCAGCTTTGCCCATGCAGCTGTTCGGGGTATGCAGCATGCCCAACTAGCTCCACACACACAGCAGCTGAAAACCTGCCTTTCTCCATGGGACGCTAAGTTGAAGCCTCCACAGCAGACACGGGATCTCCCCACTGATCCGCAGCCACCAGTGGTGGAAGAGAAATGTTTCCCCTTCACAAAGCTCCAGGTGTAATCTTATGCCATCAGCCCCTTGGTTGGGGTTGAGTATCAGCCCCACCATTTACGACTTGTGCAAACATGACCACGCTGCCTCCACCACAGCCTTCCTGCATGAGCCAGCAGCCCAACAGCTCTTTAAAGGGGCTGCCCCTCGCTGCAGGCTGGAGGAAGAGCCCCAGGACTGGGGCGCTCCCTGAGGGCTCCCAACAAAGAAGAGTGGGGAGCATCACCATGGGCAGGCTGTGACTCATGCTATGCCCAAGCCACTGGCCTCACTCAGCCGTGCCTCAATCCCAGCAGTGTCCCCAGGGGTGGCAGCAGCACAAGAAGAGCTTGGGGCGGCTGCCAGGCTGTACTAGTCCTCCTGAACCCCACGCAGCCGGGGCCAGCACACTCCCCACTGCACTCCAGTGCAGCCTTGGCCTTATCCCAGTGTATGGCCATGAGCAGCAAGGTGGGCAGGGCCCTGAGAAGGGGACCGCTGTCATGGGACAAGGGGGATTGGCATAATCAACACTCCTCTGTGCCATTTGTCCCTAGCCCTTCCATCGGCCACTTCTGCTACTACTGGCACATGCTGCTGTCAAGTTGTCCACTGACCTCTCCAGGTTCACTAACAGGATCCTAAAGAACATGTGACTCAGCACTGCTCATGAACAATACATTACACGTACATCTTGTCCCTCTTTGTGTTTGCCTTTTTTCAGTTTTAACTCCCCAAGCAAGGGAGACACTACACATGAAACTAAACAAACATACCAAGTAGAAAAACCAGCAAGTGAGAAAAGTGCATGACATTAAAAGAAAAAATAGATGTAAGAAAAATGAACATACCACTTCTGGCTATAGTATTGAGGGAAATGTTAGACAGGGAAGAAGAGAAGCTGTATAAGCAAGGACCATGACAGAGCTGTCAGAAAAGAAAAACAAAACAAAACAAGAGAAGAGAAAAATACTTATGGTGATGAAAGAATCACTTGTAAGTGGGTGAGCAAACAAAACCCTCTCGAATACAACAATGGGAAAGATGGCAAACCTTACTGGTGTAAAGCACACAGCACAGTTACAACAGGGCCTCAAGCTACCCAACCATGCGATAAATGTTTCAGCCACAATTTACGGCATGTGATTTCTCTGTGGCAACGTTCTGCTCAGAAATAGGGAGCTTATGCATTCATTGCAAGAGAAGTTGAGTTTTCCCAACTTTGATGCCTTGAAAACTGAGCTGTCACTTACAAGGATGTCCCACAGGGCCACAAGTTTTCAAATTCCGATGATTTTGGTTAAAGAGATGATGATTTTTACTTTTGCCGGATGAACTCTTATCTTTAAATATTAACACTATGTATAATAATTTTGTATTATTTAGTTTTTTCATTTACATAAGGAAAACTCAGAGCTCACTGATATAAATATAGGTGTGAGTGTTTATTAGAACTCACCAAATATTTTATGAATGCTGAAACTGATGGGCTGCTTACGCCTCATTTAAGTTGATCATACATTTTCTGCTCTTGTGGGAAATAGTAGTTCATACTAGACATATGGTACTGCCTTATACACACTGACTGAATGGCCAAAATAACTTCCATGGGACAGGCATGAACATTGATTAACAAATGATACCCTTAATACTTACATAATTAACATAACAAACAGTCATAAATATTAGTTATGATGAAATTACTGGAATGCTTGAGGTTCACAAATTCTTATATGCCTAAACAGGAAGGGAGAACAGAACAGCAACCACCACAGAGCTCAACCCCCACCTGGCACACACCAAGCCTGTAAAGCAATTACACAGCTCTACACCCTGGGAAAAAAATAGCTCAATTCAACAGCAAGAATAACAATGGGCCAAAAGTACTAGTAAATCCTTATTCTCTTCACACATGAAAACGAATAATGGAGTATTGTTTAATGGGATGCCAATTTGACTCTTCAGTGAGATGCCATTGCTGATACCAATGGTTAAACAAAGTAACTGTACACACACAGCTCTTATGCGTGCCATAGGCACCTGGAAATGCAGTGTAATTGCTAGAGAATATGCACTTCTCAGGTGTAAGCTAAGGTGGCCTACACACAAGCAGGCAGAGAAATAATTAAGTATGATTTAATTTGTACTTTAGTATGAAGAATTACTTGATACTTAAATTAAAACAGAAAAAAAATAATAATCTGCATAGACATAGCAATAGAATAGCTGCAAGTGTGCTCTGAAGTCCAGTTCAGTATTTTAGGAAATAGTTCATCTAATGTCGCTGTTCATTCTCTTCCTTCTGAAGCTGAAGAGTTTCAACATGGCAAGTATTTCGATAGTATACTTCAAGATAAAAAGAAATAACTCTTGCTCTGAAAGCTGAATACAAATAGAAACTATGAAGATATCTCCTCCAGTTATAAGCTAGGTCTTAAAAGCAATTTACTGTTTTAATTAAATACAACACAGCTGGAGGATAAAGCAAGCAAGGCATAAAACTCTAGTTTAACTGATTATCTTTCTAGGCCTCTAGTGTGAATTTGCATTTAGCTTCATGAACATTCAACTTTTCAATATGTAGCAAGATAGGTAATAAGATGAATTTTTGTTGATCAATCAGATTCACTATATATAATACTGATGGATTTAAAAAAAAGAGAGGAAAAAAAACCCCAAAAGAGTAAACTATGTTTTCTCAGTGACTGTTGCACTACCAGAGGTTTTACTTCTAGTATTTTGCCTTACAGCTTAATTTGTCACTAGAAGGCACAATCAGCCACCCTCATTCAGCCCAATCAGCACCAAAACAGATGATCTAACCTGTTCATTCATAACTGCAGACAGCTCGCTGAGCATATCCTTGTAATGAGACTTCATCTCTCCCTGATATTCAAATTGGTCTTCCTTAATAAGACGTTCGTTGACATCAAGGGCATGTCCACATGCTTCTGCAAATTGTCTATAAGCACAAAACCACAAAGAACAAGCATATACATTTTGCAGTAATGAAAAATATCTACCTATACACATACACACCACTGCACCTCTTCTTCACCTTGTGAATTACACCTTGTTAGAAGTCAATTTCAGAATTCATCCTCAGAACAAGAGAAACGTAGGCTACTAGACAGCCCAAAACTTCAGCAAATGTTTTCTTGGGAATGGTTTGTAAATACAGGAAAAAAGCAGGTGTAAATTAGCCCAGTTCAATTCAGCTTGATTTCATGTCACAGCTACACATGCAGAGGGTGCAAAGTCTAAACTTAATGTTTACCTGAAGATTTCCTTCAGAAGCTTAACTTGATTATCAGGATACCTCTTAGCATTTGTCTCTTCAAGAAAAGCTCGAGCATAGGCCATTGGTCCAGCATTTACCTGGGGGAAAATACACAGCTTAGGTGCAGAAGACAAGTGGTTTATTGTCATTGACTCTTGTGTTCCCAGGCTTGGGGACTGGCCTCAGGCAACCAAGCCTCTGTGATGAACATCAAACCTTCTGTCACCTGAATGAAACCTGAAGAGCTTTACCTAGGAAGAGGGAGTTGATCAGCCCCTCACAAACTGCAGAGCTTTGCTGGCCTTTGAAAGTCCTCAGCTACTTAAGCATTCAGAAAGCTATACATTTGAACCCATTTTAATGAAGGCACCAGAAATATACACACACCTCTCACCAATCTCAACTTTTCTAAATAGGAAATGACAAAATTAATCCTAACAAAATTCCCTTTAAACTGCATGCATGATTGGCTGTGTTCTCAAGTGACATGCGATGGGCTTGTTAGAAAGGTCTTAATATTTATTTAGAGATTTCACTGAAATAGCTACGTTTGTACATAAATCCAGCAATCATCAACATCAGTGGAGAATTTTCCATTGCCTTACATTTTTAAAGTGTGCTCCAACAGTGCTGGAATACAAGATATGACCAGAAATATAAAATAGACAAAATGCATCTGGAATGATGGAAATCAGAATAAAAATTTAGGTAGATGCCTTTAAAAAAAAAAAAAAAAGGCATATTGTTATTACCTTGACACTGACGCTTCCTTGGAGTTTGAGCTGCAGTCGGATCATGTCCACTTCTTCCATTGTGCAAAGCTGATTGAGCTCTGAGACTTTTTTGGACATCTCATCAATTGCTACTTCGATAGGGTTCAGCTCGGTGCTGGTTTGGCTTATGACTTGAATACGCTTCTTCACGTAGGGAAACAAGTGACTGGCTACTCAAAAGCAAGAAATGTGTCAGAGAAACTCACACAACAAGACAGTATTTAAGAAAGCAAAACAATTAAGCCAAAGTATGAACTTTTGACTTTGTCAATCTCTTTATCATTCTATGCAAATTAAGTTTTAATCACCAAATGAGTAAAAGTGACACAATGGGTGCAAACTGATTGTTGATGTACCTGGCACAGGAAGAGTAGTGAATTCACTACTTTTTGCTACAGAGCTCTGTCACACTCAAATTTTAGAATCCACAAATTTCTTTGTCTGAGTTAAAGCACTAAATGATAAGCCTGTATCGAACTTCAAACAGCTCAAAACATCTCATCAAGCATGTTTCAAGTTAGAGGCAGGAGCCTCTATCTTAGCTGAACTGGGTATTGTGCTCCCAGAGATGATCTACTATTAAAATAACATCCTTAATGAAGTAAGGAATTGCTTTTAGTATTCAAGTTAAATACTGCTGTGGGAGCTGACAGAGGAATTAAAACCCATTCCTTCCAGTCAAGGCCTTTTCACAGATCTCAGGGAGTCTGGCAAAGGTACAGTTATGGTGCATTACGTCTGATACTAACAGTCTTTTCCTGATTGTCCCACACACTTTGAGAGGCCTTTCATGCTCTGTGTATGCCCTCCTCCAGTGAGCATCTGCTGCCATCAGCTCAGACTTAAACAAACTCCAGCTTACAGGGTGGTCATCTCCTTGGAGAGCAGGAAACTCAGGACTTCCAGAGCGGGAAGCATGAGTCACAACCTGGCACAGCAGAGAGCCAGCGATGCACAGAGCACAGCCAGACTTTTTCTGTGTGCAACATGGGCAGAGGTGCTGAGCACGTAGCATTCCAGCCACCCAGTACCTTTGCCCCAGCACAATGAACTTCCGTGGCTCCTCCAGTCATATTGCCAAGCCCTGCTTTCCTCTTAAACTAAAAGCACTTCTTTTTATGTGGGAAGTAAATGAAAATACATGACTTTATTGAAGAAGGCAGGGAAAGAAAGATGTTTCCTTTACAGAAAAGCACTGAGGTGAGGCAGGTGCCAGAGGGAAAAGCAGGGGGGAAGAGAAGGTCATCAAGTTCCCAGCCAAGGCTGAATATGGAGGCAGGCTGGGGGCGCTGGGAGCTGATGGAAACATGTAACAGCCCAGAGAAAATGTTCTGCTTTAAGAACAACCTTCTCTGTTTTTGCCAGCCATACCATAACAGCTGCACTTTCNTTACAAGCAAAGCTGTGTCATGTTAACAAGGTGCCCCCAGATATCTGCGCCTCTTTCCTGACTTGCCAGAACAAAACTTTTGGGTGACCATGCCTGTACAGCAAGCAGCTTGGTTTGATTTGCCCTTTGGGAGAGGCAGATGCACTGAAGTTGGTGAGGAACTGGACTTTCTGTTGCTCAGGAACCTCTGCTGTAAATATCAGCCTCTCTGCTCACAGCTGCCCATGGGAACAACATCTCCACTTCAGTCAGTTTCTCATACTCCTAGCCAAAATTCAGACAGGTTTCATGAAAGATGCCTCTTTAAAAAGAGATTTCAATCACAGTAAGGAGCTAAACATTTCCTGTTTAACAGGACTCACTATGAACAGACATAGCTAGTGCTCCTGACATTCCTGTCTTAAAATGATTGTGCCCAATGAAATGAAATATTACCTCTCACTTGAAAAAATGCTCTATAATGTGTCTTACTCCTGTTTTGACCAAAACCTCGTATCTGCTAAGTTTTACTCTTCTTTGCAGAATAGGCACCCTACTTTGCTTTTTCTTTGACCTGTTTATTATTAAAAGAACAATGGCTCTGAGTGCTAAGCCGCCTCCAGCAGAACTGCTCCCAAATTACATCACTGCAAGAACAGTTAAGATATCAATAATAAGAAAAAATAAGACAGCTGATGATTCCAAAAATGAAAATAACTTTCCCTAGGATGGTCAGCAGGATTGGAAGAAAGCACATACTTTGCCAATGGACACACTGAAAGGATTAGCTCTGCACAACACACTGTGCCTGCTGACTGTGGAAAACCTGGCACATGAAACGCCCTGCTGGGCTCAGCTGGCAAAGGTGGGAGGGGAGGGGGAAAGCAGCCTGAGCAAACATACTTGTCAGGATTGTGCGCCTCTTGCACTGCTCTTCTACACCTCCATGCTTTTTTCCTGAGAGTGTGAACGGTGTTTCGAACACAAAACGGTTGATGTTGTGATGCATTTCAAAGTCGGTCTTCCGATCTTCGACTTCTTTCTCTTCAAAGAAAGGTGTGACATACGTCACCTGTATGTAGGCATATTTTGGATCCAGGTCTTTGGGGTTGACCTGTGTTAACAGTAGCAAACAATAAAATCCTGTTAAGTGTGAGGAACTGCCAAGGCATCCATTATATTTCTGATACTTTTATCTATTATGGCAATACTGAGTAGAACTGAGACTTCCAAATGTAATATTTAGACCAGAGATTAATACAAAGATATTTAACCAGGAGGCCCCTAAGAACAGTTAGACTTTTGAATACAGGCAATGGCAAAAGTGGGTGTAAGCTAAATGAGAGAGAAAACAACCCGCTTCTGCATTGCAGTAAACATCTGCAAGCTCTCTGCAGGCATATGCTCCCTTCCTGTGATGCCCTGCTGTAACATCATTGTTTCCATTCAGCACCAATCAGGCTGTAAGGAAAAGGACCTTTTTCGGTTGTAGAACTAGGTCATAGCGGTTCACAAGCACACAGGGTTCCCATTCATTCAAAACACAGCTCTCAAAAGATGAACCATGCACTCACTTCTGCCCCTCGCATGAGAGCTGCATGTCTTTCATACCTTATTGGAGTCCTGGATGATCTTCACATTATCTATTCCAAACTTGTCTGCATAAAGTTTCATCAGCCTCTGAGAGATCTCAGACAAGCCAGTTAATTTGGGTTCTTTATAAATATATTCTTTACCTTCCTCTTCTTCAAAAAAACCCTGTTTGGAAAGAAAGAGAAGGATACAGTGAACACAACTGGCAGGGCAAAGCTGGAATGAGGTGCTCACATCAAGAATTAAGTTTGCCTCTATACCCACCAGAGCCTCCAGTGTGCCATTTCTAGCACCTAAGGTAAAAGCTTACCTCTCTCAGCTCCTAGCAGACTGACACCCAGAGGCCCGCATTTATACTGGTATCTCCTAAATTACCTGGGAAATAACTCATACACATTTATTCATGTAAGAGACCTAGCCATTTAAAGCGTTCAAGTGCTATCTTGATGATGCTGATGTGTGTATGATGAAAAAACTCTAATGAATTAAAAATTGGACATTAAAAAGCCTTAAATTTTTAATGATTTGGTTAAATGAACTACTTCAGATGCAGGAGTGTACCCGCTATTTGCTGGATGCCCAATCCATCTGGGTGCATGCAGCTTTCCACTTCCCGCACATCCCATTCGGGAGCTACATGTGCAAAGGGCACTGCTGCCCACGGCGATGTGCAGAGCCACAGCATGGGAGCACCTCAGAACTGGTCTGCATCTGTTCAGGGCAGCTGAAGAGGAGCTCTGGTGGCATCTTGAAAGGCCATATGGAACTGTAGCATTTTCACAGACAATTAGTAAATGATTAATGTTTGACGAGAAAAGAAGAAAAAAAAGACAGACAGACACAGGGACTGTACTCCTTTGCAAAAAAAGCCCAATCTTGTTCAGGTCATTTACTTATTACACTGGATGGACTTTGCAGAGCTTTAGTAAAAGGCTCCATTGAACAGATGAACAATAACCTGCCGGGCTTCAGAAGAAATGCTGACCTTAAAAATTAACACAGCATTGCATCAAGTGCAGGTGAGGCACTCAACTGCTACATGATGAACATGTACATCAACACTCTGCGAGAAGCTCTCCCAGCTGAGCAGAAAGCAGCAGATGCCCCATTAACAAGGACTGTATTTGTCCCAATGCCATGAGAAGCACCAGCCCTCCTCCCAGGAGTCCATATGCTGCTGCTGGAATCTGGCAGTGCTAACCGCTGCAGCTGTACCCAAAGCCTACTCCTTTCACCTTAACGCAAAGTGACCCAAAGGAAAATACCTGCATCTGCAGGCATAAAGGGGAGAGGAAGACAGCATTAATGATGTCAGACCCAAGGCCCTTTAAATTTAACATGACAAAATTGTACAATAAGCATAGGCAAAGTGCCATCTGTTGAAAAAGAAAAGCACAAATGAATGAAGTCAAGAGATACCTCTAAAATCTCTATGGGAAGGTATTCGTACAAAATACACCCTTTTCACATTGAAGTGTATTTCAAACTTGGCCACT
Organism: Pedionomus torquatus; assembly: GCA_013398155.1. Classification (NCBI taxonomy): domain Eukaryota; kingdom Metazoa; phylum Chordata; class Aves; order Charadriiformes; family Pedionomidae; genus Pedionomus; species Pedionomus torquatus. The sequence continues at coordinate 142,775 of VZRU01012815.1, forward strand.
AAAATTACAGAGTAGGCAAATCTTCCCCCCAAATACACAGAATTAAAATACATTAGCTGTAAATCTTAATGCTTGTGTAGGAAAAAAATCCCCTAAGCTTTATTTGAACAGGGATTAACAAATATGTGCATCTGACTTCTCCTTCAGTGAGGACAAGGGGCAATAAACCTGTCTTTTAATTTGGCAAGTGCCAGCAGCAACGTGGGCACTACGGGAAACCAATGACTAATAGCAACAACAGCAGCTTGTCTGACAGTATCTTAATCAGTCTCACAGTGACCTTCTAACGTTGTATATTTTTAAACAATATTATCAATTAAACTCCACAGGCATATGAAGAACTTCACAGGTAATTAGAGATCAAATCTAGAGCTCAAAAGCTGACACCCTAAAAACATTTACTGAGCTGGGCAGGCAACTGACTTTCATTGATTTCACTGAGAAAAGATCTGCAGGATCCTAACTTTGTTTCTGATCTTGTTTCTGCTGAAGCAAAACTGCTTTATGTGGGAAAACCTCGTTAGTTTCATGCAACCACACAGGCTGCTCAGGATTGCTTCTGTCCAAAAACATTTGGTTTTTGTTACTATTCAATGCTTTCAACACAAACCCTCATGTTTTCCAAATTAATCACATAGCAAGCTAGAATATAGTTTATCCTCTTAAACATTGATTCTGTGTACGTTTGCATGCTGTAACACAGTGTTTATATGTAAGTGCCAAATCTCTGTGCTGATGCTGCATGGCACCCTAAAATGATATCTGTATTAATGGTTTTGCTTAAGAAAAGCCCCCAAACCTGAAAACAACAAACAACTAAAAGATTTAGTCTTGTCTGTAATGCAAGAGACATAATTTAAGTACAGATTCCCTACAATATTTCAGCTGACAAGTGGCAAGAAGTTAATGGTGAGCTATAAAATAATCATGTCTGCCATATGCTGTACGTCTGGCAACAACAATTGAAAGTAAGATTAAGTACTTTTTACAAGCCAAATATGCTCCAGTTTCAGGATTTTAAAACATTAAGCAACCAAGGTCACATTATCAATGTATATCCCTAGATTATTTTCATACTGGTTGGGTTTGCCCTGCAAGAACAATGCAGCCATACAGATGAAAATTATTATATGGAGCAGCCAAGCGTAATGGAAGGGAGATGACCTCCTGCACAGTAGGTTATTGGCTTCCACTGAGCTCTGATGTGCTGACTGTCAAGCTGTGACCTGGGCTGTCACCACTGGAGCACTGAAAAGACCCTTCTTCCTTCCCGTATGCCCTCAGCCCCTGGAGCTCACAGTAACTCTGTCTGTTTCTACCATTTGCTACACACCCTGTCCCTGCAGCTGATGGGCCAAGATAAAGCCTTCTGCTTTACCTGCCAAGAATTAGCATTTAATGGATTCCTCCCTGTCTGTATCAAGTGAACATCACCTCCTATGGTAAGTAAGCACATTGCACGTTTTGGTAAGGAAGCTACAGTTGTTTTATGACATTTGGAAAAGGGGACTCATCTTATGATCTTCAGACATAAAGCTGCAGTCACTTTACTGCTATGACAACCTGCCTTCCAACTTCAACTTCTAGAGCTTCTTGCACAGAGATAGCAGAACAAAACCTCAGCTCTACCTTTACTTAACAGTGCTCTGAAAACAAGTCTTGAACAACTTTGCTTATCAGCACAGTATGAGTTTTCAGCTATTCAACATATTTAACAGCTTTTGTTGTTGTTATTGTTAATTCAAGAATGATCTTGATTTCTCAAAAGACTCATCTGTAAATAAAAATGTAACTGCTGGCTAGTGTGGCCACTTGGTGGTGCAATGAGATGTTGTCACCAAAGGCCATAACAGAGTCTGCAGTCTAAAACAACAGCTGCAGTTAGAATGAGATCCATCTCTCTGAGCTGGCAAATAAAGCTCTCTGGTGAAAAGAGAATAGATCTTCCCTAAGGACTACATTCATTAAAATCACTGTTCCAGGGGTTCCCTGCAGCAATTCAGTAACCAAATCATGTCTTCACCTAGAACAGTTGTCAGATGCAATTGTTGATTTTCCACCAAGAACCCCCAAAATTCTCTCAACAAACAGCACTTGCAGTATTCTTGTCCTTTAATCTGCTTTCTCTGCAGTTTTTATTTCAGTCAAGAAATAGCAGTGTTCCATTTTTAAAAAGCATGTATACGTATACATTTATTATTGATACAATTGATAAAAAATTTTAATGAATAGATGCATACATGCAATATAAGTATTTTTTATATATGTGTGCTTATATGTATCTACCCACAGGTATTTTATAAACCAATGTATGTGTAAGACTGAAAGGGAATCCCATCCCTGCATGTTGAGCATCCCATCCAGGCATATTGAGCTTTCTTCTAGGGCATTTCCTTTGCAGTGGCCCAAGCAGAGTAACTCATGCTGCGTAATACTAGTAAACTGACAGAGATACAGGAATAAAACCTTCCAAAGGGAAAAATACGCAGGCACAACTGGTACATGGGAACAGACTACTCTGTCCGTCTCTCCTTCCAGGTCAAGCTCCCTCTGTTGCTCTCACACCTCCCATGGTACTTTATGGACTGGTCAGCTCTTTCCTTAATCAGTTCTGCACACCCACTCCTCTTTTCCTTGGTAAATGAGGCACAAACAATGCTGATGGGAATGATCTACCTGCAATTATTTGCACCATGCCATAAGCTTTTGTCCCTGCGCCTCTGCAGGGAGCAATGCAGAGCAGTCCCACTTTCTACCCCAAAACATCTCTTCTGCAAAGGGAAAGGAGGAAGCTGTGCTTGTTTGCATTTAGAGCTCAGCGTCCAGGGACACCAGGGAACAGACCCAGCAATACGCCACTATGAAAAAGTCGTATGCTTTAGAGCATTAAAGCTGTTTAAATGAAGCTGTCCTTGTGGCACTGGCAGCTGAAAAGTCATTATACTGTAACAGAGATTCAACCCCATTCTGCAGAACTGCTGCAGCTAAATTATCCACTTACAAGCAGCTGCCTCTGGGAGAGCCCTGGAGAGAAATTGCAAGTAGGAGAGACCCATTTCCTCCTCTGCTGACCCCGTTTTGAGGAAGGACTCACCACTGCCCTGACTCCCAATTTGCTTGCTCCTACGAGGCACAATCAGGCAGGTGACTGGAGCCTGCCCAGAGTTACCACTGCCACACGTCGGAGACTGCACAGGCCAGGAGAGCAGGCTTGCATTCAAACAGCATTAATGCTACACTGAGCTCTTCATCAGAGGAAGAAGGGGTCCAATCCCACTCCCAGTGAAGCTGAGAGAAAAACTTTCACTGAGATGACATGATGCAGCATTGGGCCCCACGGTGCACACACAACACGGCGACAGATACAGCTTGGTAATTCAGGTAGCTGAACAAACAAAAATTAGTTTGCAGGATGCAACAATGAATAAAACGATGTTATCTCATCTGCCATCAACCAAAGAATTAAGAGCACAGGAAAGTTAATGTTAAGTAACAGTACAGGGAAGGATGGAGGAGGTGTGAGGAGAATTAAACAAAACATGCAAAAGAACTAGACTTACCACAGCCTTGAATAAGGTCAAAAGGAGAAAAGAAGCAAATTTCTGCATTAAAATCTAATTAGCAAACAGAATGATTCACATCAATCTGTTGTTTACACACCTTATTATTTCAGATTAAAGGAGATTGTGTGTTTGCCAGAACTAGGTCTTAAAAGAACATGCTGGATTGCTACACTGGCTTGTAGAGGAAGAACTCACAAAATAATGCTTTGAGGATGCTGAAGGACAGCAGAGGGAAAAAACTACTCTGCAGTATATTGCACAGAATCAGAGCTGGCCTGAAAGCAGAAGTCAGAGTCAGCAAGAAACACAACAAAACATCTACTGCATACGGCTCTGCTTTAAGCTCTATTTGAAGAGATGGCCATGTATCAAAGATGTCTTATCTGGTTGTATTTAAGTTTTACTCTGAAAAAACCTGCCCTGCCTCAGAGTTTTGCTTGATGAAGTCAAGGAGCAAAGCTGACATACAGGTCTGCTTTCCATTACAACACTAAATCCATTGCAGCAGATGCAACCAAGTGCTCTCTCTTCTGACTAAAATCCTCCTTGGAGTGTGACCCTTGAGGCACTTTCTACCCCGTGACTCACTGCCAAGCGTTTCCCTCTTTTACCTCCCCTGAAATATATCAGGATTAGAAGAACGTGTCTGAAATCAGGGAGTCTGTGGAGACAAAAGAAGATAGGCTGACTTACCTGCCCATAAAACGCAACACGGTAATATCGCCCAAACAGACGTTTCTCGGAGTTCACTACTTCTGCAACTTTCAGGTATGAGCGGTGAATATCGTAGTACAAATCAGACAGTCTCTACAATCGGAAACAAGGAGAGCAAGGAGAAGTGAGAGAGCACGAGTACTTTGGGAAATGGCACTAAGGCTCTACACAAGCATGGTTTGTCTTAACTAGATCACCAAACTTTTGCAAAGAGGGCTGTAAGTGCTCAGGTTTAACAACACATTCATTTAAGGGTTTCTGTCATCTTCTGAGCACACAGTTTTGTGGCAGTGGCTGCCTTTCTGTACAGGGTCACACAGTAAGGCCAGCATCCCACCACTGCGCAGTGGTAGGGGACCACTAACAAGTCAGAGAACCCAAGTGTCCTATGTGCAGGCAAAAGTGGGGTGCCAATAACTCCAATCAGCTCCCAACCCTACGGAAAGATACACCATCCACAATTATCACTAAAAAGCCCTGTCTTGGGACAGTGAGCCAAAATTCCAGTTAAGTTTAAATCTGAGGACCTTGTTCCTCAGCATACAGCTTGTGGCTACCCATCTCTCCTCTTCTTCTTAAATTTAAACCCAGAACAATCAGTAAATGAGATTGTCATCTGGTTATCCATTATGTAATGAAATTGCCAGGTAAATAAGAAGTGAAGAAACTGTTCAATTGTGAAGAGATCACACAGTTTATCAGCAGCTTCTAAACTCAAGTACAAAGCAAATATGCTCTTGGTTTAAAAAGACATGTAAAAATTCACATCCACTGGCTAACACAAGAGGTTTGTTTGAAAATGTTTTGTATTGATGCTGAAAAGAGGAAGGTAAGGTACCAAAGCTTTCATTTAGTCACAGCCCAAAATATTAAAAGAACTTACAGACAGAAAGAAAAAAACATTCTGTTTAAAGAAAGCACCTTTTGTTTTTCTTACATATTTTGGTCATAAGATAATTAAAATCTTTCCTGATGTCTTAAGATAATTAGAAAAAAAAACCAACCAACTTACTTTAAAGTCCCTCTGCTTCTCAAAAACAGCAATGATAGGCTTATTAACCTCAGCAATAAGCTCGTATCTCTCAGATTTCCACAGATATTCAACACACAGCTCCAGCTGCTCCACAAGAACATTCTGCAGTTCCACAAATACAAATAGTTCAGTGACTCAACAGTTGATGGCATTTAATTAACAGCAATGCAGCAAAAAGACATAGCCCCTATTTAATTTTTGTTCTGTATCTTCTATATTAATGCTTATTTCAATGATACAGTGTTTAATCAGATATTGGTAACATAGCTCTTCTTTAGATAAAAAAAACCATCCTGAAATAACAGTAATATGAAAAGACTTCAGTACTTGACATATAATCATAAAATCATTTGGGTTGGAAGGGACCCTAAAGGTCATCTAGTTCTAGCTCTCCTGCCATAGGCAGAGGCACCTCCCACTAGACCAGGTTACTCAAAGCCCCATCCAGC
>VZRU01012816.1:4719-96537 GCA_013398155.1 Pedionomus torquatus
CCCTTGGGGAGATCTTGATTTCTGTGTCGAGGGCAGGACGCGGTGCTTGGCTGGGGGTCAGCACATGTTGTGCAGGCTCCCAGTGGCCACGATACTAAGCTCTTCAGCCTCATGTGCTTGCCGTTCTATCCCCAATGTGGGTGGCTTGTTTTTTTTTCACTCCAGCACAACAACTCCCCAGATCAGATTTTCCCCTTTTCTAAAATGCTTTGTCGATCCTATCAGTGTTCTCAATTGCTGGGTGTGCAAATACAAACCGAGGTAGCAAGCACCTGTCAGATGCGCTGTCCGCAAAATGAGATGTTAATATAAATGCACAGAAGAGTAAAGCAATATCAAGGTCTGATCCAATTATAAGGGCTGACCTTATGATTTGTAGTGCCCTTAAGCTGGGGGAGGCTGTCAGAAGGCAAGATGCTTCCCCTTCAGGATGGAAGGTTGATGGGGAAGATTAGTTGCTAAGCCTGGATGGAGAGAATCCCCTGAACACAACCTCCCTAAGCATTTGCACTCATCGCCTGAGCTTAAGATGGGTCCTGGCAAGAGGCACGCAGGCATCTGTCTTTTTCTGTTTCAAAAACTCCAGGAGAGCTGATCACTTATCACGGGAACCATCTGGCTTATTCTTAGAGAGATCAACAGTTAGTCACTGAACGAATGAGGAACACGCTGCATTAAAGTCTGCTCTCCCCATTAAATTTGAGGACTCAGCCCAAGGTCCCTGAAACACTGTGTGGTGCCTGCTGCAGGCAGAGGGGAGGGAGATTTAATTCTGCCTTGAGGTTGCTGAGCTGCTGTGATGTGGAAGAGAGCTTCTGCGACAAGCTGGGGGATGCCAGTGTCTCTGCAACGAGCTGTGGTCACCACGGGGACAGGGACCTGAGGCTCTGTTTCCTCAAGGTCACCTCTGCCAGGGACAGGGAAGCCCGAGGGGGGAGCAGGGCTGCACCATGGCTGTCTAGAAAGCCGGACACTGTCTGCTCTGCCTCTGTTGTACGCTGCTGATCTCAATTCCCAAGTGCAGGGGCAATAGGTGGGACTGGGTTGTCGCTCTTCGACTTGGATGCTGAGACTGCTGTGTGGGTCAGTGTTGCTGGGCTGCGAGAATTAGGGGCCAAGGGTTGCACTCTCATTTTAGAGGGGTAACATTTCAGGATGTGAGGGCAAACACTCTGGGCTCCTCACGTGCTGCATTAAAAAGGGCCATAGAAGTACCTAAGCCTTGCTAAAAACTTCTGGAACCAGGGCATGACACCTTCCCTTCCATCAGGTAGTTTTGTGTTTTAATAAAGCTCACGGCCCCCTCCACCTGCCCTCTGCCATTCCTATCAGCCCCTTGTGAAGGGTGGCTGCCGGGGTGCTGGTGTGCTTTGAAATGCACTGATGTGCAGGGGGAGCTTCTCTCACCCACTGCTGCTCTGGGCCTCCTGCAGTCCAGCAGGCTCCAGACTTTTTTGGACCCACCAGTGACCCCAAGGGTGAACTGGAAGCAGCAGCAGTTTGGCCATCCTACCCTGCGGACAGCCTGCGCGTTCCACGTGATTCCCACAACCTTTGCTGAGAGTGGTGGTTTGGGGATTTTTCTTCTCTTTTTAATGTCTTTTTCTATTGCTCTTGCTAATTACTAAAGCAATTTTTAAAATTTAAATGAGGGCTTCCTCCCTCACAGCCCATCTGCTGTGAAATCATAGCGCACATCCTTTGTGACAGTTCAAGCATCACCATGGCAACGTGCTGTGATGTGATCAACCCTGAGTTATGACCTCACTGCGGGACCAGGCAGGCCAGGCTGCTTTGGCAGGAGAAATAAAAACCAGCTTCTGTATTAACAAAAGTGGGATCTCTGCTGCAAGCTGATGGAATTTGTCCCAGAGCAGACAGGCTAAAGCCCTCCCCAGAGCTTTTTACAGGATTTCAGTTCTAGGGCTGGGGGGGGAGGCATTCACTTGAGAAATCATGTGTTTCTCTCCTTAGAGAAAGTTACTTTCTTTGAGAAATCTTTTCCAACAGTTTATGGTACTAGTGCAGTAGAAATTTTTAAGACTTTCCCCCCCCTGCTATGTATTTGTAAATTGAAAGTGCTGGAGAACAATCTCTATTTCCTGTTCGGAGGCAGGTACTACGTGACTGGTGGGAATGCATACTTCACCTATGCTCCCCCATGGCTTTGCCCTGACCCCATCTAGAAGATAACAGGGGCGGGGGTGAGTGGTCTGGCTTTCCAAGGCATTCATCTCCCACCTCCCTGCTGAGCCTGGCATGAAGGGTGACAACTGTCGCAAGCCTTTGTGGACAACTGGAGTGGATTAGTGACCAAAGACTGCCCAGCAGGTGTCACACCCAGTGTTATTCATTTCCAATTAACCAAAGACCTGGTTCAGAGCTCCTGTTCAAAGTAAGGAATTTTTTTCTTTTTTTTTTCCCCTTTTTTCTATTTATTTTTATTTCTGTGGATTTAGGATGAGATTTTAACTGACAAACTGAGCCTGCTCTTCTAGGAAGCTATTTGCACATGTAACTAATTCACCAAGACAGCTTGTATATTTATCTGTACTTTAGTATGTATTTCAGAATGTGCCTTTATCTGTCCTTTAGATTAGAATATAGCATCTTTAGACTGCTGGTGCAAACAGAATTGATGGGGATATTTGGCAGTTCTCGAGGGATTGGTGATACAATTTGCCACCTCTACAGGGAGCTGGAAAGTTAACAGGCAGCCTAGTTTGGCTGTTTTATTTGTTGCTGAATAGACATGGTGCTGTTTATGTGCCCATTAAATGATATGTGTTAACAAAGCTGAGAGGTGTTTTGGGAAGGGGAGGAAGGAATCTGGGGAAAACAATGCAGCTCCTCAAGTGGTACACTGTGCAGAGAAGTGTTAGACTTTCATAATATTAGACTTTCAAGTATTTGGACTTTGTGGCAACTTCTGCATGATGGCAAGGTCTAGGGGACCGCAGTGGGTTTGCTGTGCCATGGTCTGTATAGTGATGGAAGAGCACACGGGCCTATAGGTTCCTCTATCCCTTATGGTGGAGCTGGTGTAAAAGGCTTACCATCCTCATGCATCTATTCCTCTTCTGTCTCTTTTTGAACACATATAATCAATGTAGCCCCCGTGTATTACTAATCAGGCCATTTCATTTTGTGCTGATGACTCTCTGCTTTACTGTCGAGTGATAAAGCTGACAAACGGTTGCTGCAGCTTTGTCTTTACACCATTTAGGAGAGAAAATCTTGAAGACTTCCATAATTTTTTAGGCTCACAACCAAAAGGTGAGGGAATCATGAAGTCATAGAATGGTTAGAGTTGGAAGGGACCTTAAAGATCATCGAGTTCCAGCACCCCTGCCATGGGCAGGGACACCTCCCACTAGACCAGGTTGCTCAAAGCCCCAACCAAGCTGGCTTTGAATCAAGTGTAATGATTTTCTCCCTCTCTCCCTCCAAAACTGGCTTTAAAAATACTCCCTATCTCATGCCATTTTACAGCCTCCAGCAAGTTTTTACAGCTGAGCTTCTTTCCAGCCACAGAAAATGCAGCACAGCTCCTGAACTATTGAAGTGCAAATGGATTGACCGTAATCTAGGAAGATTCAAGAGAAACAGGTCAAATGTTACACTAAACACTTATGGCAACATATTTTAACAGCAGGAGGACAGAAGCATGTTTACTCTGAGCAGGTTTAATGTGAGAAGATTAAAATCTTCTCTTGTCTGAAGGTGAATGTAATCAGTTTGCTGGTTTTCAGCTGTGCATGCTTAGAAGTAACACTACTTCTGTCCGTACCAGGGTCTCAAGGTGTTTAGAAGAATAACTTCATGAGCTTTACAGCACACATATTATCGGCCCCTATGGTTATCCCAATTTATCGGGAGGAAACCGGGGCATGGAGAAACTGGAGTTGGAGTTCTTCAGTGGCTTTGGCTGCAGCCAAGCATTTGTAAAAATCAGCACCAGCGCTGGGGATCTCGGGATTTTTGCTGACTCCATGCAAGGAGCCTGTGGCACAGCCAGATCCCCCGAGTCTAAACCTGTTGGCTTAGCTGTGTGCCCCATTGCTCATCCCCACCACTGACACCAGCAGGAAAGCTCAGTTTGGCTTGTTTTGTGTTGTCGTAAATATTTACAAGACCGGCCTGGATCTCAGCAGTGGCAGTAGGAATTTTCCTGCTTTCAAAGGAAAATGTGCCCCTATCACTATCAGAAATACAAAAGCTATATCACAGCGCTCACAGAAACAAATTGGAGTCTTTATCCTACCAGGGCTCAGCCAAGAGCTTGTATCATCTTCCTAGTAAGAGATCTGCCCTTAGGTCCTCAGCACATAGATTTTCCCTGCATGCTGGGGGAGCTCTGGGGTCTTGTTTTGCTGCATGGCCGTACTAGTAATAACTCTGTAAGTTTCGGAAAACTGGATTTGCAAAGCTAGCTGCTGGAGAGCACGCTAAATTACAGGTTAGGCTATGTGTTTTTACTACAACTAAAGGGACATGGCTTTTTTTTTCTGATCTTGAGAATCCTGGGAAGGCAGCTGTATCAGTGCAAAATATTTCTTCACAATAGTCACCTTAAATATCGCCCTGGTTCAGTGACGAATTTATGGTGAGGTTTTTCCATAGAGATGGTTAAACTCAACTCAAGCGCTGCCTGTAAAATACTGATTTTCCTGCACTCTGAGAGTGTCTGGGGGAAAAAAAATGATACTGTATGTAAAATTTGATTTATAAAAAACATGTGCCTGTTGCTTCAACCTCTGGGTGCATTTACATTACAAGACACAAATTAAATTTAACATCATGCTGCTGACAGCTGTGTTTCATCCAGGACTGAGCTGGCGGGATGGGAGCTAGAAGTTGCAGTACGTGGGTGACACTACAGGGGGCTGCTTGGAAAAGGCACGGAGGGGACACACCAAGATGGGAACTGGCAAGTACACATACTTTTAAAAAGTCACAGATGTGCATCTTGCTGGCTATGAACTGCAAAGAACCACCCGTTTTCAGAATTACTCTTTTCAGTATCAAAAAATATGAAGATAAAAGATCCCCCTTCCCCTAGCCCCTTGTGTTTATTTGCAACAGTTTTTGGAAGCCAGGAATAGAATGAAAAATAAGTTTAGAATTTATTAATTAATTCCTTAATTCCATAATATTGGTGCAAGTCTTTCAAAGAAGTGCTGGCATCTACTGTTTGGGGGGGAGGTGGGAGAAGGGTCGCTCCGTGTCCAAGTCCTTTTAATTATGTCTGAACACTTTAATGAAATACATTTAAAAATAAATACTATGCTAAGGATGGTGTGATGGATGCTGAATTTGATGGATAGTGATACAAATGTAGATTAATATTAATTATATCTGTGTAATTTAATGAAGGATATAATGCCACCTGCTGTGTGGTAAAAACAAATTACTGCTTCTTTCGTTGTTTTTGACTAGTTCTGGAAAGCAAATGATTTTGGACTCAACTAATTTCCCTTTAATGTCTTACATATATAATTAAAGATGCACGTGTTGCAACTAAGCATAAATACTGTGTAAAATCGCACACAGGAGAGGTGTACAGTGTTAACCCACCACTTCCCACATGGCACAGCATCTTCTGGTTGAGTTCTGTAGTAGCTTCCTTTACTTCACACACTTCTCTGCTTTGTACAGGTGCAAAAGAAATCCCCGTGGAGGCAATAATGACCTTTTATTCACAGAGCAGTGCCAGATAGAGATTTTATTCATATGTTTAGTGTAGGCAAGGTGTTTTACCATCCTGGTTCCGGGGCTGTGCTGTGTTGGTACATCTGCTTGGGGATGCTGAACCACAGAATCACAGAATAGTAGGGGTTGGAAGGGACTTTTGGAGATCATCTAGTCCACACCCCCTGCCAAAGCAGGTTTACCTAGAGCAGGATGGTCAGGAACACATCCAGGAGGGTTTTGAATATCTCTAGAGAAGGTTCTGAAGCTGGGAATGCTGCATGAACCCAACGAGGGAGCGACAATGTCTTGGATGGACACCTCTGCTGGGTGTAGACCACAAGTGGCAGCAATAGAAGGCATTAAAACCCAGGTGGCAGCTCGGACCTGTTGCTGCTGTAGACCTTTCTGAAGTCTTAGTGGGGTTTTTGGCTAATGGATCATTTTGCAGCTCAGTCCAGCCAGTCCAGTCAGAGCTGGAGTACACTGTGTTTCCTCACCATACCTAAAGGCTGAATGGCTTAGCTGCTGGATGGCATATCATATAGGGCAGACTGACAAATGGTGCTAACTAAATAATTTTGTCCCCCAACAAAGTTAATTGAATGAGATTTAATGTTGCTAAGAGATTTGGACAGCATCCCTCAAACTTCAGGAGATTAGGCTGCCGAGCAGGAGGCACTGCAGAGGGGTTGGCTCCATGCCAGTAAACAAAGCTTTATCAGGATGATATGTTAATATTTGTATGTATTGTAAAATTAAAAAGAAAAAAAAAAAAAGAGGGCAGGGTGGTGGGCTGCCTCATCTGCTTTTCTGGCATAGCAATTCCCATTGAAATCAATGGTAAAACATTAATGCTTCAGCAATAAAGACAAGTGATTTCAAAATGGCTTGATTGCAATGGAAAACAGGTGCCTAATGCATCCAGTGCACCTTCGTCTGTGGTCCCAGCAGATCCTGCATGCAGAAATATTTGCCTTATGAGAAGGCCTAGAAGCCCCAGCTGAAATCAGAACTGAGTTCATCAAGGGGCTTCTTCAGGATGCAAGGATGCTGTCTCAGCAGGTTGTGGGTGGATACAAGCTCTCTCTGCTTGGATGCCAAGCTGGCCATGCATGGGTTCACCATCATTCGAAAACACGTGTAACCACATTAGTGTGAGACTACACCTGAGGTAATAAACCATGACAAAAAACTCAGATTAGAGAAAAAAATGCCAACGAACCATCTGGTAAGAAATGCAGGCAGTGGTGAGACTCTTGGTGTCCTTCATCTGACACAAGGCAGACAGGGAAAATGGTGAAAGTGCAGCAGCAGATCTTGCAGGCTGAGAAGGTGCTCCTGAATTTCATCTAAACTTTGGACAATTAGAACATTGAACCTGATGTCAAAGTGTATTTTTGAGAATTAACTGCTGGAGAAAAGTTTACTGTAGAAGGTGATGGATGAGATGTCGAAGATAAGAAACAACAGGATTAGTTAAGAGGGAATTTTCTGTTGGTTTCATGTGTTGGTGATGTGTGTCAGGGTTAGAATAAATATTTCCTGAGCATGGATGTGTATGAGAGGCTTGAGGAGGACCCCTGGCAGTGCTCCTGCCTGATCCTGACTTGCTCATCACTAGTAGGTTCTCACCTTGGAGATTTGGGGAAGTGGATCTGAGTACACCAGGTGCTGGAAACACAAGCAGATGGGTGTAAAGGGTGTCACCACTCCAGCTACAGCTGACCTGAGTCCTCCCAGAAAGCTGAATGGTATTTTCATGTGAGAACCACTGCAAGTGTTGTCCATCTGGTGATCACATCAGCAAAGTGTAGTGTGTAGTTTTCTCATCATACGAAACCTGCAGCACCTGCATGGGGCATGGGAGAAAGAGAGAAACCTTGAGGTTTTGTGAGATTGCGGACAGCATAATTTCTACCCATAGAGCTTAGGAGTTTCTGCTGTGATTGTAACAAAAGACCTACAGATCTCCTTTATTGCTAACAAGCAAGTAGGGCCTTGGCTGTCCAGATGGCATTTCTTTCCTCTCTTTCATCCTATTGCCTGCTTTCATAAGCACTTTGCCTGAAATTCCGGTCCCAGTGAAGCAAAATGGCAAATATATCATTGGCTCCAGTGGGACAGAGGCTAATTCTTAGGTAGAATGATGTACCAGCCCTACGTACTGGCTATACTCTGAAATTAACACACTCAGAAGTCACATAAAGACAACAGAGAGGTCATGGGAAAGCCATGTTTTCTGTATAAAGCATGGGAGTACAATTTTTAGGCTGATGCAGTTTATCTTTGTATCACTAAGGGGGTGGATAAGGCTGGGGTGCTTTGTGTAGCTCGGCCCAGACAGAGGTTCAAGTCCAGACTGATTAAAGGTTATTTGGTGTTTCCACAATGTGGAGGATATAATGTTTTTGTCTGGATTTTAGTGGACAAATGTTACACCTATAAGATGCTCTTTGCCACTTGTACCTCACCCCCTGGCATTGGGGTGAGGTACAAGTGTGACATTTGTACGCTTTCTATAGCTGGGCTACAAGCGGGCCAGTTGCTATTAACATTCCCTAAAAACCCAAACTCTAGGAGGTGGGGACAAGAAATGGATCGAACATTTATTTGCTCTGCTGCTGGTAACTGGGTGAAGATAAGTATTTGGGCAATGGTGTGTTCCGATATCTGGCTCTGGGAATAAAGTGATAATTCAGTCCAAGTGCTTTATCACAGCTACACATCAGAGAAGAATTATGTAGAAAGCTTCTCTCAGGACTGCCTTAGCTTTTGCAGGTCTGGATAATTATGTGGATCTGATTAGTTATAAGTCTTACTTTCCTTTAACGAGACTTTCCCATTTGAATAGTCAGTTCTTTGCACAGAAAAACTCCTCCCACTTCACATTATTTTTTTATTGCCCTGGGCTTCATGAGTCTAATTCATTTTTGTATCCCAGAAATAGTCTCTCTGGTTGTATTTTGGGGGATTCTGCTTGAGTTAGGATCTGCTTTCTTGAGTGCTGAGGAAACGTACAGGTTTGCAGAAAGCACTCTGTGCTGTAAAAACAGCAGAAACTAGGAAGACTAACGCTAAACTCGAATTTGTCTTTGTGGAAACTTTGTTGTAGTGAATGAACCATATCACTGAAGAAAAAGGTGCATTTAGCTCCAAACACCACACCTCCCAACTCCATAGGCATTCAAATGAACTAATTCTAGCAATTTTAATTGATGTAAGGCAACCTTCACTGCAAAAGTCTTTTCTTCTGTTGATTTTTTCCATTCTGGTGTCTTTCTGTGCTCAACTGGCAGTACCAGCAGAGTGGGAGGAAAATAATAATAACAGCAATCACTGCCAGAGCAAAAAAGAAAGTGTGCGATCTTTTTTGTATTGTACAGAGGGGGAAAGACTATAAGTGGTGAAACTTGTGCGCTGAGTTTAAACTTAACATTCCTTCTAATAAACCCCAATGTTGAATTTAAAAAATAAACAGAAATGGTGAAAACAGGCCTCATATTAAAAATATTGTCTCTAGTATAAAAAACACTGGTGGAGAGTGCTTTTGCTTATATTTTTTTCTCTCTCTGGGCTGCAAGGATTGGTTTGTCTGTTCAAGCATAATGCTAGTAGCTGAGACCATCACAAGGGCTGGCTCCTTGAAACCAAAGCTCTGCATTCCTTCTCTGTGTAATCAGCTGGGAAGAGGCTTCCTGACCCCATGGGGAGCTTGTTCAACCATGAACAACCTCTTTCTGCTGGCGCTTCTGGAGCTGGGCAAATGTGGGGGAATGGAAAAGCCAAACCTCCTTGTCCTCTCTCTGGTTCTAATGTCACTTAAGAAGCTATCGGAAGTTCTTAGTTTCACATTTTGATCTCATTTCCCATTCAGCAGCTCGGTACAGATGTGGATTTTCCAAGCCATCTGATCTGTTTGGATAATAAAAGCCCACTAGGTCTTTTGGGGAAAAGCTGATATACAATTGCCAACATTTTTGTAGATGTTTTCCAAGCACAATTTTCCAACTGAACCCCAGAGGGTGGGCAGGCTGGGAGCTGCTGCAGGGCTGTGTGCTCATTTTCATCCATTTTTAATGTGCTTAAAAAAAGAAAGGAAGAAAACAATGGCCTCTCCTAGTGACCAACTTCTCTAAAATGATACAGTTTTGGAGTTTCATACTGAAGAATTTATTTTCTAATAAAGTCTTGATTTATATCTTTTAATCTAGATTTCTGTTTTCTGCCAAAACATTAAAAAAGCATCAATTTCTTCCCCATCCATGCAATGATGAGAGATCCTCACATGTTCTGAATCAGGAAAAAGCATATTAAAGTCCTATACCTTGCTATTCAGAAAGCACTTAGAGCTGTCAGTTCCCTTTGAAATCTGGTGCTGGTGGTAAACATGGAGCACTTCTAGATATAAGGTCATGAATGCTAATCCTTAAGCTCCCAATGTCACTTTATTCTCCTGTGTTTTATGGGCTTCTCCCAGTGAACCAAGCTGCGAGAAGCATCCACCACCTTGATGAGTAGTCCTAGAGCATGGAACTTGTTTTCAGGACACCCAACTGGTACTTGTGGGGAACACCTGGGACATGCTCTGCAGAGCATTGTGTGCCATCTTCAACACCTGCTGTGTGTTGGTATTTGCCTGAGGAGATGTTCCCCGGTCCTCTGTGCTGCACACCTGCTTCTCACTCCCTTTTGCTGTTCTAAGTACTTACACTCTTTCTCTGAGAAATATCCTCTCTTCCTGAAATGGATCTTTTCCCTTTCAAGTTTCTTCTCTTCCTCTCTTTCCTGTAGTTCTACAAAATAAAATAGAGGAATGTGAATTCCTCCCTCATCTGCTCTCTCTTTTTCTTTCTTACAATACCTTCGCCTGCTGAAAATGCAAGTGCAGCCTGCTGCCAGGTCTTCATAACTGCTCTTCATGAGCCGGAGAACTTGCATATAAGACTTTGCACATGGATCTAGAAATCAGTGTGACAAAGTGAATCCAGGGCTCAGCAATATGGACTTCTCCAAACTAAGACTGAAGACAACATTGCTTTATAAAGCTGCATGAAGTGAACTCACCAGAGAGCTCTCATTGACCTCAGAAGATGAATGCAAACCTCGTCTCAGAAGAGCAAATGGAATAAAGCAGATGTCTGTTCTCCAAACTTGCTTTGTTTTGCTGTTATGTGTGATCTGGAGAGACTCCTGTGTGCTACTGAAGAAGGAACATTTATTTTTAAAAATTTTAATGTCATCAGAAGATGTTTTTCTTAGAGCTGATAAACGGCAAAGAAACTTTAAACAACAGGCAAGGTGACTGTTACAGGTGACCCAGCCATAATTTACAGAGATAGTTTAATCAGCACAATAATGCTGAGGATCTGTCCCTTTTTTTATTCCCTGAACTGTTCAGTTAATGGTTGGGCTAATTGGTAGCTGTCAAGCTTGTGCTGAATGTACCAAGGATTTCCACAATACCGCTCTGTCCACTCGAAGGCAAGCCGTGTAGTTTGGGTTTCAGAAAAATGTCAATTAGGAAGCAATTTCCATGCATTCATGTCTTACTCAAAGTGTTATAATTTTGCCTGATGCTTTCCATGCTGCTAGCTCTTCCAAAGCTGCTCCATTTATTTCTGCTATCTGTTTCATTGTAAACTCCTGGAGAACAGACTGTCTCCTTTACTGCATGCGTGCAAAGTGCCCATTGCAGTCTGGCTCCTTTCTTGGTCTCCAAGGTGCTGCTACGATTAATATGAGGATGGAAAGTTTGAATAAGCTCCTTGTAGCAGCTCTGAGTGCTCTGAGTGATGAATGTGTGTGAGGAAGTCTCCTAGGATTTTTTTTCCTATAATAAAGTATTATTTTTCACATTAACAAATCCAAAATAGCTGAACTTTGACTTGGAATTTTCAGTGTGTGTTTCCCAGACTATGTGTTCTCAAAGCCTTTCTGCTGCTGTGGATGAAATTTTGGCTCCTGTGAGCTGTGCAGAGTCCCAGCGATCAGTGGTCAATCCAGTTGTCTTTTGCTGCTTGATTTTGAGGAGTGGATCATACGTCTTTTTTTTTCTGCACCACTATAAATTTTCAGATAATGTTATAGCTTGAGCACATTCCTCCAGGAAGCATTTAAAAATACCTGGTTTTGAAGATGCATCTCGCAAGTTGGGCAAGGAAAAAAATGATTATTCAGGGTCAAATACTCTTTTTATGGGTATGTCACAGTGGTGGTGGAGGGATAGAGCTGGTTGAGGTTAGTGGCTTTTTAGCTTCCATTGCAGTTTAATGGTGAAGATAAGGCATTGGCATAGGACCATGGAGAACTGGACTCAGAAAATAACCTTACTCTACATTTTGGGGGAAAATCATTCACAGTCTCTTGCTACCTGCATTTCTTGCCTGTAGAGTGGGGATTCATCAGGGACAGGAGAGCACAGTGGAAATGTGGGAACATTTGAGGGGCTATGGTTGTCTACACAATTTATTCTCAGCACCCATTTAATGTTCCTAAACTGTGCCTGGATCCCTCTGTAAGACCAGAGTAAGGGGTCCAGCTAACCATAGAATAGAATCATAGAATAGTTTGGGTTGGAAGGGACCTTGGAAGGTCATCTAGGCCAACCCCCCTGCAATGAGCAGGGACATCTTCACTAGATCAGGTTGCTCAGAGCCTTGTCCAGCCTGACCTTGAATGTTTCCAGGGATGGGGCATCTGCCACATCTCCAGGCAACCTGGGGCAGTGTTTCACCACCCTTGTAAAAAATATCTTCCTTATATCTACTTGAAATCTTCCCTCTTTTAGTTTAAAGCCCTTGTCCTACTGCAACAGGCCCTGCTAGAAATTTTGTCCCCATCTTTTCTGTAGGCTCCCTGTAAGTACTGAAAGGCCACAATAAGGTCTCCCCAGAGCCTTCTCTTCTCCAGGCTGAACAACCACAACTCTCAGCCTGTTTTCATAGGAGAGGTGTTCCATCTCTCTGATGATTTTTGTGGCCCTTGTCTGGACTCACTCCAACAGGTCCATGTCTTCCCTGTGCTGAGGGGTCCAGAGCTGGACACAATAGTCTAGGTGGGGTCTCACAAGAGCAGAGTAGAGAGGGAGAATCACCTCCCGCGACCTGCTGGCCAGGCTGCTTTTGATGCAGCCCAGAATATGGTTGGCTTTCTGTGCTGTGAGCGCACATTGTTGGCTCATGTCCAGCTTTTCATTTATCAGTGCCCCCAAGTCTGTCACAGCAGGGCTGCTGTCAATCCCTTCATTCCCCAGCCTATTCTGATATTGGGGGTTGTCCCAACCCAGGTGCAGGACATTGCACTTGGCATTGTCAAACCTCATGAGGGCTACATCGGCCTAGTTCTTGAGCCTGTCCAGGTCCCCCTGCATGGCACCTCATTCCTCAGGCGCATCAACCATGCCACTCAGCTTGGTGTCATCTATAAACTTGCTGAGGCAAAGAAGTTGTTGAGTTAAGCTTTCTCTTCTTCTGTTGTTACTAGTTTGCCACTCTTGCTCCTCAATGGGAGTATGCTTTCCTTGATCTACCTTTACTAGCTGACGTGGCTGAAGTCCTTCTTATCATTATTTGCATCCCTTGCCAAGTTCAGCTCCAGCTGCACCTGCCTGACCCCATCCCTACACAGTCAGACAGTGTTCCTATCCTCTTCCCAGGATACCTGTCCTTGCTTCCTTGGCAGAGCAAGCAACAGGTGGGGTTGAGTGAAGCAACTCATATGTCAAATAGTACAGAAAGTTTGGAAAACCTTGGACTAGGCTGTCAGTAATATATGAGGAAAAACAAGCGATCACCAGATCACCAGATATGAGGAAAAACAAGTGATATGTAATGAGGGCTTTTGTATTTGGCTCACCCTACAGGGGTCTCAAAGCTGTGGACAATCATGCAAATCATATGTGGAACAGAGAGGAGAAATCTGAAATTTGCTGTTCCTGGGCTCCAGGGTCAGTGCTCTTCACCCAGATTAGCCCCAATTTCTTTTTTTCCCCTTGATATAGAATAAAGATTATACTATAAGAGCCAACAGATGCTTAACTGTCATGTTATGAATGGTATCACTGTAATTAAATGCCTCATCTTGTTGCCTTAAACAAGTAGTTTCTTTGAGAATTCATCACTGAAAAAAAAAAAGCTGTATTTCTGAGAGGGCAAAGGGGATGACTTTACTTTCCTTCCTCCTAATCTTGATTCAGCACCTAAAACTCCCCCATTCCCTTAGCAGGGCCTGCCTCGTATGTGGGCATCATGTGGGCAGCTTTCTCTGACCTCAGGCCCCATGTTCTCTAAGGAGCTATATGCCAGGGAGTGAATACCATGGAGCCACTTTACAGATGGGTGCATCAAGACAGAAATGTTCAGGTTCCACACCACAACACAAGTGCTGCATCACTGTGTACCTGAGAGCCTTGTTTTTAGGTGGCCTGCTGTCCTGTGAACTTACACCTCCTATTTGGGAATTGACTGTGGGCGTGGGAGCCTGAGGCTGGGAGCTGCAGAAGTCTGTCCAGGTGGTGGGAAATGCTGAGGTGTTGAGTTGTGTTCTTGTGGGAAACCTCTTCCTCTGGTAGCTCCTAGCTGTGAGTGGGGAAGGGCTCAGCACGTTCTCTCCACATGTGCAGGGTGTTCCTCTGATACATGAAGGTCCTCGTTTCTTCTGTTTGCCTTAACCCCATCCCCAAGATAGGCACCGACCAGTGGCCTTCAAGACAGGCTCAGTGGTCACCTTTGCTTCCTCAATGAGGATGGGTGGCTCCATGTCCTCCACCTGCCTGCACACAGCATTTTGTCTACTGCCAAAATGCTTCTAGTCTGGAAGTCCCCTGTGGAGCTATTTTTGGGATATTTTGAGGTTGAGTGCTTCAGCCAAGGCAAAGGATGAGTAACAGCCAGAGTGCCTGAATTAGGCATTGCAATTACAAGAAATAAGTGAGAAGCTCTCATTTCTTACAAATTTATACGCAAAATCACTTCCCCAGGTGAAGATGAAAATAGCTAGGCTCAGAGTTGCTTTCAGATGCAGAACAATCTCTTGATTTCCTTCTTCACAGTGTTTTTTTTATACTCCTTTTATCTGTCACCGTTCAATGAGGGCCCGATCCTTCCAGCTGCCCCACGGAGTGCTCCTCCAAGTTGAGTACTCATGCCAGTTGAAACTAAAGGGCCTCAGGCCAAGGATCTCAGCTCGAGACCCTCAAAGTTATTTAAACACCCAATACCTGAGAAGAAGGATGGATCGTTGTCAGTGATGTTGTGTTTGGGAGGGAAGGGCTGTGGCATACAAGACAGTTAAAACTTTGGAAGAGAGGTGCTGAGATACTTGGGCAGGATCTTTGTGGATCATGTGGGAACCTGCAGCCTGGGGAAGGCCCATCTGTGAGTCCCATAGCTGGTCAGCCCAGTTTCCAGTCTCTCCATGTGCCTCTGAGGAGCAACCTGCTGTCCAGCATATCCCACTCCCCAGTTTGGTGTCAGAAGCCTTTCAGAGGCTGTATCCAGTCCTGTCATGAAAGTCATTAGGGGAGACAAGAAGCCGTACTGATCCAAGGGCTGGTCTGAGAGACACCATCAGTTCCTGGCTGCTAGCTGGACTTTGTACTGCTGGTCATACCTCCTTCAGCATGGTGGCCCAGCCAATTTTCCATTTACCTTATTGTCATCTTGGCCAACCCATATTGCACCAATCTGATGATAATGACACTGTAGGAAACTGCGTCAAAAGCCTTACAAAAGTTAAGGGGTCCAACATCCATTGTGCTCTCCTTGTCCAGAGTGCCAGTCACCTCATCACAGAAAGCAGATTTTTACTAGATTAGGCATGGTTTAGCTTAGACATAAGTTCAGCCATCTTTGCACTGTACTCCCTCCATCCTCCAGGATGTAGTGTTAGTGGGGATCAAAGTCGTTCAGTTTCCTGTCTCCCCTGGAGCTGACATACCTTCAACATACACTCAAGCTGCTGCA
This sequence comes from Pedionomus torquatus, assembly GCA_013398155.1. Lineage (NCBI taxonomy): Eukaryota > Metazoa > Chordata > Aves > Charadriiformes > Pedionomidae > Pedionomus > Pedionomus torquatus. The sequence goes on from VZRU01012816.1 coordinate 20,376, forward strand.
AGAGCAATTGAACCCAGTACTGAGTGACTGAGACCCAAATATTCCCTCCAATTATCCAAAGCACTCTGGGAGAAAGTACAGACGATGACATTCAGGACGGAATTATTATGTTGTGGAGTCTTGCAGTATTTATGTGAAGGGTTATTACTCCAGGGCTCCAAATGTTAGCAAAATCACCCCAAGTAAACAGCGTGCAGGGTTTGCACGTCTGTCTCCCACTCTCACAATGCTCGCTTATGTTTATGGGCTGACTTATATGGGTTTTTATTGCTAATGTCTTTCTCATTAATAGCCCGCTTGAGTTTCTGGTGTATCTTTTTGGCATAAAATCAATTGAGCGCTTGCAATTACATTTCCGGTTAGAAGATGCTGTCTACATCACGTTGCTCCGTAATTCCTGGACAAAGAGATCTACATGGGAGCATCAGGCATGGTGCTGGGCCAAAGACACCACAGGGTTATTTGCAGGACATTTATGGCCAAGAGGACAGACTTTGCTTCCACAGTTACAGTTTCTTCCCTCAACTGAATGCAACAGCATGACTGGAGCTGCAGAACGGACAGGAACTTCAGATAGGGTTTGCCCTGAGGCACTGCGGGCTGGGAAATGCACAAGCTCCTTGGGATTTCTATATTCAGCTGAAGAAAGGCAGGGGCATTACGGGCAGTGAGGTTAGTCCTGCCTGCTCTTCCAGAGGTGGGACCTGCCTTCATGCAAAGCTCTTACCGTGCACTTGCGAGGCCTCGTATGGGCACACATTGTGCAATGTTGGGCAACATGCCACATGAATCACTTTGCAGAGGCTGGAAAAATGTAGCAACATATGGAGCTGAGTTTGGGGAAAGAATTGAAAACAAACCTCATAACTTGAGCGGCTTCCTCCCATGGCAGCTGTTCACATGTGCTCTTGATGCTTGATACAGGCCTCCCCACTCACTGGGGAGGTACCTGGAAGTCATCGGCAGAGCACTTGCTCTCCAGAAGCCTTTCACCACCTCTGTTTGCAGCTGCTTGGGATGAGTGAATTCTTCACTGACCAGAGGAAAATGCAGTATCTGCTTCCCTGCACAAGATTTGTGAACTTCTCAGACAACATCTCTGCAGCCTCTGAGCTAGATTACATCTAAACCCAGCTCCTATTAAATAAGCTGCACTGAGGGTGCTCAGCATCACTTGATGAAGAACCTTATAACCAAGCTGGGACATACTAGAAATCAATTTCTAGTGGACACAGCATAGACTCATCCACATCTGGTTAAAACATTGCAACTCCAATGCAGGCCAAGCTGGCATCATAGCTCCCAGCAGGAGATTCAGCTCTGTCACTAATAACCACAAAACTTTGTAAGCAGAGTAGAAGCCAAGTGGGTGGCAATCCTTGTTCTAGTTAGGATACTGCGAGGATAATGCTCAGGAGGAATAGGTTATGTCTGCTGCTACAGACTTTGTGTGTGATACTGGCTAGCTGGTCTCTTTGGACCTCAGCTCTCCAGCCATAAGAGGAAAGAGGAGTAGTATTCTCTGCCTTATCTGTTTGCACTTTGACTTTTACAATGGGCATGTAATCATACTCAAAGAGATCCAAGTCAGTCTGGAGACAGAAGCTGCAAGCAAACTGCAACCGTCTTAGAATAAAACAACTTCAGTAGAGAGAGGTAAACACAAGAGTTAGAATAGAGTACACGCACCTGAAAGCAGGAACTCAGCAAGAGTTTGATGTTCTAAAACCACAGCATTGCTCATGTTAAAGATGTATCTGTTCAGGGCTGTCAAGCAATTACGTTGGGGTATCTCCTTCAGCCAAGCTGCCTCCCAAGCTATGGTTGGAGTGGGGCTCATCTCCAGCCTGGAGCTCTGGCAATCACAGAAGCAATCCTTGTGCTATAGGAAAATCATGGCTAAACACTTATTTGCCTGGCTGATTTTTGTGTCCACTTTCAGGGCATTGACATTGCACCAGCCACTGCCTCCCTGCTAATGAATGGGGCTGGTGGGTGACTCGTCATCTTCTCTCAGGGGCTAGTATGGGGTGTGGACATCCTCAGGAATAAGTCACTAATTTCACTGTTACTGACTCGGTACTCTCAGGATATTCTTTCTCTGTCTCCTCTTTTGGAGCTCAGCACCTCCTCAGGACGTGGACACCAAAATACAGAGCTGTGACACATGATGACATCACCTCCATTTCTCTGTCGGATGGGACTAGGGAAAGCAGTTTCTGGGACAAGGTATGGGGAAAGGTGGGAGGTCTTCATGTCAGTGTTGAGTGGGCAGTACAAGGGGGCAGAGGTGTCTCCAAGGCTCTGCTGTTATCTGGGAGCTCTCTTGCTCTCGTTTGCTGTGCACATCCAGGGACAGTATTAGCTCCTATTTGAGACAGGGATTTCTGGCTTCTCTTGACCTTCAGAGTGACTTTTCTTGAGAAAAAGGGATTTTTGCTCAGTTTGTTCCCCAGAAAGCAGCGTGGCATCCCCAGTTTTACTTGGCTATGCCAGGGCTCCTCATTGACTCTCACAGCTGGGTTGGGTCTCAGCTCCTCTGTAAGGGCATGTGGGGATGGACAGTCCCTGCCTTTTGTCGACAGATGGAAGGATTCATCCCCCAAAGACAACGTGTCTACCCTGAGATGGCCTCTATACAGTCAACTGAATACTACTCAATGGGTTTTATGATGAATCCCTCAGACAGACATCAGATAAGGAGCTGTTCAAGAGCATGTTACTTCTATCCACTTCCTATGAAAGGAGTTGAAGGTGATGAGCAGATGTCAACACCTGTATTGGAATTGTCTGCCATTAGGCAAACCGAATCCTACCATTGTGCCTGAGAGCTTGGTGAGGTCTGAGCAAACTCTGCTCCTGTTTTCACTCTGAACAAGAGTCCTTCATGCATGGGGCCCTACTGCAAAGAATTAGGTATTGATTTTGCTGGTTACTGCTACATCGATGTTTATTCTTACTCACTAGGGGCTCTGCTCCAGCAAAACTTGAGTGCTTGTTTAATGCCTAAATGGCTAGGGGATAAATATGTACTTAAAGTTATTTAGTAAATGCTCTGAAGGAGTGAGGGGTGCTCAAGAATTAGCTGCGAAGTTGGTTGTGCTAGATAGAAGCCAAGGTGGAATCTGGCCAGGGATTCGCTCACTCATTTCCTTATCCCAGAGCACTTCTCTGAGCTTAATGGGCAAAATATGGCCAAGACTATTCTTTCCATAGTCTAAGTTTTCAACTGAAAATATCTGTACTCCAAGTACTTTTTCCTGTGATGCAGATAGGCTGTGCTTTTTGCCATCTGGGACATGTACCAACATGGTAAGTCTGGTTTTGGTTGTAATTTATTTGCCTTTGTTTGTCAATACAAATCTCTGATTTTTTCCCCCAGTCACTCTCTGTGTCTAAAATGTGAGTTTGTGCAGGAAGATGTTTCACCGTGGCCTTTTGAGATAGGGTAGAGCTGACCTTTCTGGTGTCCAGCTTATTTTCATTAGGTTGGAATGACTCCTAACACTTTTTGCAGGGATGGCTCAGCCGTCCATGCAGCAGCAGCTGAACTACCACGAGTTAAAGTACTACAGGTTCCTGAAATTTAAGCTATTTTACTGTAAAACCCTGTATTTCAAACAGTGGTAATTCATTCTCAACAGCTTGTGAAACAGGTGCTGGAACTTCATGTTAGGACTATAGTTTGCCACCAGGAGAGGTGGTCCTGCTTCTTCCCCACCTCTCCCATGCAGCACTGAATGTGCTGTAGCTGCAGGAGGGCAAAAACCAGGAGAGACTCGACCCACCAGAACCGCAGAGATTGCTGTTTCGATGGATGAACAAACTTCTCATGCACAACACGGGGACTGATCTGGTAGAGAGCGGGGTCTGGTTTAATTCTTGTGAAAGCAAACCCAGCTGGCGCAGAGCTGCCTCTGCTCCTTGCAAGGCCGCATTGGCCTCAGGTGTCAGTGTTCTGCTGGCATAAAAAGAACAGTCATTGCACCAGAGGCCTTCAATCTGCAAGTGCAAATGTGACACAAATGAGTCTAATGTGCACAGGGCTTGCAATGGGTGACAGCTTAAGAGTCGCACTTTGAAAATATTTCTTTACTTGGCTTTTGTTTACTTTTTCATACACGTGGGACAGATTAAGAACAGAGCACTTACTACTGTCCAGCAGTTGTGCGTTGCTGATCCTTTCTCTTTCTACACTAAAAGGAAAGCCTGGGCTATCAGAGTGTTCCACCATAGATTAGTTAATATGCTACAGGGACAGCAAGGAGATTCCTGATTTTCTGCAATGCTGCAAGTTGGATTGGATGATTTTTATTTTCACCTGAAGTCTGAAATCTGTGTACCTACAAAATATCCAGGGCGGACTGTGTACAGTTTTGAATGGTGCTCTGCACTATGTGACTCCCTGTTGACTTTTGAACATCAATGAAGGGAGTACGGAATCGAAAGGGCCATGTCCCCAAACTGTAAGGTCTTCTGAGCACTGGAAATGGCCTTTGCTCTGAGTCTTGCAGCAGGCACGTGAGAAAGCTGTGCTTTAATATGCATCTGGAGTCATTTCCCATGAGGAAGGGGAAAGAGCCAAGTGGATTTCTGTGACCACCTTTGCAGGTGTGAAAGAGGTAAGAACAGTGTTTAATTGTTCTTGTCCTCATGTCACATACTTAAAATTACTTTCCCTTTTGAAAGACATAATTTCAAGCTGTCACTAGGTACACTTTCCTAGGAAGGCCAATTTGCTGAAAAGAGTGAAGCTATGTGGTGCCTTTCCACTGATGCCAGAACAGCTGTTTCTCTGATTGCCAGCCCCTCCCCTGCCTTTTCTTCCTGGAAAAAAAGCAAACAGAAATATTACAAGCTCATATTACTTGCAACTAATGAGACAGATTATTTAAGAAGGGTGGTATTGCTTTTATTTCTGTGTATTTTAGGGAAGCTGTTGATACAAAGAGAGTTGTTACCATCTTTACCAGTACAGAGGGAAGCCTGAACCTATCCAGGGAGGTTTTTCTTTCAGAGGTGCTACTGCTCCTGCTACCCATGCCCCTGGGTCCCAGTCAGCCGTTGAGCTGAGCAGAGGATTAGGCTGGAAGAATGGACTGGCAGTGCAGCCATTGAAGCAAGGGGTCACAGAGAAGTTGATGGCATAAAGTTCTGGAGGTCTCTAGTCCGAGCTCCTTCTCCAATCAGAACAACTTTAGTCCAGGTCAGCTGTGGCTTTGCCTGTCTGAGTCTTGAAAACCTCCAAGGACAGAGGTGCCAAGACCTCTCTGGGCAGCATCCTCCCATGCTGCCTAGTGTGAAACACAGTCCAACCTGATCCTCCCATGCCTGTCATCCTTGTAACTACCCATCAGGTAGCTACTGAGGTCTATTAGATCATCCCTTAGACTCCTTTTGATCAAACTGAACAAGCTCATCTCCCTCAGTGTCTCATTCTAGATCTTGTTCTCTAAGTTTCTTGCCTCTTCAGCTGGGGGCCCAAAAACCAGCCCCAGCATCCTCTACTGAGTAGAGGAGGATAAGAACTTCCCTTAATTTGGAGCCTTTTTCCCTATATGTGTACATTGCTGGCTCATAATCACGTGGTGTCCACCATAACCCTTGGGTCCTTTCAGCAGGGTCCCATCACTGCACAGTTGGTAATGGAATTGGTCACTACGTGGAAAGTGCCACTCTTAGCTAACTGTGACAACTGGTTGTTCATGTGCTGCTGGGACTCTGAGGGAGACCCCATGGCAGGGGGTTTGGAGTAGGTAACCTAGTCCTTTAGGAAGAATTAAATTAATTCCCCCTTTTCTAGGAACATGGCTAAAAGCACTAAGGATCTATGTATTGAGAAACCTTTTGTTACTCCCATACATTAGTCAAATTTGTGGATTATAATCTGATACAAAAACTGGAAGCAAAAGTGTTATTTTATTCTGAACTTTCAGGGAATTGTGTTTGGCTTAATTTGGTGTGATAAGTTTGTATCTTCTAAGTTTAGAAAATGAAAAAGAAACTCTCTGTATAGTTTTTGTTGTTGTTCTGCTCAGTGAAATTAATGATATTCATTACATTTAAACAATGCTTAACTTGCCGTTCTCCTTGGTAATTATCTCTTGTCCCTTAGGAGTACGTAAACACATACATTTGTAGTATATAAAGGCCCATGCCAAACTAACCTGAGTGAATTAAGGAAAGCGTAGAGCAAGTTGCTTTTTCTCTTAATGACTGAAGGACTGTTTCTCTTAAAACATCTCCCACTCACAAAAACATCAAAAGTGGGTTTTGCAATAAGCGTTAGGTACTTACATTGAATTAACTTCCTGTGATACAAAATTTGTTAAAAGTATCTTAAATTATTTCTTTATAGATTTCAGTTCAACATTGAAATGCCCGTTTTGATGAGCTAGTGATGAGATGTCATTACTTGTTCCACTGCCAACCTTCCATTCAATAATTAGCCACCCTACTCCTAACATTTTTCCTTGATCCTATCAAGCATGTATTCACTTTGATTGGATAGAATATTCATTGGCAGCGACTGCAAGGAGACACATAATTCTATTTATGTTCATCTCTTAATCTATTTCTGCAGTTTAAGGGATCTAATAATTCCAACTCTCTTTCACCTGTGATTGTAGCTTAATTTAGTAAATTCTCATGCTATAATTTGTGAAAAATTTGAAGATTTTCACTCCTGAAATAAGCAGCTGTATTGTTTACTGATAAGAACATATGATGCTGCATGAAAGGTAGTAACAACTTTGTTTATGGTTAAGAATATTTAAGTTTAAACCAGCAATGCAAAACTTACCATTATTGGTTTTATACAGGAAGAACAAAATTCCCCAGGAAAAACCCTGTAATAAGAGGAAGCAGATTCCTTGGAATGTTTCTCATCTGATCAGATGAAGACATATACAGCATTAATGTCTGTATCTGAGCTCATCATCTAGAGCATCTTTATACTCAATAAATAGCTATAGACACGTCCATGATGTGATTCATGTCATCAACAAAGAATGTATCTAAAGTGTCTGGTGTGAACAGCTATTTTCTCTCCAGTGACTGTAAAGGGATGTCCTTTGTCCACATGTATGCATTAAGTGCCTTTTGAGATGCTGTCATGCATTTGACAGACCTGCATGAGGTTGGCAGATATGTCATAGGACCTAAAGGAGACCTTGCCCCTTCTGGAAATGTAGCTAGAGACAGACATCTCAGGTGGCCTGTTAGGTGATCAAATCAGGACAGCTTGCATAAACATGGTCCAAGATGTTCTGTGATACCGGCTTAGGAGATTATACTTGACCTCTGATGCTGCTCCGTGAGGAACTGGACATCTCATGGCTGCAGTGTCATGTCATCCAGTCCTGTGTAGAACTCCTGGATCCCCTCTAGCATATTAAACAAAATTAGAGTTGTATTTGGTCAACAAAATCAAGTCCTGGAGTTGACTGCAATGTGAATTTATATTACTAGTGCACACAAGGACAGCTGAGTTTCTGCCTATGAATCTGAAGCTGAATTCCACCCCAAAAGTTAGACACCTCTAATTTCCAGTCTTTGCCCAGATAGTTAATATTTAAGGGCAGGTATGAATGAGATCTTCTAATTGATCTTGCGTCAGAAAATGTCTGTTTTGTAGTAGAACTCAGTACAATGTAGAGTTGCCAGCATTTCCTTTCCAAAGGAGAGATGCCTGCAGTCATTCTTGGGTGGTGACTCCCTGAAAAACTGTATTACCACAGCTGAGACAATTTGTCTGTTCTAATGTGAAGAATTGGAATTAAATGTCTTACAGTAAGAACAGAAATCCTCCCTTAGGAGTTGCTGGAGGCTCTTACATGTAAAGGTCTGCATCAGTAGTTAGCTTTGTCCCTGGGAAGTGGTCTCAGTGAAGACAGAGGGACTATACCCTAGGTACCCCGGCTTGAGCAGAAGGATTAGACAGATGACTGCCAAAGGTCCCTTTCAACCTCGTCTGTCCTGTGGTTCTGGGATCTTATGATTAAACAGTCTGCCCACCTGCGGTGTGGTCAGTTCAGAGGAAATTTGAAATTAGGTACCTGCATGAATGTTTTTTTTTGAATCAGGATCCATCTAAGCCCAAGTAGAAGAGAAAGCTTTCATGAACTGATGTAGAAGATGCAATGATATGCCTGGCTTCCATTTGGGTGCTGAGATCCTGTTGATTTCATTGAGATTTCCATATCTACAGAGCAGTTAGTAACGGAAATGCCTCTTTGGATCTGGATCTGAGATCAGAACTGATGACAGCTGAAGCCTACCTATCTCCTGCTAATATTGTCTTTATCCATCACTACTAAATTAGTTTCTACATTAAAGCTATTTTTACATATTTTGCTCTCTGAGATTTTAGCAGTTTATTACTAAATCTTGCTCTTTTTGGGATAATCCAGTCTTTAAAAATTAGGTTTAACACTGGGATTTAATGCAGAGTTTATCTCAATCTGTATCTGACTATTGTGTGATATTTTAAAAGGTTTCTTCTGAAGTAGGCAGGACTTAGTGTGCTAAAAAAATGGATAGTGAGCTAGATGGATCACTGCTCTGACCCAGGAAAGCAACCCTAGGAAAATTTTTGACTAGTCCACTGAACTCCCTTGCATATCACAATTATAGTTCACTATAAAATATGTGACTCATTTGTGGCTCTGTAGTGTGTTTGTCGCTTTTGTTGGCACAGGGAAGACCAAAAAGACCAATGACATCTGCATTTGATTCACAGCAGTTTGCATGGGATCTATCACTGCTCTGGATGACCCCTAAAAGTAAGGTATGAGTTAAGGGAGTGATACCATGGTGAACCCGATGAAACAGACACCCCAGAGAAGGGACCAACCAAGCAAGTTAGTAAATTAACTCTCATTCTTTTGAAAAACCTTTCAAATTAACAGTTATTGGCATTAATATGCAAATAAACAACATAATCTTAAATAAAAAGGAGCGGAGAATAAAACTAATGTAATGAGTGTATTTACTCAGTTTCACCTGATAATTTTTTCATGCTAACTTGTGTAACAAAAATTTTTGGTAACATACACCAGATAAGATCTGTGTTTAACAGAGTGATGACACACTGTAGCTGATGTGGGATGCTGCAAAACCTGCAGTGGCAATTGGTTTGGATAGAACACCCCTGTAAGAACAGTGAAACAGGCTGCCTGGGGAGCTTGGGGCGCTTCCTTCATTGGGGAATTTTCACAAATAGGTCAGAGAAAGATGAGCTGGGAGGCTTCTTAGACAGGATTGCTTCTGCTTCAGTGTTGTGTCTCCTGAGTTCCCAAAAGCCTCTCTGGGAGAGTGACTTTGTGCAATCTGCAAAAGAATTTTTGAACTATGATATTTCTTTGCGTTGGGGTATACTGTAGTGGTGAAATCCTCAGATGGATAACTCAGTGAAAGCCAACACGGTTGCTAAGTCCTATCCCAGTGTCGGTGTATATTGAATTGACTTAAACATTGCATTTGCTTTCATTTTGCTGCCATTGGACTTGAAGTTTTACAGTAGCCCATTGTTTTCTTAATTTTTTTTTCAATAGCTGCTTGAACTAACACTTCAGTATGCTCCTCTAATTCTCCCTTCTTACACCACTTTCTCCTTCATATTATACTTCTGTAATCATAACCCCACACTGATTTTTTTCTTGGCTTTTAAGGACACGAGGGTGGAAGGCTTAGGAGAGCTGTGCATAAGGGTATGTATGTAAGACGCATTAATTTCAGCAGGACTGTTTAACGCTAGGCACACCGGAGCTGGCAGGACTTGCGTGCTAAGCCTGCAGATGCCTTGACCTCATGGTTTGAGCTTTTCCTATGGATTCTTCTGCCTCTGGGGACACCGTGAATTCATGGGCAGCTGCTTGGATGTGGGGATCTCAAGGCATGTGCTGGGCAGCAACAGTGGGCGCTTGTGAAGAGGAGAAACCGAGGAAGGAACGCAGTTCCCGTCTCAGGCAGGGCTGCTTACTTTTAAGCAAAATCCTTATTTTCTGAACTTTGAAAGACTCAGGCGACAAGAAGCAGTGACTTTTCTCTGCAAGCCACTTGGCCTTTCCTTGGCACTTCTGCTTTCTCTTTTACCTTGTCATGCTGGTGATGTTTTTTCAAGTTGTATCCTTTGCATTTCTGTTTCCTTTGATCTCCCTGTTTGTCTGCTTAAAATATGCATGTTCACAAAAGAATAGCAAGTAGGCCCTTTTGCCTTTTGTACGTGCTTCTCTTTTGGGTGATACCATGTGCCACGTTTCGGCTGGAGGTGGCTATTATTTCAGCTATCTGTTCACATAAAAAAGCCTAGTGTTTTTTTTTTCTTACAACTCCTAGAAAATCAGGGCCTTGTTTACACAGACTTTTAGATCTAACACATAAAACCAACGCTAAAAGGATCAGTATTGGCTCATATATTGAAATATAAAACAATAACAAAAAACCCTAGCTTTTTTCTATTGTAAACTTTTTACTGGATTTTTTACTGGATTTTACTATGAAAGTTAAAAAACCTAGCTGAGTGTATAAATTTTAAAGCTTATTTAAGCTGTATAATAAAATATATGGAGAAGACCTTGGGATTTGCTACAAAACCCCTTCAACACATTCAGTTTAAGAAGTGGTCACAAGTCTTAGGTTTACTGTAGATGTTTATAGCTCTGTGAATTTCTGTGGAGAGAAGGATGGTTATTCCTGCTTTGCTGACATTACAAAATGTAAAACTTCCTCAGGGTTTTGCAGGAGTTCCTTTTCAGTTTTTAAATAATTCCTAAGTTGTGCTGGATGCAACATTGAATATTTTGTTTTATTTCATTATTCCTTGGGACTCTCAGTTTGCTCTGATTGACATTGCTGGAATTTCCAAAGATAAAATTACAGAGTAGAAAGAAATATGCACAGTGCTGAAGGGATGATGGATTTTGCTCTGACTCATTTAAAATGATTTTCTTTGTCCTACAATCTTAGACTAATTAAAAATGGCGAACTCGCTAATTTTCCTCAGGAACTGAAATCAGTGAGTCGCCATGATTTATGCCTGTGAAAGTGCTTCCCTGAGCACTTGCAAAGAGCAAGAGGAAAGTCCCATCATCCAGGATCACTTCAAAACCAGTTTGCAGTAGTGAGGGAATTTGTCATCATGTAGCTCCAGAGACCTTCTGGAAGTCCCTCCAAGTACATGAATTTTAATCTACTCAAATTCTGGCGCAGGAAAAATATTATTGAAATTAACCACTGTCCCTCCAGCATAATATGAGAAACCCCTAACTGTAGAAGAAGGATCTGACAGTCAATTGACAAGAATAAGCTTCTGATTATGTCAGGACTGGTTCTCCCTATGTTAATATCGATCATTTGACAGTCACCTTCAACCAGGGCATCCTGCTTCACTTTGTCATCTTTGACCCAAGCCTCAGTTCAAGAATGGGTTTTATTTAGGAAACACAGTGGTTAACAAGGCATCCTGTCACTAAAACATGCCATGTAGCAGTCTCACTGCAATGGCACTCATTCTGGTTTGCCTCTTGTGCATTGTGTAGTTACATTTTCACTATCATTTTGTTGGCTACCTGTGTTTTATTATGAGTCTATCACAATTTCTTAAATTGATTTGGCTTCTTACTTGTGTACTTTTCGTACCTTTCCCAGTATGTGGTTGTGTATGTAACCCAAAGTGGGCCAATACATGTCCTACTGACACGTGTACCCCGTAGCCATCAGAAGACAGCCAGAGAGTAGCTTTCCTGTCTTCACATTTTGTCAATAGGTAAATTTACAGTCTGCAATAGTTCTCTACTCCTGCTGCATAAGTGGGTCAGTTTAGGCTGGAAAGAGTTTATACTGATGTTTTAGTCAATGGAGAAATACTTATTGGCTGCACTTGTGTAAGTGGAAGATTGACCCTTAGCATGCTTTGGTGGATATGCTTTTGATATTTTTGTTCCTAGTGAGACCTTGAGCCTTTTCTTCATCCGGATAGTACGGCTGATTTTATTGCTCTTGTCTTACCATGTGGTGTTTTCTGCCTTGTGCCACCTCCTGTTTCTATGAACTGGAGCGACGGAATGAGCTGGAGGCTGCTGCTTCTGGTTCCTTCTTTCTGGACACTGATTTCCCCAGTACAGTGAGAAACTGGGAGAGACCTGCATTGGATATGGCGGTTTTCTGCTGCTTAGGATTCTGTCTGCTGCTGGAAAAGATTAATGAAGGCGAAGCAAACTTGAACTGTGTACAGCACTATTTGTGGGGTGTACATGCAGACACTTAGATCAGCTCAACTGGGCACAGCAATATGCAATCTGTCACTAGACGGTCCTTATTCTGGAGTCTTGGGAAGGTGAAGATGTGTCCCCAGGTGACCCCAGGAGGCTGTATCTGCATCATGGCATGGAGGTGGGAGAGCGGGTCCTGGCTTAGTGCTAGCCTGGCTCATCCAGACCCCTGTATCAATGACAGGCAGCAATGTGAGCTGCTGAGACGGGGTCTTGGGGTCCTGTCTCTGTGGGATTCACACCCCAGCTCCATTTCACCCACCAGGGAACTGAATGATGTCAGATGATTTGTGTGAGCTAAAAATGGGTGTCAGCTTACTGCTGCTTACTGGCCAGTGGTTAAGTTTTCATGTATTCCTGCAGGGAAAGAGCTATTAAGTAGATGAAAGGGAACTCTTTCATGGGATGGGTGTGCGTCTGTCCGCATAGTTCCTCTTTGGTTTCGTTGGCAAACTCCTTACTCTCCAGTGCTTGTTCTAATTCCCCATTTATAATTTTATGTTTGACTTGATATATATTGGTTCTTCAGAATGAATGCTACCTGTTTTTTCCTCATTTGTCATCCAAAATGTGGCTGAAAGCCTGAGAGACTGTCACAGTGAATCTCTGGAGGAGGAAAAGGCCTGTGCTAGGGAGACAGCTGCAGCAGAGAGCCCCAGGAGCCTGTGCCAGGGTAGGAGCTGCTCCATCTACTGGAACTACCAAGGGAGAACTACTGCACTCCTGCTAACACGAACAGCTGGCAAACTAGTGTTTCTGTGTACATCACATGACAAGAGCTCCTGCTTCTTCTGTTTTTCAGTTGCTGAAGCAAAGTGCAGAGAGTTAACTTTTTTCTGTGGATTAGGAGGGTACACAACAGGACAGAAGCCCCATTCACCCAGATAAAGTACCCACTGATGGCCTATCCTCATCAAGCCACTCTGCTGAAGTTGGAAGCAGGCAAACATTTACACACCTGGTTAGCCTGAGTCTGCAAAAAAACTCATTTTATTTAGGCTGCTGTTTAGTTTGTCCCAGCCTTGGCTCCATGACAACTGCTACCTGTAGTTATGCATTATTGATCTTACCCATATTCACAAGTAGATTTTCTTATTGTGGATATTACCTTGCTGACTTGTCCATTTGTAGTGTCACATATGACGAGGATTTTGAAAGACAGCAACAGCCTTGCTGGAATGACATGAGAGCTGCGTTCGCAGCAGTACAGCTGACATCGCAGTAGTGACAGCCAAAATTAAATCGCTGCTCTGGGAATACTTGGCAGCACAAGCCCAAATTGGAAGTACCCAACAGGCATGGTGATGTCACAGGTACTTTTCTCTTGTCCTAAAACACTCCAGAATAATGAGGGAATCTTACTTCATAAAATGTGACGTTCTTGAAAGTGTTCTCCTGTGATTCACTTGTTTTTGGGTGTGGTAACGCCCCTCCGAGTTCCCTATGTACTTGCACACTCATTAATCTTCTCCCAGTGGAGAATTTCCATCTTCCTTGTAATTACTTGGGGATGGAAAAAAAAATATTCTGATATGTCATCTAGTTACTGAGTAGAAAAAAAGATTGAGACTGTAGAGTTTTGGCACTGTGTGATCTGAAGTTTCAGTGAGTTTATCAACTTATTTATGCAATGGATCCAACCTTCTATCCTATCTGGTTTTAGAAGTGATATCTCTAATGATTATACTTTCAGGATTCTGGTAAAAGTGAATTTTGGAAGCGTGTCCTTCCAAGACAAACCAGAGTTTCATTACATAAAAGAAGAACCAGAACAGTGTCTCCTGATCCAGGGACAATCCAACCACTCTGCTTTGAGAAATTCTTTAGGATTCTGGTTCAAACCTTTATTAAGCTCACCAATACTATTTGCAAAAGTTGCTATCTTCTTTTGCCACTGTTGGATGCGATCAAACTTTTGGTGCCTAACTGTGAAAGTTGGGTGTTACTTTCTGATGCGTTGGTTGATCTAGGGGTCTTCTAATGGAGTAAGGCACTGGGGAAGATCTGCCATTTGGATGCACGTGCTCACTTGTGAGACTTAGCCTGATCACAGTGACCATAACACAGATGAAGCTTTGAGAAATTTCAATATGGTTTTGATTATTTGAAAATCCTTGCCTAGTATTTATAAGCACATTTTATGGCAAATAGTAAGGGTGGAGACTAGATCTTCTGTTTCAAGGAAACTTGGATTTACCATTCCCAACTACCCTTTCCAAGTAAGTGAAATTCCAGGAAAACAGAAAAATGAGACTAAATGTTTGGTCTTAATTTCAATCTGTTGCAACTGAATTTTGTTGTGAAAGTCCATTTCAGGAGAAATAAAACAAAAATTACCATTCCTAAAGGACAAAAGAAGATATGTGAACTTCACAATGTGTTGATCCATTTCTTTCTTTCTAGGGCAAACACCTTCATAACTAACAGATTTTTGAAAATGCATAAATTATGACAAAACCAGTTTTTTTTTTTTTTTTTTTTTTTTTTGCCCCCAAAAAACTTGAATGAAATCTTGCCAACCCATTGCTACTGCAAGCGTACCCTTGGGCCAAGCTTAGGCAGATCTTCTGGAATGGTCTTGTCATATGCACCTGGAGAATCTAATGAAGTAAAACCAAGCAAACAGTAGCAGAGTTACATCAGAACAGGATACTTTGGAAAAAAAAAACAAACCAAAGGAGGTTCAGCTGCTGTGAAGGTTGGATTTGCCTTTTCAATTTTTGCTTTTGGGAATTGTCATCCTCTAATTCCCTCTTGTAACTTCCTGAACCAACTTATATGGCCACAGTGGAGTAGAGATTCTATAGCAATTTCATTTAGATTGAAGAATAGAGATGGACAAATTAAATACGAAAATGAATAACTCAATTTCTAGTAGAGTATGCTCTCTGTTACTGTGTTGTTGCATGAGATATATGATGGTCTGTCTGTATCAGTTCTTATAGAGATTTCAGTACCAGATGACACCTCGAACTGCATGTCAGAAGTCCATATGAGAAAATGGGAATTCAAGTCACCTGGAAGAACACAGTCAAGACTCTGTCAATGAAGGTGTTTTGGGTAGGGTGAAATTGTGAGATGGAAGCATGCAGCTTGACTGCTCCTTTTTGTGAAACAGTGCGAATCTCTATGGCTTCAAGCATTAACATAGCTTTAGGGGGTATATAAAATCCAAGACTAAAGGTCCTTAAATCCCTTGAGTTTCTTATTTTAGTGCCAGACTTCTCCTAAATTTTGTTGTGTCTGTGCACATGTGTGTGTGTGAGTGTGAACTACATGTAGAATGACAGAAGCAGCAAGCCCAGATTTTAGCTTTGGTGATCAATTTAGAAAATTATTATTTATTTGATAGCACCTGAAAATAAATGAGGTTCTTGAAAGGAAATTGTATGGAAAAGGAGATTACAGTGCAACCAAGGATTTGACAGTTCAGTGAGGAGAAAGTGTGGGGAAGAAAATGGGTTATGGAAATTGGAATATGTGGTTACTGAAGCTAGTGTGGGTGGCTAGAAATAATTTTGCATGTGAAGTGTATGTACATCCCTTTTCTGAAGAGCATGCGAAAGAAGGGAATTTTTATTTTAAGGGTAAAGGCTGCTCTTGAAAATGTTATTTGAGATCTCTAGATGAACAAGAACTTGGAATTGTTATTTACTGAGGAACAGATTTTTGGAAATAGCCAAGTAAAATGCACTCCTCATGATCACTCATCCTTGTATGACTCCGCAGCTTTTGTCTCTTGCACTGACATTTTCCCTTTCTTTATTGGACAAAAATGCAAGCAGCTAAAGCCAGTTGGAATATTCCTTTGGAAATACTGCTTGAAAAGAAATCACTTCATGGTCAAAATAAAAACTGATGTGGAAAATTCCTGATTTTATTGAAACAAACAAACAAACCAACCAATGTAAAAGCCAAATAATTATTTCTGCTTGGTTCATGATAACCAAAGGCCCAAACATTTTTGTCTGTGAATTGGGTTGAGGGCCAAAGGTTTCCCTTTTTTTCCAGTGGATGAAACCTGAATCTTTTTTGTGCAAAACAAAATAATCTTTCACTGGACTATTTGTGAGCATGCAAACATTTGGCTGTCCTAATAATGCAAATTCTTATGCACCCTGTACAACAAGGAGTGGACATGGTCACGCAAACATATAACCTAGCAACAACTGTGAGTTCCGAGCTCGTCTTACACAAAGAAGTGCTAATCAGACAAATTCCTTTACTAAAAAATTTGCTTTGGATGCCATAAAGATCATAAAACATGGTGCAAAAATGCTCAGCTCTGTTTTTCACGTTTTGGACATGTTGAGATGGCTTTTGAAATTCATTGGGCTGCAGGAAAGGAGAGCTTTATGTGCAGAGCTCTCAGATATGCAGTGCAGGTCTGCCTAGGCCAGATAATATTAATTGCATGTGAGGAAATTGAGATTCCTTTCCCATTTAGAGATTATCCATCATTTCACACTTAAGCATCTGAGCGCTTCTCACATGAAAGTTAAGGAAGGGAAGGAGAGTCAGCATAATAGTATGTGATTGGGAGGTAATGAAAGGTGCTGGGGCTCGTTGCTTAATGACAAGAACTCTCTCTGCCTGCCTGGTAAGGAAAGGTCTTTGGCACTCAAAGTGTTGGGACAGATTGTCAAGCCCAGGAAGTGCAGCATCATTCCCCCTCCATCACTCATGAAGAGCTCACATGCCTTGCGGTTAACTGGACCAGAGACATGGGATTGCAGAGCTTATTAATGGTAAGAGCCCAGCTGTGTGAGTGTGGGGATGATGTCTGCAGATATGAGTCAGGCTGGGAAGCAGGTTAGCTGTGCGTGCCCTTTGAGCCCTGAAAAAGCTGCCATGGTTCCCTCTGTGTACACTCCAGTGCATTGGGATGAGGCAGGACTGGTCACAGGCCACCCAGCACCACATAAATTAGGAAGGCAGAGCTTGCGGGGCTGAGGTGCGGGGACAGCCAGGACTCAGGAAGGTGCATCTAACTCATTGGGTGCCAGGGGAGTCTCTGCTCAGGCTGAGGGCAATGTCCAAGCTCAAAATTGCCCCCAAATATCTGAGGTGGTGCCTGTGATTACCTATCCTAGAAGATTAAAAATTATATTTCTAGGGCTCTAGACTGATTGCATCTCAACGCACACATAGCTGCGATGCCGATACCTCTGCTTCTGATTTTTACACTTCACTTAACTAATTATATATCTTTGTAATGATTGATTAAGTAGCACAGCCATTTAATGCACCTGTCCAGACTGAGACAATTGCAGAGGTTGTAGCTCTTAGCCCTTGTCTCTAATGTAGCTTCCCCATGTTTGAAGGTGGAGGGATCACCTTCCCGCTTAGGAGATTTCCAGCACTTTGGGACTGCACCTCACCTGTGCTGCCCTGGGAAAGCAGAGAACCTGACCTGTTCCAGCCATGGAGGTGGAGAGTAAAGTGCCTTTCCAGGGTCCTGCTGCCTTGAGCTCTCCTGCTTGACAGCATGAGCTTTGCATTGCCCCTTACAACAAGGCTAACACCAAGAAAATGCTGATAGCACACAATATCCTTGCTATCACTTAATAAATGTGATAAAGGATATATGCAGGGGAATCTGCACACTGACTCCAAAAAACCAGTGTGTTATGTGCTGCATTTTGGGAAAGGACAATGCTGAGATGAGACCAAATCAAAAGCTTTCTCGCCACTGTTATCCACAATGAAGAGCTTTCTGTTACTTCTTGATAGGTGTTTTACTGGCACTATTTTAACAGATGTGATTAAACTCCATTTGCCTGAGTTTGAAAAATGTACCCTGGTTCTGCAGGTAATGGGGTGTAAATCTGTAGACTGTGATGGTCTATGTATTACAGAGCTGGGGCAGGTTCTGGAAAGAACTGGCTACCCTTTTGCTAACTTTTCAATCTTCATCATGACTAGCTGGCTGTTACGGGAAATGATTTTGAATTCAGGAAAGAAACGTTACACTTCATTGTATCTGAACATGAAGGATCTTGACCAGTGCTTAAATGTCCCAATAATTGCAAAAGGCGGTACTGTTCCCAATTTTGGACACAACTGAGATATCTGAATAAATAAAATAATAATACCAAATAGAAATTATAAAAAATGAAGGAAGGGAATCAGAGCCACTGTCCTTCAAGAACTGAGCAGAGCCCTGACAGAGTTGTTATAGTCCCCAACACCTCATCTGAAGGTTCAATGTCCACAGCAGGGTGAGTCCTCATAGCCCATTGCAATTTGCAAAACATGGATCTCCACAGGCAGCTGCTGGAAATACCAGAAGCATGCACCCACAACTGGGCCATGTACAGTCTCTCTGCAGGAACCTGGGAGCTGTGGGAGCCTTTTGCAAGGTCTCAAGCACTTGTCTGGTCATTGTTGCCTAAATCAGAAAGTGCAACCAGCTGCTAAACAACCAACTACTGCCACAACAGGCTGTTTTAAAAAAAAACACCTCCAGCAAAATGTGGTCTCTTGTCTCCTACAGATGTATCTCAAAGAGGTGTTTTGCCCAGATGTTGTGTTCTGCTGATGCTGAGATTTCCAGCCCTTCTCTAAAGGGGAAGGGCATCCCTGGAAATGTTCAAGACCAGACTGGATGGGGCTTTGAACATTTTGGTCTAGTGGGAAGTATCCTGGCCCATGGCAGAGGGATTTGAACTTGATGATCTTTAAGGTCCCTTCCAACTCTAACCATCCTGTGATTCTAGGATTGTCAGATCTCTCCTGTTCCTGAGCGCTGCCAGCTGTGCCTTTGACAGCACACCTCTGTCCTTCAGGGGCAGGGCTCCTTGAAGCAGGTGGTTGGAACCAGAACAAAGAGTCTGGTAGGAAGGATTGAAGCCACTGGGCTATGGCTATAACCATCAGATGGCACTAACTGAAAACAAAATCTGGGGAGAGTTAGAGTTACCCAGCTGTTAGCCCTTTCCTCCTTTCACATAGGAAATGAAATGATGGTAGATCCAAATGACACCTGAATCACAAGCATCAATAAGGTTCTACACAAACATATCTCCACCATGGCTCTGTGTTTTGCACTTTTGATGAGTATTTTTGCCTGTATAGCAACTGTGCAGCTGACCATTTCACACAGTCCTATGAAGTGGAGGTGGGAACCTGTGCTATGGTCTGTGGATTATTAATAAACTCTGCCAGAGGCACTGAAACGTGTATTACTGTAATAGTGGGCTCCTGAGTACCTGGATGACAACAACATTTCACTGTCACATCAGTACTTCTAAATATGCTGTTGAAGTCTGTCCACAAACGGATGAGAGCATCTTAATCACAGAATCATGGAACTGTCAGAGCTGGAAGGGACCTCTAGAGAGCATTTCGGTTCATAATATATCTGGGTGCAGACATTGGCCACCATGAGTCCTCGAGCTGTTTTTAGGCAAAAGTGTGATCCGGCTGCCACAAATGACTTTTCCATGTCAGTATATCTGTATATATGAAATAACTCTTTTGGAATCACTGATGGTACCCTAAATTGCACCAAACTGTTGTGCTCACTGTTGTTCCAAAAGTGTGAAAAAGGACTTTTATTTTGTGCTTTATGTTTGCTCGACTTTGGGCACATTTGAAAGACATTGTTCTAACTCCTTGATAAAAAAGGGAAAACCTGGGGGAGGGAAGCAAGGAGTCAGAGTGAGTCAGGTGTTATTAAAGTGCCAAATTTCCAGTGACTCTCTGAGGTCCATATTCACCCCATCTCACTGCAGACACACAGATTACATCAATGAGTGGGAAAGCTATATCAATCATGGAGAGAGACTGGAGGTGATGACTCCCGAGCCATTTGGATGTGCTTCTCTGCTTTTGGAGGTAACCATCCCTGGAGGTGTTCAAGGCCAGGCTGGATGGGGCTTAGAGCAACCTTCTCTAGTGGGAGGTG
Source organism: Pedionomus torquatus (assembly GCA_013398155.1). Lineage (NCBI taxonomy): Eukaryota > Metazoa > Chordata > Aves > Charadriiformes > Pedionomidae > Pedionomus > Pedionomus torquatus. Next base: position 40,557 of record VZRU01012816.1, read on the forward strand.
TCCTCGCCCATGGCAGGGGGGTTGGAACAGATGATCTTTAAGGTCCCTTCCAACCCAAAGCATTCTATGACTCTAAGATTCTACAGGTAGTGTGCCTACCTGTGGACTGCTGTTCAAGGACCCACCCTCTGTTCTTCAAGGCCTGATGGAGCCCAGCATTCCTAAAGGAAACCACCTTCTGTAGGGCTTGCTTTACCTTTTCTTTTGAAATTAAAGAGATTTGTACATTCTCCTGTTTGTCATATAACAAGTAGTCATGAGTTTTTACATCTTTGCAAAAGACAGGTATCTTTGCTGGCCCATACAAGGGAAAGGCAAGCTCTGATACAGGCTGTCCTGCCTGCTCTGCAGAGCACTGGTTAATAGCCAGGGGTTGTACATAACTCTGGTTTCTACAATATCAAATAAATTAATATCTGCTGCTGCTGCCCTTGGATAGAATGTTAGTACGAGCTATGTAACAACTGTTGCACTTCATCCCAGAGGCAGCTTCATTTTAGTGGCTTTGTAAACCCATGGTGCATGATTGCAGAATTTTGATTTGTTACCATAGAGGCATTACATGAATTTAAATATTTTTTGCTATTTAGCAAAACATACTACTTATCTCACATATGAAGTGGAGACTTTGGAAGAACTACTCACATAGCAATAACCTGGTCATTCTGTTCTTTTCTTTCCTGTTCAGTTTCCCATGCTGCTTCCCAGAAGTGCTCAAAATAAACTGATTTTCAGCATTATTAGTGATGCTGCTCTTGTTTTTGCTAAAACTCTGAAGAATTGCACCACTATTTGATCCTTCTTCCCTTCGTTCAATCCCTCCAATAGGTTGAATTCCAATATTTTTTTTCTTTTCTTCATGACTGATACCAGGATATCCAATCTGTTAAAACATTGTGATGGATATATAAGAGCAAGAATATATAAGTATTTTATAAGTATATAAGTATTACAGGTTGAGAAGTGAAATGACTTCCACAGTCAGTGCAGCAGTAGCAGAGGCAGGTAAGAAGTCCTGAGTTCTTGAAATTTCACTCTGTGCTTAATCCTTCAAATCATAAACCCACCCTTTTTAATCCAAACAAGAACACATTTTATAAGCAGGTGGCCAGGAACCTCATCTCTGGGTTGGAAACAAGCTGTGCCTATTCTTTGTGAGCTACAGTTTTATTATTGACTGGGGACTGATATTACTGGCATTTGACATGACCACATAGCAATACTGGGTGCCAGGTCCTCTTCTGATTTGCTTTTGCTGACAGGTATTCTGGCATCACTCTGGTTAGCTCAGACCCAGTTTGTGGCAGTTTCCAGTCCTGCAGTTCCGTCAAGGTATTAGAATATCACCGCAACAAACAGCTTTTCGCTGGCACTTAGCAGTGGAGCACGTGCCAGAGATTCATGTGAATCATAAGGAAATGGTTCCCACTACTGAGTACATTAAGTTAAAGGAGAAAGCTATTTCCATAGTAACCACATATGGTAGGTCAGATGGTGACTTTCCAGATTTACCACCAGTGGTTTTGATCCTGAATTATTTATACAGTGAATTTAGCTTCTCCGGTATTCTTGGCATGTTGCTTGTGAATCTCTATGTTAACATGTGTGAGAAAAGGGAAGTTTTATGTGTAGTGCCAGAAAGGCTTAAACTTCATGGTTTTTTTTTTCACAGATGAAACATTTCTATCATGGCAAGTATCAATACAAATAGTAGTGGAAACACTTGGTCTCACTTACTTACCTTTTAATAGGCACTCTACAGTATATACTAATTTGAACATGTTATAGTTGGAGCTGGTACTAATTGCTATGCCTGTATTGCAAAACACTTTTCCACTGTAAGACCTGATTTTCTCACTTGAAACGCCTTGAAGCTCAACGTGCTTCAGTTGAAATTCATCAATTCATACTTTGGATTGTGAGTTTTGGAAGAAAATTTCAGCCAATTTGGGGCGAACTATTGCTTTGTTCATGTCAAAGTTTTCTTCAAATTGCTTTGTTGAGAAACTTGACTGCTTCTTGTATTGGGAGCAAGTACCTAAAATTGCACAGTAAAGTCATCTTAACATGATGATTTGTCGTCATTATTTCCCAATGTGGTGACAGTATAATTTTTTTAGTTAATTTCAGAGTGGATTCACATTTTCTGCTGCTTTTCCAACCCCCTGAACTCTTTAGGGCTCTGCAGAGCCCAACCTTTCAGTTTTTACTAATGCAGACCTAGGGGAATGAGGGACACGATATTTTACAACCTTGTGGACACACCTTGTAGATCCTGATGTAAAATAGTCCTGAAACCCCTCTGTTGTTGGTGATTCTTTCTGAAGCCTGCTGGCAGAGTAAGAGACAGGTCTGCATGGAAGAGCTCCCTGCTAATGGGCAGGTATGGTTGAGGTCCTTGTTCCAGCCTAGCTAAGATTTCTCTATAGTTCCCTACTATGGCGTTTGGGTTTTTGCTGTCTGGGAGGTGGTGTTCTGGTAAGTAAGGATTAGGCTGTGAGCAGCTTCCTTTCAGGACAAGCAACACGGTATTTAGCATGGCCTCAGACCCCTGGGCTAAGGACTCATTTGGCACAATTTGGCACTGTTAAACATGGGTTTTCTTTATACTTTGTCCTATCAGACATTACCCCTGGACCATAAGGACTCACTGCACAGCTCCATCGTGACAGTCAGCTCCTTTGCCTAGGCGGGTTTTGCCAATGGCACTCCCAGACGGACTGCCACTTGTACATAGAGAAGAGAGGATAAGTCATCGCCTGAAAGGAGCAGAAGCTGCTGGGCCGTGCTGGGCCCAGAACCACTCACCACCATGAGCAAAAGCAGTGCAACCCCCATGGAGATCCTACAGAAATAGGCAGTAGCACAGGTTGAGGTATGGACTGATTTCTGTCAGACAACAAATCCTTGGGCTGGGAAAGTCCTGATAGGGAAGATACCCTTCAGTAAGGATGTGTTCTGTTCTTGTCCTTTTTTTTTGATTTCTCCTGTCTTCATGGTCTCCTGTTTTGTCACACTGAGTCAGGACAGAGAGAGGTGGAAAAGGTCCATTGAGGCTTTGTGTATTTCTGGACGTGGGGGCTTAAACTCGACATGCTCAGCCATGCCTTCATTCATTCTCAGTGCAAGACACCTTCCCTTCTCCTTTGGGTCCCTTTTGGAGGAAAATCTGGCTGGACAAGTGCATTACTCGGTGAATGAAGGAAGCTGGGTCCTCTCTTCTAACCAGGTATGAACTCTCCCCATGCCATGGTATGTTTTTGTAATATTAAAGGCACTTATTTATGTAGGTAAAGGCCTTTGAACTCTCAAATACCATGGCTTGGGAAGTTGGTTGTCAGATCAGTATAACGTTCTGGATAATTGTATGATTTTAAGGACTGATGGGGTCTAGTGTGTTAAATGCACTGAAGCATTTGCTCAATTGCTCAGCAAGGGCAGATGGGGTCTTCTCCAGCCCCCAGAACAGAAGTAGGGGGGTTAATTAGATGCATGCTAGCATTATTTATTCCACGGCAGAAATCTCTTTCAAGGTCCTGTCAGCAGCTCACACCCCTGTTTCAGGATGAGCTGGGTAGGGAGCTGCTGTCCCATCACTACTCTTTGCTCAGTTTCTGGTCTGTGGTTTTGGTCACAGAGGGAGATGTAATGTTTTTCTGCCTGGAGCTGAGCAGACTCTTGCATCAAAACACAATCCTGAAGTTTTTCTGTTTCTGTGTGACACTCAACTGGTATGTGAACAACTCGAAGCTGGACGGAATGCTCCTAGTACTATAGGCTTTCCTATTGATGGCCCAACGTGCTCCACAACCCTGCAGAGATAGTGCTAACACTGCCCAGCAGAATATGGAGCAGCTCATAGTATTGTCCACAGTAACCTTACCAATTACTTCTTTCAACTCACAGCTTGTTTGGGTTTTAACCCTTGGAGCCACAACTTTTCACTGGGACCCATTGCTCCAGGTTGAAAGCTTTTTGAAATGCTTGGCAGGGACTGATCAGTTGTACATGGGATGAGAGAACACTTCCTTGCTCAGCTTTTGCTTAAGAGTGGAAATACCCACACAGCCATCTGCTGAGGACGGTCAGCACCTTGCCCTGGAGAAAGGCTGGCCGCTGTCTTGGCCAGGCTTCCCATGAGCTGGGCTGACCACTGTGGAAGCCTGCCTGTGTTGGGTCATAAAAATCTCTGTTTGGCAGTAGATAAATCAGTGAGTTTTCCGTTTATTTCAGCAGGATCAAAACCAGGCCTGTATTTCCTAACAACATCATGTAGTCATAAAATACAGAAGAATGAAGAAATAACTAGCGAAAAAAATAAACACAGAATCCACAGTTGTGTCAAGCAAGTTTGCCAATTTTTTTTCCAAATGAATATAAATGTTTTGCCAGTCTGTCTGTGATGCGAAAATCTTTAACTCCCTCCCTCTGCACCCCAGTTCCTATTATTTAATCTCTAAACAGCAGCGTGCCTGGATTTGAAGCACATAAGAACTGTTCTCCAGAGCTACTGAATAGCTGATGAGAATGTGTCACTGAATTCTTCTGCATTTTAGCTTTTTTCTTCAGCGACGGAGAGATAGAGGGTGATTCTGAATGGGTTGGGATGGGGTGGCCATACTATTAATGCAGGTACTTGGTTAGGTGGGGCAAATGTGGATTGACACTTCCCTTTCAGATATTGGCTTTGTTCCACAATCTCAGATGTTGGATTGGTCTATTTGGCTAATTTCTCATGTACTCATTGCTCCTTTTCAAAATTGTCTTCACCAAAGCAAGGCCCCATATAAGTCTTTCAGTGGATGAGAGTTACAAAACAGAATAATTCGGGTTGAGAGAAACCCCTAGACTTCTAGAGAAATCTCTGGTCTTCACCTGACCCAATCTCCTGCTCCAAGCAGAGTTGACTTTGAAATCAGTGCATGTTGCTCAGGGCCTTGCCCAATCAAGTCTTGAATATCTCCAGTGCTGCAGTTTCCACCGTCTTTCTAGCTACTTTCTCCACTGCTGAACTGTGCTCACGGTGAAATATTTTTACTTTATATGTCTGTCACCAAACCAGCTTAATCCGTATCAAGCTGCAGCATGACCAATGTTAAATGGTGAACCAAAGGTGCAGAAACATCGTTGGTCGCTAATTGTGTGGCTCTGTAATGAAGCACATCGCACACAAGTTTTGCAGCGGTCTTCAGGCTTCTTCCTTTTTCCACTAGAGGGACCCAAATGCAAATAAAAGCTCTAATTTATCAGCTGGGGAAAAGTGTGTGTGGGGTCAAGTATATTAGTACTGAATGAAAGCCAGTATTTTATCTCTCTTAGTATTTGTATTAAGGATCTGATTCACCATTCATTGAGTTCAATGTGGAAATACTCAGAGACTTCAAGCTAAGATGTGGGATCCCTATTTCAGAACTGTTTTCCAAGGCTTGAATACCTTAAATATTAATAGCTAAAATAGCTGCAAGCCAAAGACAAGCCTTGACCATTAGCTAGAGTGTGTCCTTTTGTGGTCAGTACATATTTAATTTTTCATATTCACTTTGCCAGTGACCTTTCTGCTATGGCTCCCTGACACTGCTCTTTTCTGCCAGATGACGGCAGAACATGGTTTCTGTTTCAGCTGACTGAGGGAAGGGAGGGAAAAAATCACTGAGTGTTTGAAAGTGATTAGAAACAAAAGCTCAAAGGGATAAGGCTCTGGATCTTCTATCCCAGTCCTTTGGAAACAAAGGCAAAAGAAAAAGAAAGCTGAAGGGAAAATGACAGTAGCTGATGATTTTTGAGTTTCATGGTGGAAAAAAAGCATAGGATTAATCCTTCCTCCTTCCCCCCAAGCTTGCCTACAGTTAAGATACACCTACAAAGGCTACTTTAACTTCAAAACACTGCTGATTAGCTCTGAGTCAACTGAATATAAGCTCTTCCTGGAAAACCAAATCTGGACTAGGTACTGGGGGAGGATGGGACAACACTTCTATTAAAAAGCTGAGTTTCCCCCTTTTTTCTCACTCGGAAAAAGAAGTAGCCAAACACATGAGTGTGGCTTAACTTTATGCACCCACTGGCTCCACCAAAACCCAGGCTTGAATGTTGTCTTACTACAGAAGTGTTTAAAAGAGGAACAAAGATTTAGCGCTGCCTGGGCTGCACAACCATTTTGGCTGCAGAAAGCTGTGACTGTCTGTCCTGGGCCATCAGGACTGCACAGGGTTTTTCTTTAGCACACAATCCTGCTTGGAAACAGGCTTAGTTTCACTGAAGGAAGCCGGGACCAAAACACTTTGGGATGGCTGGGATCAGTGACCAGGCACCAGAGCAGGCAGGATGGGAGGGGAACAGGCAGATGGACTTCTACGCACTGATTATTGGCACGGATTATTGGTTTGTTGTGTCCCTCTCGATTTGCTTTTCTGAATTGTCAGGCTCAGATTTGTCCTTTTCTCACTCATCTGTCACTGGCATGTTTCCTGTTGCGCTCCTCCAGCATGAGCCTCACAACTCAGCCTCTCACTTCTCTTCCGCTCACCCTTTATCAGGGTTAAAAGGGGAAGGTGTCAAAGGCTGCCAGAAATAGGTTCCCTGGATTCCATCCTTTCTGTCTGCCATGTTATTAAAACCAAATCTCCTTTCCATCCACCTTGACAGGACAGAAGAACTAATTTGGATGGTAACTATAACTGAAGAGAAGGAGAGTGCTTGCAGTGGGATCAGCAGTTCAGAGTCTGGAAAGGGGGAAAAAGAGTGGGGCTCTAGCCCTCAAGTGGTCAGGCATGGGTCCACCATGCTGCTTTCTACCTGCCGCGTTGTCCTCACCCATGGACAAACTCAGACTGTAGAGTGCTGGAGCACTCTGAGAGAAGGAGGATGGGAAGTGCCTTCATGCACTTCACGCTCTTCTTCCGTCCTGACACCCAGACCCCATCTGTGCATCAGGGAAGGAATGGTGGGGTGGCTGACTTAATAAACTTTGGAATTGGAGGCAGGCTCCACTAACAAAACAGGCACTGGGGGTTTGTGTACTTTTCCTAAGTTCCTGGAGCAAAGAAAATGAATATTTTTAATATTATATATTTTTACGCTGGTAAGATAGCTAGGGCTTTTGTCAATAGAGAAATGCTGTAAAAATACCACCACCAGTTGATGTGATTAAGCTGGTAAAAATGCCAACTGGTGACCCGGCCTCTGTACCCAGACTGACTGCTCCTTCTTTTGTTTTCCTGCAGGTCTTCATACTTCTCTCCTGCCTTATCATTACCTGTCCTGCACACTTCTCTCATAATCTGCTGCTGACAGTTTTCTATTAGGTATAATTTCCTGACCATCTTGTGTATAACTTAGACATGCTGTAAATTTGGAGATTTATATGGAGTCGTATGAACTGTGCTCTTGAGGCACTTGAAAGAAAAACATTGAAATGAACAATCTTGGCAGCAAAAGTACAATTGGAGAGCTGTAGGGCCAATCCATAAGAGGTAGTTAAAGTTAGTCAGTGTGAGTTGATTAAGATGAAACAGGCCCTCAGCTTTATCACTGCTTGGGACTGAGCCATAAGTGACTGTAAGTGCTATGATGTGGACTTGGGTGAATGCTAGACAAGAAAACCCCCTCATTTGCAGCATATTCCTGCTTGAAGCTCACCAGTATCTGGAAGCCAGGTGGGCTTGAAGAATCCTAACCAGCCAGGGCTTTGCAAAAATCTGGCAGAGCTGAAATACCATTGAGTGACAAAAGTGATCTCTCATTCTGATGCACGCCTGCCTTAAAGCTAGTTTCCATCTCAGTTCATTTTTCATTTTTCATTTCTGAAAGTGTGCTGGTTTGCAGAAGAAACTGGACTCAGCAGTCACAGGTGTAGAGGCAGCCTGATTCCTCACCAATAAAATGAAGCCTAGTAATTTTGGGATAGGGCTCCATAATCCTAACAACCACCCCCAGACCAGCAGGGCTGCTTGGTATTGTTGTCCGTCTGGTACAGTTTGGTGCTTGCACAGTCCTAGCTGGCATGTTTGGGCTGGTCTTGCCTGATCTTACAGCAAAACACTTCCCTTGCAGCTGGACTGTTTCAACTCTTGTCCTCAGCTGGTAGGTCCTTGCTACCACCTTTGCTAATCTGGGCAGGAGCGAGAACGGAGGAACTGATCATGCCAGCAACTGTATTTGTCTCTAGATACTGTGCAAAAGAAAGCAATCTCCAAAAGAGAAGAGGAAAAAACTAATTTTCTAAAGAGAAAGAAAATGTGTAAAAAGAGAGTTCTTCCCAATAGCCATGGCCATGCAGAAGCATTTGCTGCACACAGCCAGTTTGGCATCTGTGCCCTTGATGGGCCAGAATAAACCCAAGTTGGATTATGGAAAGAGTCTGCACCTAATTAATTGATCAGCCAGCACTGACTCTTGCTAAAACAAAGCTGACAGAGGTGCAAGAAAGACAATCACAAAGGACTCACTTGGTGTGACCTATGGGTCAATTCTTAGACATGAAAATGTAGTTAGACACTGACAGAGGTCCTGGATGCAGAGGGTGAAAGCTGAGGTTGTGGCCTCCTATGTGATGTAGTGTAATTTGACAAGGCATGGGCTCTGACTCTGCTGGGGCTTGCCCTCCACTCTGAATGTAGTATCTGAGATACTGTATCTCTAGCCTTCTGTAGCATCTCAGAAATGAAGCTGGACATACCTATTGCTAATCCACTCAAGGGTTCCTGTTGAAAGCAGAGTGTATTGAGATGTTTAGAGGCTTGGAAAGCTTGAGGTGGCTTATTCCTACTTAGGTCCGTGTTATGAGTTAAATATTTGGAGTAATTTTCATGCCTGTGGTGATGCAGTCATGTTGCTGCTTCATTTGCAAGCTGCAGTGGCAAGTTTTTGAAAATTTGTAGGATAATTTACCTTTTTCTCAAACCTCTAGATAATATATCTTTGAAGGTTTAGTGTGCCAACTTCAGCATACCTGTGATGGGTTTGAAATTATGAAGCATTTTTTGCCAAGGACAGAAGTTTGGCTGTTTTTTAAAAAAAGATCTAGGCTGCATCAGATTTTTTTTTGCAGCAGGGAAAATTCAAAACAATCTGACTATGGAAAGAGAAGCAACTCAAGACACTCTCAGGATAAAGACGTCAACATTAAAGTAGCCAATTTGAAACACAAGCTCCATTGTCAAGTTGCCCGAATTTCAGAAAATGTATATCCTACAGTAAACCTCACTGTTTTCACAGTGGATGGTGTCTAATGGGGGACAGCAAGATCACTTTTTGGTGCAGGTAGACATACCCAGAATAAGCAAGTAAGCAGGAATCACTACATTCAGATTTTCTGATGTCCATCAAAATGGAACATTTTCTATTTATAATGTTGTTGATTGCCAATTACTTACATTGGGTTTTATTTAATGTGGTTACTAGTATTCTCTCTTCTTCAAGGGTCTGCAATTGAAAAAGGATTCTTTAATTTCTCTTTTGTTGAAACCAGTTTTGAACTCCCTCTTGATCTCACTGAGAATAGGGTGGGCCCAATATTATTAATTCCATGTGATAAGTAAAAGAAGAGTGCTATGCAAATTTTTTTTTTTTGAGCTGGCATTGTTTTGGAGCTCTGACAGAAAATAGTCAATGGCAACTGATGCACTGAGGTCAGGACCATTGTATATGCTATTCATTATGTCCCTTATTGCCAATTGAAAGCACAATGGTATTCCCGTTCTTGAAGTCCTTTGTACCTACTGCTATTTGTAGACAAAGAAAAATTATTGCAGCTTCTCATAACTGAATGCCAGGAGACATATCAGAAATTTTCATTTTGTTGCTGCTTTAGATTACAGAACAAAATTAGTTGCATATGTAATAAGGCTACTGATGCCATGAGAAAATGATTTGTGACTCATGAGAAAACTTCTTAGCCAAAAATATACAAAGCTAATTGGGAAATGATTTTTTTTTTCCCCTATGTGGCAGGACATGTCAGCCATATATTTCTCACCACATAATTGGCAGGAAAACAAAGCAATTTTATAGTCTTGTATTGTGCTACAATATGTTGGTTACTGTAAACCTTTGCAATCACCCAATTACAAGGTACCAAAGAGAAATGAGATTTAACAACAATAATTGAGGACTCTACTCAGTTCACAAGTATCTTCAAAGCTCTGAAACTGTCCCACTTTTTACATCCACACATCTATTACTTTTCTTCTTTGACAATGGTCAGGCTAAAAGCAGAAGGTTCAACGCAAATGTGTTAGGTTTAACTCTGTATGCTTAGATCTACTCAGCATTGCACGTCCACTGCTGATTTGTCAAGAAATTTCCATGGATTAAACTGTAGTCATTAAATCACTTCGAAGTCACTCACTTCCAGCTCAGACATTGGCAGATGTGTTTCACATATTTGGGTAGAGCAAAAAGAGTCTGATCTACCTCTTTGAGGCAGCTGACCTCTTAAATTTGGAGGAAGTACCAGCTCAGTGCTAATGTTGCCAGTCTTTGGTTGATGCGGGAGGCATTCTCTTTCCTCCAACCCAGGAAGTATGTTTGGGTTGTTGAAATTTTTCCTGGCATTTCAATACTTTCCTACCCAAAATGATGGCATGTTTTTTCATCAGGAGGATATTTTACCAATTAGCACCATAGAAATGTGAATAAAAAGTAAATAAGATCATATGATTCATGTGTCACAGTGAAAGCTCAGAACTTAATGTGATTTTCATAATTTAAATTCACAATAAAACTAGTCAGTTTGACAGTTATGACCAGCTGCAGTGACACAGCAGGCTTGAAGTCCTCAAGATCATCTGTTACAAAATTCAAACCATATTTTCTCTTATTAGGATAGACACATAATTATTTAAACTCACAGTAATAAAGCTATAGTTCTCTGAGCTGCTTGACAAAGGGCCTGTAATAAAGGAGAACTAATCCACCTTGGAACAGGGATAGCTAGCAGAAAATGATTATATCTTATCATGTATTATTTCTTTCACTGAATCCTTGCTACATGCAGCGTGTAGGGTGAAAAATGTTAATTGAAGTGGTGTGGGACTAAGGCTATTGTCTGCAGGGTCCCAGCCTCATTAGCTGCAGAATCTTGAAAGTTCGGAGGGAGCAAATAAAGGGATTTCAGAAAGGGGAAGTGTAGCCTAATGTGCAATGCAGTCGAACACCACCCTGAAGAGCTGTATTCTTGCCTGACCTCTAAGCTCCTGTGTGACACTGAGCTGAGCTTTCCACAGGCCAGGGAGGTGGCCCTGCTGCTGATGGAAGGGCTGGCTGGTTGCTCGCCAGGAGACGAGATCCTGGTGCTTAGGTCTTCTTGCTGCTTGAGAAAACTGAAAACTATGATTCCTTGATCCCAGGGTGATGGGCTACAGAAGGGGAGAAGGGAGCATTGAGGCTACTTTCTGGCGTTACCCACAGTGTCAGGGCAGCAAGCCTGCTCGGGCCACTGCCATGGATCCTGGGACCGTCTGTGTTGCTGACTGTGAATCAGGCAAGGACTAAAACATTGGGGGCAGTGTTTAGGTAGGACTGACATTCCCTGATGCTCAAATCTGTGAAAATTCTTGCTTTCTGCAATGCTTTTTGGGGTACCTGATTCTCCCGGAAGTCTGTGACCCTACTCTGGTGATCAGAGTCACCCAGCTTCCTAATCCTTAGATGCTGTGATACCCAGTGTCACCCGGAGCTGCTCCAGCTCTGGACCAAAGAAAACGTTTGGCTTCTACCTCTCTTCATGTCAGTAGTCTCCCTCTGCCACCACCATCATGCAGCTGGTGCCACACAAATCCCCATAACTTGATTCCTCAATACTTTTGTTATATATTTTAAATTCAACATGTAGCAAGACTGACACAGAGTACCTTAGCCTATGGGCATGTTTGAGTGAAGAGAAGGTGAGACGATGTGCTAGAAAACTGAGGAACTGCAGTTCTGTCCCCACCATGGTGCAGCAGAGCTGGGAACTGAAGCTAGGTTCCCATATTTTCCCTTGCCTGTCCTTGAAAATATGAATCCTTCCTTTCAAAAAAGGGAGGTTTGCGGTCCGTGCCCATGCAGCACCTTGCAATGGACAGACTGCTGGTACTTCATCCCCTCACTACTGACACATGAGCATCTCTCACCTCACACAGCAGAACCTGTGCACTTGAAGGCTGACCACCAGTTATATCTTAAAAGCCTCTGTTCTGAATTCTGCCTCATTCATTTGAGTAAATGGAAAGTGTGCTCCTCATATTGAATATTAATGAGACCAAATAAATGCAAACCAGAAGGGAAACAAAAAAAAAAAGAACTGCAAGTAAGGATCATCCACCAGTCTGCGGTTGGATAATATGCTTGGAGAACGCTGCTTTTTTAAGAGAGTTAATGAAAGACACCAAGACACCATTCGTGACTGTGGTTGTGTACTGAGCAGTCAGTAAGTTCCTGCTATGATTTATTCAGGAAAATCCATGGGAGTGGTGGAGAAAGGGAAAAAGAAAGAGCAGCCTAAACTTTTGGTGCCGGGGGTTTTATGCCTTCATATCAATTCCAGCAGTTTTCTGGTTGCCACTTGTAAAGTTCTTTGGATACTCCCTGATGTTTCTCCCCTCTTAGCACAGTGTCCTAGGCCCTGCAACCACCTGTTTTACCATGCCATACTCCTGCCTTATCTTCACACCTTCTGACTCTCCTCTGACTTCCACTTCACTACCCACTGACCAGGCCTCCTCAAACAGAATGGCCATGTACAGTTTTCTTCTGCTTAACACCTTTTCCCATGACCTTACTTGTCCAGTTGAGCTCAGTTGTCACCTCATTCTGGCTTCCAGGGGACACTCCTTCTCCAAGAGCTAGCATGCTCCTTGAAGACTTATTTAATTTACTTTAAACTAGTCAGTCATTCTCTGGTTACCTGAATTGATCAACGAAGCATGTTGTTGGGAGATCTTTGCAGGTACCCATAGACAGCTCCTGAGAGCCACCTCATACTTCAGGGATTTCCTCTGTGTCCATCAGCCTGTCCACTGCTGGTCCTATACCCCATCTGCTAGCACTTTGCAGACATCTTGCATGTTTCATGGCAACTCCCTCATCACAAGACCCCTGTGTGTAGGTAGCTGAATGGAGGTCTAGGTATTGGTTGATCCAACAACAATGCTGTAGGATGCTGGTCTCCAGCTTAGCCAAAGCTCTGCCCTGCCCAGCCATGGACCCTGCTGAGCCCGTTCCCATCCCTACAGCCCTGCCCAGATATTCCAGAACTCTGATGCTGCTTTCTCTCACTGGTCCTGGTCCTGAGCTCAGCTTGATTTCCCAGCCTGGTCTTCGACCCATGGAGGTGCCTGATTCCTGGGGGATTTTCCCCACAACCTGCCCTGATTCCCCACTTAAAGTCTTTGCTAATGAGTTCTTGCAGACCCTCTGTCTGTTTGGTTTAACCCAATGTAAGGGTCCATGTGCCAATGTAAAATAAGCTGCATTGCAAATGAGCACACTAGAAGTGTTGGCCTCAAGACAAGTATCACAAGCAGTTTTAATCACAAATTACACTCAATGGGGCCACATAGCAGCCAAAATGGAGATAAACTGAACAACTTTTCAAAAAAGTTGAGACATTTCAATTACATCAGCTGATTTATTATAACTCATTTTCCATGCACTTCATTGAACAGATTTTTCTGTTTATGATTTCTGTTTCAAATATTTTTTTAATGTTGGGAAACAGGCCTGACCTGATCCTTCTATTCCAACATTCCCACAATTTTAGAAGTATTATGAATCTACGTCATCTGATTTCTAGCTTTCCAAAAGACCCCATCTTTCCAGGGGAGGGAGCCAGTATCCCAGATCCATACAGCCCTTAATCCTGAAACGTACCAAATTTTGAGCAAGATCTGAATGTAACGATTTTACAACATGAACCCACTTTCTCTTTTCCTTTTTCTTTTCTTCTTCTATTTTTTTTTTTTTTTTTGGCATGTGTGCATATGAATACAGTCCAATGAGATGTAATAAATGTAATGCTTTACTGCAATGAAAACAGGTGCTGCCAGGTGCAGGCTGGATTCCCTCTTCAGCTGCAAATCTCTGATCCTCCGCCCCTCTGAGCAGCATTAAGTCAAGATGAAGGTCAGGGCTGTTTCATAGCTTGTGAGATACTCTTGAATACTCAAGATGTCTGAATGGATCTGCAAAACATTGTCCTAGAAGAGACTCAGGCTGCTCTGGAGTGGTGTCTGAAGGTCATGTAGGATGTCCTATGGCATTTCTAATAGCACCAAAGTGAGCCCTAAAAGAAGGCTCTGAGGACTCTTTATAGCAGCCTTCCAGTACCTAAAGGAAGTCTACAGGAAAAATGGGGAGGGACTCTTTTCCAGGGAGTGTAGCAATTGGGTAAGGTGTAACAGTTTTAAACTGAAAGAGCGGAGATTTAGATTAAGTATTAGGAAGAAATTCTTTACTGTGAGGGTGATGAGACACTGAAACAGGTTGCCCAGAGAAGCTATGGATGCCCAGTCCCTGGAGGTGTTCAAGACCAGGCTAGATGGGGCTCTGAGCAATGTGGTCTAGTGGGAGGTGTCCCTGCCCATGGCAGGGGGGTTGGAACTTGGTGATCTTTAAAGTCTCTTCCAACCTGAACCATTCTGTGATTCTATGATTACTGTCTGTAATTGAAGCTCAGATATCTAGTGCACATGTAGTCACTTGGGCACATTTTTCTTTATGTGTTTCTGTTTGGAGCTGAATCCCCACATTTGTGCTAGATGAAGTGGATAAGCAGGGCACAGACTGGGCTGATATGGTGTCATGCTGCACAGAAAACGTTCAAGGAAACAGCCTATCTGTGGAGAGGAGCCTGTGGGAGTCCCATGCTCAGCACAAGAAATTTGACAGGCCTGTAACTCATCTGGTAACAGGATGGAGGTGCTGTTTGAATATGGGCTGTTGCAACTACTTAGGGAAAATGTAATATGAGTGCAGGCCAAGCAGAAACATCAAGTGATGTTCAGATGAAATTGATAAGCCATTGAATTGTCTCTTCCTGAGTTTTGAATGAATGAAGCTTAACAAATAATTTTTTAATGGGAAACATATCCATGCATTGCACACAGTTCTAAAAATAGTCAGGCTGGAGGCCAAGCAAAATAAGTT
Organism: Pedionomus torquatus; assembly: GCA_013398155.1. NCBI lineage: Eukaryota > Metazoa > Chordata > Aves > Charadriiformes > Pedionomidae > Pedionomus > Pedionomus torquatus. The sequence goes on from VZRU01012816.1 coordinate 55,683, forward strand.
TTAGGATTTTCTCAGCTTCATAATTGTGTTATTACGTTGTATGATAGAAATTGGGCTGTAGTATAAATTCTGGTCTCTGGCATTAAAAGGAAGAGGAAGTATTTCTTTTTAATTGACAGCTAAAATTTCATTCATGGAGTATTAGCAGAATTAGTGTTTTGCCTACTGAACTCTCTTCTGTGTTTCTGATAATGCGATTTAACTTTGGCAATAAGGACCACTTATTTGTGAAACAGTAATCTGTATTAAGCAGGAAAGAGTTAAAAATCACTTATGAGAGGCAGGAAAGAACTGCATCGTTTTTAAACTGAAGGGTAAAATCTACTATTTAAATGCTCTGATTGTTCTATTGCTATCTTATGTAAAAATCCATTTTGAAAAAATCCCTGACCCCTGCAATGAATATTTGGAAAAGTAGACCCTTTATAGGCTACTGACAATGTATGCTTTCCTTGCCACCATCTTCACCTATTTGCAGATTCTCAGAATTACAAATTTGGGATCCAACAGGATGGGGAAATAAACCTGTTCAGGGCTTTTCCTGAAATATATTATAAGAATTCTGCCTGTCTGGGGATCACTGCTGGATTGGTGCATAAGTCTTATCAGCAGAAATTCTTTCCCCTGGAAACTTACTATTATCATTACTGTCTTCATCTTGACACAAATCCCTGTTTGCAGTTTTGCTTTTTCCAGTGAATGAAAAAATCCCTAAATGGCTGAGCAATTTTCTGTTTCCTCTTATTTACAAGATAAGTTGAGGTCTCTGATAGATAATGTGTGGATCTTTGAATGTTAGGAATTTAGAGAATTTTAGCACACATTTTTGTGAACATTTTATATCATTTCAGTGGTGGCAAGAGGGTCAAAGAACCCTGAACATGCATAGGTAGGTCTCATTTCTCAGGCACAAGACTTGTAGGAGAGTTTGAATTTCCTTCCACTTCACGGCCTTAATTGATGGCCCAACCTTCTGAAGGTCCTTCTGCCATGGACAATGGATGGAGAGTTTCTCTCACAGTTGATGCAGTGGTGTTGATGGGCTTGGTGGGGAACATGTGTTCACTCCTGGAAAATATTGGCAACACACTGATATTATTGCATGATGTCATGAGTGCTGCAAATTGCTCCAAAGACAGAAAACCCATTTGTTTATTCCATCCTTGGAGAGAAATTAACCTGGAAACTCAAAGCAAAACCACCAGAGCCTCTCAGCAAATCCTGTCACCAAGTTGATTCCTTGTGCTGATAGCGAAAGCTGTTGCTGATTAGTTCTATTTCTCACTCTTCCTCATTGTTATAGATTGTCCATTACAATGAAACCCTCCTCCACCCAAATGCATTACACTGATTTCCTCTTCCAGCACACTGGCTAGGGATAGTAGAGAAGGGAACAGAGAAGTTGTGAAGCATCTGTTCTTGTTTATAGAGTGCTCAATCACAGCTGAATAGCTTACCAAAAGATATGAACTATAATCTACAGAACTGAACAATTATAGAATTAAAAACTATATGTTGTTGCTACTTATTCAAATATACTGTGGAGGTGGACCAGAGCTTGAGGCTTGTTTACCATTTGGTGTCCCTATTTTTTTCCTTCAGCAAAGGTGGAGCAAGTGTTGGAAAATTGTGTTTGTCAGGCAAGCATCTGAACATGCAGTGCAGATGCGCAAAGAGCAATCCTTGCTTCTGCTGGGTCATGACCAGGGTCAAACTTCTTAGCTCTTACTCTGTCTAGGGTGTGCAAGTGCTTTTGAGGTAGTATGGGGCTTTGTTCTTCATCACTCTTGTGCAATGAAGATATTCTGAGGCATATTGCAAGGGACATCAATTCAGACCCCAATTCAAGAAGCATGTCATGTCTCACTACATTTTCCTTTGTTGTGTAGCTCCCGTTTAGTTTAGTAAAGCAATGTGCCATGGTGTCCAAGACTAAAAATGGGGAAAAAAAATGAATTATAGGAATTATGTGTAAGGTCTCAAAATCCAGATTTCAGTAACTAAAAGTAATTTTTCTGCTTCTCAACCAGACTGAGACACCAAGAATTTCTAGTAACATCACTGGGAGTTGTTGAGTTTTGTTATTTAGGTGTATTCAAGTGAATTGGGAGTTACTTTCCAGACAAGCTTTTCTGAGAGAAACGCTGACGATAGCTCTTCCCAGTGAAACATCACCACAGAAGGACAAGCCAAATTCCTGCAGTACTTCCCATGTCTTATCCTGAACTATTTCTTTCCTTATTTTCTTTTGTGGTTAAACAGCTGCCAGGTTTGACCAAAGAAGCAATTGCCAGTTAATGCAGGGTTATGGGATATATGTTTAAGTGCCTGGGGGGTCTTTTTACTGTAAAGGACATTGAAATGCAAGATATCTGGTTATGGAATAGCTCTGAAGATACATTAGTTGCTCCTCAAGACAATAAACAAGCAACAGCTGGTGTAGTTTTAAAATAGGCACATAAATTTATCTACCCCTTAATTTTTGAGGGCTAAGCTGAGTGAAAAGTTCTGCCTCATTGCATAATATTAATTCTTACAAATAGTAATTATATATCAATACCATATTTATTTTGATTAAATGCTCATTGAAATTGAAACAGTGAGGTTCTGACTTGAATAAGGGAAAAATATCTTCAGCCTGAGAAGCAGGTTGTGGAGAGGTTGTGGCATCTCCATCCTGCGAGATTTTTTAGAAACTTGACTAAATAAAGCACTGAACAACGTGGTCTGGTCTTTTGAAGTTGGGCTAAGGTCCCTCCCGATGTGATTTCTTCTATAAGTCAATATATTTTAATGGTGGGTTAAGATTTCAGTCAAGCAGGTCTATTTGTGCTGGTGCTGTCAAATGCCATCTGCAGAGGCTTTTCAGCCTGAAAGATTAATTGTAATATCTGGATCAAGCAGGCTATCTGGCCTGGGGTTTGGGACACAAATTGGCAAGTCTAATAGTACGAACAAAACTCTGAATCCTTTCATAGCAGTTCTTTTCCATATCTCTCTGCACATCTGCCCACCAGGTTAAAAACTGCTGGGTGTATCCTGGAGGCATGACTGGGGTTGCATTGCACATTTTGATTGGAAAATTTCCCTGCTTGTTGATGGCAGGGTGGAAGACTATGCAAGATATAAAATGTATGGCCCAAGTGGCCACAAAGTTCTTTTATTGCCCTTGCAGAGAAAGAAAAATTATGGCTAGTGGTTCTGAACATCTAACTGTACCAGTGTACTAAAGGACTTCCTGGAGAAAAGGGTGATGAAGCTGTTGTTACTTGCAAAGGATCATAGAATCATAGAATATCAGGTTGGAAGGAATCTCAAGTATCTTGTGGTCCAGTGATCTAGACAAGGTAGCCGAGCACCTTGTTCAGCTGAATCTTATGTTCAGTGTTGTGAAATCCACCACTTGCCTGGGGAGACTATTCCAACGATTGCTAAAAATTTTCCTCTCATGTCCAATCAGAATCTCCCCAGGAGTAACCTGTCCCTATTTGTCTTTTCCATGTGACTCCTTGAAAAAAGGGAAATAAGCCACCAAATCAACAGCTGGAGATACCTCTGTCAAGCCCTACACATGTTTGGCTGAGGTAGTTGGTTTTGGGTTTTTTTTTCATTAGTTTTTTCTGAAGCATCTTTTTAGCAGATTAGAGAATAAATTATCATCAAATTAGGAGAAATTCTTTCCTGTGAGGGTGGTGAGACACTGGAACAGGTTGTTCAGAGAAGTTGTGGATGCCCCATCCCTGGGACTGTTCAAGGCCAGGCTGGATGGGGCTTTGAAAAACCTGATCTAGTGGGAGGTGTCCCTGCCAATGGCAGGGGGTTGTAATTCGATGATCTTTAAGGTCCCTTCCAACTCTAACCATTCTATGATTCTCAGACATTTCCATTTTTCTCAGCTTCCCTATACTCCCGTCAGTTCCTAAGACATAATTTTCTTTAGTATTTGCAGCTCTCTGCCGAGTGAAGGAGAGCCAAAGGAAGGAAAATTGTAACCTGAGGGCACCACAGAAGACATACTTTCTGTGATTCCCTGTCCTACATAGACTCCACTTTCTGCAGAGGTCACAAACCCTTCCTGTTCACTTTCTGGCTGCACAAAGCTCACTGTCATCTAATTCAAGAAAGGTTGGCACAATTGGCAGAGTTTTTATTTTCCTGCAGGCCAGATGGATTGTTTACTTTTATGGACTATCTGGACAATAAATTATTTCCCATCATTAGAGGTATTCTTGAATGGTATTCCAATGTCATATTTCAGCATGTGATATTAAGAGCCTTGTTGGTCATAAGTAAAAAATACATAAAAATGCTAATTTTTATGGTCTTTTTTTTTTCCTGGCTTTTAAAAGTAGGTGGTCCTCTTATATAGCTGGTCAAACATGCTTGAAGGAGGAGATACATATTTTTTTTCTTGATTAGTTTATTTGCCAGTGAATACAGTGAAGCATGGAGTCCCCTCATAAAAACAGGAATCAGATCCAGCACTGATGCAGTCCCTGAGCTTCCTGAGCAGTTCTGTAAAGACAGTGAGTCCATATGCATAGATCTCACCAGATAAAATAGGAAAGCCCATTCAAAGTAAAATTCTTACTTTTCAAATATTTCAGATCACTCTCCAATAACAATTTTCATGTTTCACATTCCCATCTCAATGCTAGGACAGGTCATTAGAAGGTTTAGTGAAATGGTGGAGTCCAAGTGGATGCCTGTGGTCCCTGAAGAGATATAGATGGAGATAGTAGTGGGATTGCTTCCAACTTTAATATCCATTTAATTTTAGCATTTTTCACCATGTGTTTCCCACGGAGCAGAAAGCTTCAGAGGCCTCTGGAAGGATGATGAGGTCTGATTTGCATTTCCGTGGTCTACAGCCAGGAAGATGTGGCAGTCAGCATCTTTATGGGGTAGATCCAGGGGGAGAGCTTTTTGTATGGAGATGCTGCCAGATCCATTGCCCACTGGGAGAGCTTGAGACCAGGTCACTGCCAAAGGATCATGCCTACACCTTTGCAGAGTGCTTGCTGCCTTGGCCCTGTGAGTCCTGTACAGAGGCTCACAGTGTGTGGGTGTGAGAGCTGAGGAGCTTCCTGCCCACAGCCCTGCTACCACTGGCTTGGGAGAGTTCCTCATCGATGTGCTTGTGATGATTTTGGATCCACACTTGTCCTGGTCAGGACCATTCCACTGACTCACGTGTTCCTGGCTCCAGAGTATTTGCACTGAAGAAACCTATTAAGGGACTGTTGCTACAGGGGACACTTTGTTTTGAGGTGCCATTTAGGGAGTGATCTGATGCCCAAAGTGTTTCAGTAGAATTGGTTCAGCACTCACACAGTCTGTGAGCAGTCAGTGCTGCCCCTAAGTGCCTGCTGACAATAAATACTGATTTTTTTTTATTATTATTTTTTTTTTTATTTGCTTCTGCAGGATATGCTTAAACTTAAAAATACATTCTGATATGAGGCTGTCACTTTTTCCCAGCTACCCTGCTTTGAATTCACTACTAATCTTGGACACTAGTAATGAATAGAGTCCTTAGGTTTCATTCCAGATTCTGGCCATTTACCTTGACCATCTTCAGAAGAAGTTTCTGCTAAAAATGGTCACCAAATAAAAAAAAAAGTCTGTGTACATTAAGATCCCCCAAGCACCATGCTGACTGCCAGGCTTGCTAGGAGAACAGCACTGGTCCAAGCAGTTAACTGGACAGTTTCTCCCTTACTGATGCTTTTCCAGAAGGGTATTAGCACAATGAAACATATGTTGCTGAAACACATAAACACTGAGCAACAGTTGCTCGATTTTTCTCTCCCCCAATGTGCCCTGATGAGTTGAGAGAGGGATCCAGTAATTCGATTCATGATATCTTTAAGATCACTGCAACAACTCAAAAGCTGTGGACAGAGGCAAATAACATTTTGTAATGTATTTATTGAATGGTAATGTAAACCAGAGAAATCTATAAAGAAAGGAGGAAATCATATTCCCTGTCTGGCAAGGTGCTGAACTGAATTTAAAACCAGAGAACCAGACATGGTTGAGACTGAGAAGGGAAGGGGGAGAGTTCACCCGACTTTCCCCTTAAGAAATAAATTACTGGTGAGACCACACAATATTCTTCCAGCTTTCTGTCCTTCTGATCTCCCTTTACGAGTAGACATGCTAACATTTTGATGGTCTCCCCCATTTTTGGAAGTATTGCCCTTGATAAAGGTTTACATAAAATTCTTTTATTTTTCTCCCCAGAGGATGAGTTTCACTTGCAACTGAAATCCCTGCCAGAAAGTTCTACCCTACGATTTCTTCTACTATGTGGAGAGTAATAGGACACTGAGACAGTGAAGCTGTTTTTGCTCTGTTAGGCAGCAGTTTCCCTTCATATACCACCATCGCTGCTGAATAGCATGGAATGAGAAAAGGCTCAGTTTCTGTAATGAAGTCAATAGCTCCTCATCTGAAGAATTAGAGGGATTTCAGCCAAGAGAGCAGAATGGCTTGCTTTCTCTTCATTTCTCATTATAGTTTCTACTTTGTGTTCCTCAACACATACATTACCCCATTTTTGCAGTCACTGGGGGATAAATTAGTCCAAGATCATGCTTACCACTACTTCAGCACTATACCATTTCTGATCAACCTATACTTAACATGTAACCTATACCCCTTCTGAATTTGTCATAAAGATTTCCATGGGAATTGTGTTGTCTAGACCATTCTGCTTTTTTATGTCGCTTTAAACTCCCAGCACTTCCACTGAAAACCCACCATTTTTTATCTCCACCCACATCTATGAAATTTGTGATTCCCTGGAAGTATTCTGGCTTTGTACCGGAATGACCAGTAAGTTGAATATGACCATAAACAAATTTATTGTGAAGATGTACTGCACCAAATAACAGCCGTGCTTATAAATCTTTTAGATTTCTGGTAAAATGAATTTATACTATGATGCCAATATTTGAAGGCACAAGCTTTGGAAGTTGGCTTCAAATAGATCTCAGGACTGCTGATTTTACTTATTATTCTTTTGTTGTAATTGGCAGACTAAAATCGTGTCTTCTGAATTTCATGTCATAGATACAAGTATATAGATACTTTACCTTTGAACTGTGGGGCCTTCTTACATGAAGTTACACATACTGACAGAGGAGGACATACACAGAGAATGACATAACACTGTCATTCCTCAAAACATCAAATTGTCTGGATGAAATGGTTAAATCTTCCTGAAATATCCAACAAAGTTTTCCCCCAGAGGAACTGCAGTCATCTGCTGATTAATTTTATGAAACTGTTCCCCATTCATTTTTCTTACAAATGCACTCAGCTAAAGTCAGATTCACTAATTTGCTTACGCATATTTTAAAGTAACACCTAGTTTTAAAAGGCTATAATTTTTCACCACTCTGAAGAAAGCCTTGGACAGCAGAAAAAGCACTCTACGTCCATTTTTGTGTATGTGGTAGAATCAGGTACATTAGTTTGTAGTAATTTTATATTTGTTTTAATTTCTGATTTCTATGAGTACAAAGGGTATCCTGAGGCATCCCTCATCCTTTGTGTGTAACTTTGGGAAAGTGAGTTTCTGGAGTCATGGTTGGTGGTTGTGTTTTTGGAAGACAGCATAAACTATTTCTGGTGCAGGTGGTGGGCTGACAGCTCTGTTTGGCCCCAACTCTGTGGGAGCAGCATGGTTTCTGTGTCCCTTGCTCTTACTCTGGATTGTCCCCAGCTTTTGACCCTGACCTTGCCATCATGTTGTGCTTGCCTTCTTCCTTGCTGTAAAGTACACGTGTAACTTTGGGAAAAAGGCTTTGCTATGTAAGCCTGATCATCCACTTGGCCCTTGAGGAGGTACTTACCACTTTAATTTACACAACGTTTTTCATTCCATTGATTCCACATGAATAAAATGTAAATGTACATTTAAGCATTTTCCTGGATCTGGCCCAGAATGTTCAGACTTTGAAAGCTGTTACTGATGAATCATCATGCTGCTAGTTGGTGCAACTTACAGTCTGATGATCCTCAGCCTCTGGTGTGAATCACTCAGGTGAGAGGTCAGGGAGGGTGATGTGGACTTTGGAAACTCAGTCCCCTGGAAGGACAGTCACACTTTATTGCTCCACCTGTACCGCACAGTGTTTGAGACCACACATGGGTTTGGCACAGGCTGCTGAAGAGTCAGAAAAATGCAGTGGTCAGGGCTGAGCTTTCTCCAACTGTGTTGTGGTGCTGCAGTGTCAAAGAGCATAGTGTCCTGCTGCTGTCCCCAGAGCTGCACAGTGACATGGATGGAATGTAAATCTCCTCACTCCGCACTGTTTAAGAGGCAGCACTTGACTTCGCATCAGATCTTATGGTTATGAAGGAGTATTCTCACTGAGGATAAGTTTGGATGATCCTGAGACAGACATGATAAATGCACATTTGAAACCTCTTTCTGTTTATTTGTCTGTTGTTTTGTATTGAGATGGCCAGACAATGACCTAAGAATACTTTTTTTCATGTCCAGGTATAGTTTGCAAATACAGCTCTCTGACTGAAAATATTTGGGCACCCCTGACTTTCCTGTTTCTGCCAGCATTATCTCTCCTTTCACTTTCTCTAGAAAATATCCTGTTTGCAGCAAGGTGGCTGGGAATCAACATCTTTTCCTAAAGCTCCCTGTCCCTTATGGCTTCTGGTTTCCAGCTACAGATGAAGTATTCTGGTCACACCAAATCCAGGCCAGGTAAGCCTGGCATCTAAACCCTGCTAAATATTTTTCTGCTTGATTTCTCTCTAGTGTTGGAGGTGCCTGTGCTGAGTTGAAGGAGTTAGATTACTTTGATATCTAGGCTAAAACCAGCAGTCCACAGGCTGTGGAGGGATGTGAATTTGAACGTTGCTTAAGATGAGTCTTGGGAAATATCTGCATATCCCAGGACAAGACAGGCTCTGATAAGAATGAAGGCAATATGAACCACTACTGAATGTGAATTGTATTTGGAAACAGTCAAGGGGATGTCCTAAAAAACTGTGAAAGAAATTCAAAGCTTACCATTTGGTCGTCAGCAGAAAATCTTTGAAAGCACAATTTAAGCATGGTCCCAAAAGCAGTTAAAATGCCTTTTAGAGCTCTCATATCTGGCATGGCTTGGAGGGAGCAATAAAATTAGAGTCCTAGAAACAAGGAGGTGACCTGTATTAAGCTTGCTTTGAAAGCAATAGGAGTTCAGTTCCTGAGAATATATTTTAAACAGATCCTACCTCTAATTTTGTGTTTCCTGGTAGAAAAAGCTGGCAGAATTGAGTCAGATTTACAGCAAAGTTGTGTGTTGATGTAATTTAAGCTCCTGAGGGCAAAACTATCTTTGTAAATCCACTTCTGCAGAAACAACTTAGTGCTCCATTGTTGTTATTAGAGTGTTATTGCCCTGTACGTGGTTAAAAAAAGTTTCAAAAAGCTGCAATAATCATGGAGATTAGCAGACAAGAAAGAAATAGTTGTATGTTTGCTTGTGCATGAAAATGCTCCTTTCCAAAAATCTTGCAACTAATCTTTTTAGCCATGGCAGAAATAGGCAGAACTGTAGGCTTGAATGAATACCTGTGGGAGATGATGACTAACAGACTCAACAGAGTTTTTTGTTTGGAGGGGAACGCTTAAACTTTTGGAGTTGGTACCAGCTGTTCCTTTGAACAATGCTGTGCTTATGATTCAGACCAGGGCGGTTGTGTTGTAAGCAAGCAAAACTGATTATTTCCCTTTGTATGCTTACTAAAAAAATATTTAAAAAAATGGAAAGAAACTTTAGGTGGGCCTGAAAGATAGAGGAGCCTCTAAAGTACTTGTGAATCAGTTTTCCCGGTATAACTGCATCCACATGTGAATTTATTGAAAACACATGTGACTTTGATAAAAGATTACATTTAAAGAAGGGGCTAGAACTGGGCTACAGACAACAGGGTACTGTGTTTCATCAAACACTGAGCTACACATTTTCAAATGTTTCATGTTAAGAGAAAATGTTTAGATGATTTTAAACAGTGCACTACTCCATTTCCATTGGCTCGCTTATCACAGACCCCTTATGAGTGTTTCTGTTACAGAATAATCCACCAAGGCCATTCATCTGGTTGCTTGCTTGGGGGAAGAAAATCGAGTTACAATATGTTTACTCTAAGGAATAGTATTATGTAGTTGTAAGGTTTAGAGCTGGGTGAGCCATCTGGGGAGAAGAAACAGCAAACACAAAACTTCCCTGAGATTCATTATCATCATTAGCTTGCCCTGCATTTTCAGTACATGGACTGATAATAACTAATATATGCTGCAATTCATACTAACCAAATGTCTGAGAGAAGCTGACATGAATTCAGACAATTGTGCATTTTAAAACAGCTGAGATACTTTCAAAGTAATTAATAGAGAATAGAGATCATGATCCACCTCTGGGAAAAAAGTTGTTTCAGATAACCAAAATTCAGGTCATAGAAGCTGCACTGTACACTGTATATTAGGGTTTAAGCTGCACTGTGTTTTTACAGCACACACACAAAAAAGTAGTCTTGGGGCCAGTTTCAGCTTTCCCTGTGTACAGAATGCTTGAGTGTATTATATATAACTAGATTCCTCATGGATTGAATCCTCTGTGAATTCCAAGTCTCTCTCCTGCCATTCTGACTTTCATAATGAAGCTTAAAGTCAAAGCTACCCAAGATCTTTGGTCTGTTATTGGTCCAGACAGGTTAGGTACTGTAAGTAATAGCTTCAACAATAAAGCTTGAAATACATCTTTGCCTTGGACGTCTGCATCCCAGTCATGAAGTGTTTCTTGCTGAGGGCAGTGGTGTTAAGTAATCTGCAATGAGGCCTGAACTCCTGACTTAAGTAATGCTGTTTTGCTACTGTGCCCTACTGATAGTGATGTGTGTGGAAATTTTACTCCAGAAATGCAAGATTATTTTAGATTCTTGAACAACAGTGAATGCCCGTCAAAGTCAATAGGAAGTCTCATTATTTTCATTACTGTGTTTGGCAATTTATTTTATCTCCAGGAAGAAATTTCCACAGCTTGGAAAAGCTCCGATGTTTATAAGATGCAGCAGCAGCTCAGTGTCCTAGGTAGCCTGTTCTTTGCTTAATGGAGACGAACCATTGCCCAAAGTCTTCATAAGTGGAGGATTTTTGTCACTTTTAAATATTACTAGATGCAACTATTAGCAGCAATCTCCTGTCTGAATAGAGGAACTGCTTACAATAGGGTACTATGCTTAAGCCACAAGTAAGTTCCTTAAATACAGAAGTCCTGTTTGGGACAGGAATTATTACAATATGATTGGAATTTTTTCTTGGTTTTAGTACTTTATGAAGGGGCAAAAACCAAATCAAGGTACTTTTGAAAAAGGAAGGAGCTAAGCAATGAAGAGTAGTTTTGTCCTTACAGATGTGGAAGAAATCAAATCCATCTGTGAAAGGATCATGCAAGCATCTCAGCGGAGCTCTACAGTGCCAGGGAATCAAGCAGATCTCATTCAACTGCCTTTGTGTTTTTACCCAGGTAGTGGCTCATCTACTATATGAAGAAGGCAGAGGTCTTATAAAGACCAAGGGGGATTCTTTAAGGAGATGACTAAATGGTAAAAAAAGGGTAGTTCATAGGATGGGGGACATGGCCTGTTGCGTAATGGACTATAAAACAGACAACTCTCATACTCCTCTTCTGCTCTAAGCCCCAAAATCAACCTACTGTTAATGCCACCTGACACAGTAATATTAAGTGCAGGCTTCTCTCTGCGATTATCTGATAGCAGTAGGTCAAGTGACACTGTTGGGGGAGCTCTGTGCAGTTACGTGCTTCGATAGATTGCTGCATCATCCAGTTGGGGGTAGGTGTCTTCCTTTGAACCGGTCCTGCCTCGATCCCTGAATCTGCACAGTAATGCCAAGAACGGCAGGCGCATGGTAGGTATGTTTCCTAAAGATTTGTGTTTTGAGGATAAGTGCAGTTGTAGATTCTCTGATGTTTAGTAAGGCTGAAGCTCATAATGCCACCTTTTCCATAGCAGAAGATCAGTTGTTTCAGTAGACCCGGCTGTCTACTCATATGAAAGTTACTGGAATGTAATGGTTTTGAGATTTCTTCCCTGTGCAATTTGAATTTCAGGCTCAAAAGTTATTAAGGAGCATAAATGATGATACCATAGCATAAATCACTCTAAAATAATTATTGGCAAATTAGGTGAAATGCAATGAACAAAGTTGCAATGCACTGATAGCTGATTTGTGAAGGGTTGATTTCCTATAAGAACTGTGGCACGGGTGTAGATAACTGAGAGATTTGTGCAGCAAAAGAAGAAGATAACTTCCAAGTCCTGAATTTCAGCTTTCTTCTGAGCTGGAGGAAGGGAACCATCCACACATGCAGCACTTGATGAATTGCTCCCTTCTGTTTATTAGATCAGTTTTGTTTTAAAAAAAATGCAGTTTATGATTGCTTGTTTTGGACAGCAGGGGAATCCCTGCCTCATGAAAGCCTTTTACCATTAGGAAACATAATGCTCATAATCCTTCAGATGCAGATTGATTATTGCTGTTTTCCATTGACAAATAAAGATACTGCCTTCAGAGCCCCAGTTTCTTTCACAGTCTTGGTCCAGTGGACTTGGGGGAGTTAATCTTTATAGCTAAATAAACAATATATGCATAATAACAGGCATTCATAAATGGCATAGAAATGATTAAAGGTATATTAGACATTGTCATCCAGACCTTCTCCTTAAGAGCATGAAAACAAAGGAAAGGACTTTCATGTCCTTTACATTACCACTGTGCGTATTACCATCATATCTACTAGTCCTGACTTTGTCCCATCAGCTACTGAACATCAGGGCCTGTCATAGCTTTTTCCACTCAACTGGGGAGCTTTCTATTGCCTGTGGAGATGTCCCACTGGTACATTTTGACTGTGATATTTTCCATTAGCATCAATTGTTCCGCATGTTTCCATGTGGTGAGATATAGCTGTGCAGTGTCCCGCATGGTCTTTGCTACACAGTATTGGCCCATATGCAAGGGCATGTTTGTTTGATGACAGAACAAAAAAAAACAAAAACTTTTCAGTGTGGGCCCTGAAGAGCTGCAAGGATGTTCTTCAGTGTCTGACAAGCCTGATGTGTCTGCCCAGAGCTCAGGTGATAGAGGGCTGCTTCATCACTGGGCTTCACGCTGCTCTGGGCAAGTAGGACCAGGCAAGAGACATGCTTTAGGGTTGCCTTGTTTTCTCCCTGACAGCATGTGCTGCTCCTATTTTTCCCAAGTTTCAACCAGCCTTTCTAGTCTCTGTTGCTAGGGGATGTTAAAGATTCTGCACATAATGTGGTCTACAAACAGAGGCTGAGCTAAATTTTTCAGCTTTTGATTTCAGGGAAAATAATTTCCTTACATTCTGACTATTTTGGCTATGTCTATACTAGTAACTAATGTAAATGAGACTGGGGCATCGGGTGAGCACTGTCCTATAATAGCCTGTATTGTCTGCCTGTTGGCTTGCTTCTTGGCATGGTGTTGGCCCATGCCAGCTAATATTCTCCCAGACAGAGCCCTGGCATGGTTCAGGAACAGGTCAGGGGCTGTTTCTAGTAGGAAATTCAGATTGATTTCCCTCTTTTTTTTTTTTTTTTTTTTTTTAAGGGAAAAATCATGTAGCCAGATGGATGCAAACTGTGTTGTGCTACTGCATGCAATGCCAGGAAACAACCCTTGTCTATTGTTTTACTTTGGATAGATGTAGCTTTTGGTGCCTAAGAAGCAGTCAATTGCAAGCCATAGAACATAATCCAGACTCTTTTTGACTTTCTTAATCACAGTGTAATGTGGAATTAACCGAAACTAGATGGAATATCATATTTTTTATCAAACAAACCTGGAGCAAGTTCTACTGTCAAGTGATTCCCACAAGCAACAAGCAGTCCAGTGTAATTAAACTTGTACCTAAAGTAGAAGTCCATCAATAATAGCATATGATCTATGTTTTATCAATAGATCAACATAATCAGTAATATGCTGCCCACTGAACTTGTGATAGTTGAGATTTAACTATCATTGTATCATAATACCCTTTTAGATTAGTCTCTTGAAGACGTAAATGGAATAGGAGAATTATTCTGATTTGTATCAATCCATCATTTGACTGCTAAGTGTGAAAAGGCCCAGCATAATAACAATGTTAGCTAGGTCTGTAATTTCCAATATATCTGCATATGTCGTAAAATTAATCTCATGTAAATTTGGTCACCTAAATGGTAGATGTTCAGTCCGACTCTCAAGTCTGGCAAGCACCTCTAGAGGCTGATTCATGCCATGCTCTGTAAGATATTGGGAACTCTATACATTGGGGACTCTATATACACCAGGCTCTGCTGAGCCCAGCTTTCTGCCCTGATAGCAGCTCTTTGGGTTGCTGTTATCCACGCATAGTTTATTATGTAGCTGGAAATGGTGACTGAATCACCTTCTCAGGTACGGATGTGAGGCTGACTGGCCTGTAGTTCCCTAGGTCCTCCTTCTTGCCCTTCTTGATGATAGAAGTGACAATTGCTTTTCTCCAGTCTTCAAGTAATTCCAGTCACTACGATTTGTCAAAGATTATTGAGAGTGACCTCACAATGATGCCTGCCACCTCTTTCAGTAGTTATGGGTGCATCCTGTCATGGCCCACGGTGTTATATATGTCCAGTTTGCTTAAGCACTCCCTGAACCAATCCTCTTTCACAAGGATTTCACAGGACTGCTGGTTACTCTTTTCCTACCCCATCATTTCTAGTTTAAGGGCCTCCTTATGAAGTCAGCCATCCTACTGATGAAAATAGCTTTGCCCTGCTTAGAGAGATAGATCTCATCTCTTTCAAGCAGATGCTGATCTGCAAATAGGATCCTGTTGTCATAGAATCCAAAACTCTGCCACCAACATCAGTTCTGCAAACAGTTGCTGACTTGTCCTGTTAGTGTCCTTCTCATACCTTTGTCTCTCACCATCAGGATTGAGCATAACACCACCCGGGTCCCTATGTCCTTCCCTACTGCCCCAAAGCTCTGCAGTCACTTTTGATACTGTTCAGGTTTCTTGTGGGTCTAGTAGTCACAGAGCTGGAGGAACTCCTGCAGTGCCTCCACAACATTCCAGATCCTGGCTTCCAGCAGGCAGTAAACCTCTGCAGATGACTGGTCAGGTCAATAGATGGGTACCTCTGTTTCCCCCAGCAGGGAGTTGCCCCTTACAACGAATAGACATTTCTTCCTGGTAGTCTTGCATAGCTCAGGGTTGGGTGGACCAGGTCCTTTTGATGGTCCATATAACCATAAAAGTGTTACAAGGAAAGGATTTACTGTTTGCTGGATGCTGTCTGGCATGTCAGTCCACTGGCATTTTCTTGTTAAAGGTGACACATACCTTGTATTCTGATACAAACAGCTGTGGGGTGGTAGACTGTACAATGGAAACAAAAACTTGTTTCAGGTCCAGAATAGGAAAAGTCTTTCTCAATTAGTTTTTAGATTTAGAGACTGTTGATTAGCAATCATCATTCCATAAGCAGAGCTGTGCTTTGAAATGGGTATTAAAGAAAAGGCGGCATTTTCATTCAGCATGAAGTATTTTTTTCTGAACAAGGCATAAGCTTCCAGGGGAGAAGATATGGTGATAGGAACCTTCCAGCACATGGAAGTAGGTAATCTTTAATCTTGGAATTAAACCAGAAACATCTAAACTGATGATAGTAACAAAATACATCAGAGAGAAAATGAGCCCTGTATGGCAGAGTAAAGGAATAAACCTCTAATATAATCCCATTTTTCCATAGCTATGAGGCAGGATAGTGAATGAGAAAAGGCCATAAGACAATTGGGTAAACTGCTGTGACAATTGCTGTAGCAAGTTCATAATGAAACTTTGCAAAGTGAAACTAGAGAGGGTCCCAGTCTAACTTGGCATTCCCTTTGCTGATTGCCTGCATTTGTTATTCATTTCAGAAAACTCTTTGAATAGACATTAAGAAACAAGCCAAACAAATCCTGCTGTTTATTCCAGCTAATATATAGAAAGTCAGTGGAAGATTTAGGCACATTATGAATGCCAGGTTAGACATTAAATTTGTAGCTTAGTTAGCTTTAGCATTTTGGAAGGTGACATTCAAATGTCATATTACTTTAATTTAGGGCTGTGAGCCTATATTTACAAGAAGGCCTTAAATAGAGCATTCATTTTAGGTTTAATTAAATCTCTTGCTCTCTGTTTTTTAAAGGAAACAAAACAGAGCACTGACTATAAATTTACATTGAAAATGTTTGTTGTTACGTTTTGTATCGTTAATACTCGCTCCAAATACTTCTTTTGCTGCTTTTGAAAAAGAAAAAAAGAACCAAAAATTTAAGTCCTCAAAAAGTAGCTGTTTTAATTTAATCTTTCTTAGCATAGTAGAAAGTTTAAAATGAGACTGATGACAGCCCTCAGGTTTATAGCCTCTTTCCTAAGCCCTGGGAGAGATGGCTTCATTTTGCTTTGCTTAGTCAGGTGAGTAAACTCTTGCCATGAGCTCTTGACAAGACTCACCAGTGGTCAGCAAAGAGTTAAGATGGTGTGCGAAATGGTGTGGCTGGGGTGCCAGCACACTGAAATCCACCCACCTAATGTCTGACTTTTGCTTTAATGTTAGCTTTACCTTAGAATCATTATCTAAAGGGTGGGACACAAACTCTTCAACTTGAAAAGCAAAAAGGTTGGCTGGAAACAAAATCCAAGCTGCTTCAGTAGGCCTGATTTAGTTGCTCTGATTCATCAAGTGAAAACAAGCCATTTGCCATCTGGTAATTACCTTGGGGACCGAGGTGTAAATCCCTGTTCCTTAATCTTCCCCTCTTTAAGAAAACATTTTCTCCTAGGTGGTCCAGATGGCGAGAGGCCTTCAGACAATGCATAGAGGTGACCAGTGATGGTTTGCTCCAGCGCAGCAGGAGGTCCCCGGGCTGTGTGCATGGAGGGAGGGAGAGGTCTCCTTTGCAAACAGTTTGTCAGGCAGCTGACAAGTGCTGTGTACGGGTGTGTGAGAAAGTTCTCTGCAGCATCGTACAGCAATTCTGCATGAAACACTCCTGTTCCTAAGGTGGTGGAGACAGTTGGCAAGGACGGAACTACGTACAGGCAGTACTGACTGATATGGTTGTATTTTTTCTGTTTTTCTCTTCCTATTTATTTATGCATCTGAACTGTGGATTAAATGCCTCTCTCCAGAAGTACTGATTAAATGACAACCGCAGTGATCCTTCACCCCTTGGTTCAAAGAGAATTGCTGTGTTTTCTTTAGAAATCCAAGTTAAAGGCAAGAGACCTTGACTAGATATCTGAGCTAGCCATCAGAAGAAAGAAGAAACAACATTATTTTAGAGGCTCTTTAGTTACAATATCTGCAGTGCTTCCTTCCAAGAAGGATACTACTCCTTCTCCTCTTGTGACTTTAAAAGTAGCCAGAGACTAAATTAGGCCACTGGAAGAGCGAGACTACAGTTTCTCCGACTCTGACCCGAGTTGCTCCTGTAGTCCTTCACAGGTGCCAAATCACAGAATCACAGAACCACAGAACAATATGAGGTTGGAAGGGCCCTCTGGAGATCACCTAGTCCAACCCCCCTGCCAAAGCAGGTCCACCGAGAGCAGGTTGCACAGGAACTTGTCCAGCTGGATTTTGAAAGTCTCCAGAGACAGAGACCCCACCACCTCTCTGGGAAACCTGTTCCGGTGTTCTGCCACCCTCAGAGTGAAAAAGTTCCTCCTTATATTTAGATGGAACTTCTTTTGTACAGGTTCATGCCCATTTCCTCTTGTCCTGTCTCTGGCCACCACTGAAAAAAGACTGGCCCCTTCCTCTTGACACTTATAGCTCACAGGATAAGCTTTTAAGCTTTCCTGTATTGCAGTTCACTGTGTTGGGCATACAGGGCGTTACCACATGAAGGCCTCCTGCTCCACCATTGCTCAGTTTATTGGGCAGTGTAAATTCATCAGCTGTAAAAGGGAAGAGAGGAAGCAGGTGGATATTTTTTTTCCCTACATCTTACATCTTACTACATTCCTACGTTTTACATCTCCCTTTTACACTCATGGCTTTAATTCTCTCCTCCCCTGTTTTCTGACCTGGAGACAGTCACTGTACAGGTAGCAAAGATGAAGCACTGACATGAACTGACTGAACTAATAGGGAGTCAGATAAAAGTATTTTGGAGGGCTACTGATGTCAGATAGGAAAACAAAGCTCCTTGACTTTACCAGGGTGTGGATCAGACACTGCAGATGACCTAGCCCTCAGATAATCCACCCTCTTCTAAAGGGACTATGATTGAAAAGAAGTCATCAAATAACCTGCTTCCACAGATAACCTCCTGATAACCTCCATGCCTCCAGAGCTGCTGCACAAAATCACAAATGGGAGAAACAGGGCTAGGTGAGACCAATGGGAGCAACAGGCAGGACCTGGGGAAAAGAGGGAAGAGAGGGCTGAAGGGTAAGTCTCCCTTCCCATTGCCTCCAAACAGGTATAACCTACATGATGCAGAAGAGCAAGTTTTCTTACACACATTAGACTAGTGGGTGCAAAAGACTTAGTTAAAAACATTGCTTGAAAAAAGAATTAAGGTCCAGGGATGCCTCTGCAGCTTTGAGGTCCCAGCAGTGAAGAGATAGCGGGCTGGTAGATGGACCCTGATCTCATTGCCCTTTCTGTTCATCATGACCATGAGTTCAGGTGCCCAGAACAACAACCAAGGAAAGGTGGACACAATTTCATCCCTTTGCAAGGGATCTTGGCAAGGGCATGTTCTACCCTGAGTAGTTAGTGCCTTTTTGGAGATATCTCTGTGGGCTTATACGCTGAAGGTCAGCCAAATGGTATGATTTTTGGAGCATTTGAATGAATGGTTTTAACAAGTTTTGAAATGTGTCTTTCATGCTCAAATAATGTTTTTCTTGTGTGTTTCTCATAAATGTTGTATCAGAGCTATTCATGAAAGCTGGCCAAATCTCAGGGAATCAGGAAAGTGCCACACTGGAGCCTATGCTTTAGGTGAGCAAGTCTCTTGATTTCAACGGGGCAACCCACATCATCCTGGGAAAGTCATTGACTGACACGGTCAAAAAAGTAATTAAAAATCAGCTATTCTGATCTTTTAAGGTGAATTAGAAGTTGCTATTGTCATCTCTTAGTGTTTTTGAAAATAAATTAATGAATTATAATACCATCAATCATCTTCATTCCTGCCAGAAGTTGGGTATGCAAAGTTTTTAAAGCAATTCTATCCTGCATGAGTTGATGTTGAACTTAGAATGATCTAAAAACAAAACTTATTTTATGAGAGACAGGCAACACTAGGCAAATCTAAAGCTGTGCTTTCAACTTGAAAGCTTACAATTTCCTGACTTGCAATGTTTCCTCTTTTCCTTCCAATTTGAAGTAATGCCTGAGGTCTTTTGTGGCTTTTTTTTTTCCTTTTTTTTTTTTTTTTTTTTTTTTTTTTGAGTGATGTACATGGAAGGAGTGGAATATTTCTGACCTGTATTCTTTAAACTTGATTGTAGCTTTGCTAAAACCAATAGATGATTCTATCAATACATTCAAATATCAAAGAAACTAAATTTCTTACACTTAATTTTAATGTATGCATATTTTTCTTTTTAAGTAAGTTTCTTGACTGTAAAATGCTAAGGAATGAGTTATCTCAATTAAAATTAGTTAGGACTACAGGTATACTTTTGAGTAGACATTAACATCCAAGTCTGGCTGAACTAAGTCCCTGAGTAATAAACTTCCTATTCAATGAGATGTGTGAATACTGTATTTTGATCAGTGATTCTGAAAATCAATTATTTTTTTTCTATTCACAGCGCTCTGCCTGCATCCTTTTATTTTTTTCTTTAAAAACAGATATATGCAGTATGACAAATGCTTTAGCCCCGTTTTTTCCTTCTTTCAAAAATCTATGAAAAAATCTTAGGCTATTGCTGGAATTATAACAATATTCCACAATGAAGGGTTAAAAAAGGCTAATTAGAAAATGCTGAATGAAATGGTTGTAATTATTGTGAAATTTTTACAGTTGTTTTTTGCTGAAAAATGTAATCTTGAATTTAGCTGGCAAACTCTGTACTGCAATGCTTGGCAAATATATTAGATGTCTTTAAAATTTGTCACAAATCCACTGTTGACATGACTACCTATTCCAATAGCACATATAAAAATGGGATTTTCCCTATGGAATATCCACCACTAATTTGATTTGATCAGCATTAAATCTCATTCTTCTGTCACTTACAGTGTCTTTGATTTTGAACTATTCCAACACCCTTACTGGCTAACAATAGATGCATGGTGAATTTTCAGGAGGTAAGTCTTAAATCGTGGGTGTCAGGAGCTGTTCCACCTTTGTGGAACTCCAGTTTCCCCTATGGGATGGTGTTATTTCCCTACTCTAGATTGTAAAACTCTGATATACTAGAAAATGTTGTTATGACTCAATTCTACCTACTTTACATGTGGTTTTTGAGGGCACGACCTCCTCTTCCTTCTGCAGCTTATTACAGAATTCATAAATGCGAACTTTAGGTCAGGTATGTTCTCCCTGACCTCAGCATCTAGAGTGTGAAAAATATTAGCCAAATTGATGCGATTAGATGAAGACTTTTAAAGGCCAAGTACCAAAAAAAGTTTCTGTTGATATTTTAAAAACCCTCCAACTGAGTTTCCAGCAGCCAGCTATTAACTCAGTGTTCATAGACCTAGATCTTTTCCTTCTTGAGCAGTGTATTTGTTGCTGCAAAGGAGCAGTTTTGTCACTTTACAAAACCTGTACCTTTGGAAGTGTTATGAGGCACATGTACACTTAGCTAAACTAAAGATGCATTACAGAGAGTAATGCAATGCTCATCACTTGGTTTATGGATAATCTTAACTTTTCTACAGAATTGTTTCAAATCATTTATCCCTCCTGAAAGGAGCATGCAGTCTGAACTGAAAGGAGGGAACATGATGTTAACCTGAATGCTTGTTAAACTGCACTGTGGTTATAAATTTTGTGGAATTCCTTTGTATTTAGAGTAACTGCCAAAACAGATTTAATCCTTTAAGGCTTCAAGATGTACATTTATTGGCTTGTGTGCTGGGACATTTTCATACTGGAAAATGATGTATGTTTTCCATATACACTGCGGGCATCTTAGAATGGGTAAAATCTACTTTTTGGGGGGGATAATGTAAAGATTGAGAAGCCAGGAAAGAGAATAGAAGTTCAATGGAGTGATCAACTCATATCCCAGACATTGGGATACAGACTGAAATAAGTCTGGACACTGAGAGCTAACAACTAAATACATCTTAGGCTTTGCCTGAGCACAGAAAAATTTCTGCTGTTGCTACAGCAGACTAACAAAATCAATGTGAGGATGACTGTATTCCCATAAGCATTTCTATACCCATGCAACATTTTATGGGGTGTTTTAAACATCTATTTTATTTTTTTAAAGGAGAGCAGGTTTTCACTTAAAGAAAAGTAGAGACAGAACTTCTTACTCTTCACTCAAAAAAATAATAATTGATTACTTTCTGTATCTAAATATATATATATTGCTAATAGCTTCTGTTGATTCCACTCTGAAGATGACCCCGCCTCCTGCTGGAGTCAGTGAGAGTTTTGTTGTTAACTCTACGCAGCATAGATGCAGGATAGACACTACATTTACATTATAAGCCAAGGTTGTTATAATTCAAAGTGAGTTTAGAAGCTGGTGTTCTACCCTGCGTCACAAGTTTCCAAAAGTCTCCTATCATCTGGAGCTGTGATTTCGGTTTGGGCCCACCTCCAGTGCAGGGAGAGGTTGATTAGCTGTAGAATCTGTCTGAGATCTTGGTCAGCGATATTTTTATATTTTTGTGGTTCAGATGATGTAGGAAAGGAATTCTTTTCACCCATTAATCATATTTCAGAAAATGGGAAGCACATGATAACTAAACAAACCAAAGCATGAAAATGAAGACAAGAATTATGGTAAGTTAGCCAGCGTGAAAACCTTTATTGGACCAAGAAACACAATCATGAAGAACAAAATTCCTCATGAAAAATTTCATAGGCTTTTTGTTCTTCTAAAAGCTATTCTTTTTTCCTCAGAGGTCTTTGTAAGTTATTAGCCTAATAAATTTAACAAAATCTTTGTGATTACTTTTTAGTAAAAATTACTAGGAAAAGGAACATTCTGTTTCTTAAATCTTTGGAAGAAAAACTTCTGTATATATTAGCAAACTTCTTATATCTATGTTGATATAATTGATTAGTCTGTTGAAGATGATTATTATTTGTTTTTAAGGGATTTCACAACAAAGCTAGAATATGTTCTTTTAAAGGACTTAAAAGCTAAGTGACTGAAACTTTACCTCTACTTACCAAGCACAATTTGAGTACAAAGTTTTGGGTTTTCACTGGCAGTGAAAAGATTTAACATAATGTGGAGCATGTATCTTCCACCACCTTTTGATGACAGGAGCAGCTGCTGCCCTAGAGAAAAGTCCCTGACTACTCTTCTCTCTGATTCTCTTCATAGTTTACCCTCTCTGCTTCCTATGGCCAGAAGTTTGAGGCTTCCCACATCCAAGAAAGGATGATTTTTGGCAGTTATGCATAGTGACAAGAGTTTTGAAGGATTTTAAGGAGCCAATTAATGCTTTTAGGGTCCATGGTGCTGTCTGGAAGGAATCCCACATCATGCTTGTGCACCAGGTAAAAAGTGCTTTCTTCAGGTTTGTTTTAAACCTGGTGCTTGATGGCTTCCTCAGGCACCCTGAAACAATTGTATTTGGAGAAATAAACAACATTTGCTTCCTTTTGGATATTACAGAGCTTACTCATAGTCTTGTCCACTGTCAGTCAAGCTGTTCAGGCTTCAGCACCTCTGTCATGCTGGGGAAGTGAAAAACTCAGTTTATCTACCAGAGGCTGGGGCTGTGACAGGCTCAGTCCTGTCTGTGCCTGTTACGCAGACCTTATGGAAAAAAACAGCTCTAGGCATAGGTGGGGCTTTCCTTCAGGGACCTTAGGGGGTCTTTACCATTTTGTAGTTAAAGTATATAGTCACAGAAGAGCCAAGTTTAGGAAAAAGGGCTTAAACTATCATCTTAAATATGAACATAATGGCAGGCTTTGTTACATGATGGAAGTAAAAGCTGAGTTTTCAAATGGCGGATGTTGCCTGTCTTTGATTTCTATTTCTTTGCTATACCCTCCTGTCTTTGGTTGTGAGCAGTAAAAAAATCCACTAAACCTACTGAGAAAAGAAAGGAAGGAGTCACTTTTGTGAGGCTCCCAAAGGTCGAGAGAAAATAACTTCCAGTGATTTAGTGGGACAGAGAGCCTGGGTAGGAACCAAATAGGTACACTGCATCCGCTGAGAAATGGTGGTGAACAAAGAAAGCCTTAGATGGAAGGAAGAACTGTGAACATGTGTGTGTGCACGTGTATCTGTAAAGCAAGACTCTGAGCTCCAGCGTGATTTATTTATTTGCGAACACTTCTCATCTGGGAAGCCTCCCGTGATGCCCATCTCGACTTCATGGGGGGCTCTGCCCTGCTTGTAAAATAAAGAATGATGTATAAGGCTGTAAAATGAGGAAATAAATCTTTGCAAAACAAAATCTAGCCAGGGTGCCTCATCTAGCAAAATCACAAGGACAGTAGTCACCAGGAATATGGAGAAATCATTAGGAGGGAGCAGGAACCTTGAAGTGATAGGATGGAGAAGTGCACAACACTTGGTTAATAAGTAGTCGAAGCATAACAACAGTGACTTTCCTAGGGAAAACTAAGCTTTAAATTCTGTATGTTTTGTTACTGATGGATCAGTGGTCATAATGAATCTAAGCCCTCAGGTTTCAGGTTTGTAAATATTAATACGTGTGGCTCTGTGCACAAGTAAGGATTACAGGTTACCCTTTGCTGATTGCAGAAATGAGGTACCATTGTCATTACTACTGTGACAAAAACCTATTACTTTTAGAAGTTGATTTTACTATCCCAAATGTCTGGGAAGAGTGGTCAGTCATCCTGTTTCTTCACATTTACAGCTGAACTCGATAATCTTAAAGGTCTTTTCCAACCTAAATGATTCTATTATTCTATGATTATATTTAATCAGCACATTTGTGCTTTTACTGTATAGGCGACACATAAATTGCCATACTCATTTTTACAATGATTGCATGTTACAGCAGTTTTGCCTTGCAAACTTAAGGCTATCCTCATATTTTAAAATAAGTAATCACTTCATTAAGGTATTCCATAACATCTCACCAGACATCAAAACTGGCACCTAAAGTTTTGACTTGCAAGGGAAACTGCATTCAAGCACAATTCTGAACACTTACGCAAAAAAAAAATAATAATTACAGTAAGATACCTTTTGGATTTTATGAGTCTGAAACCCCATTATTCCATAAGGTAGACTAATACAGTTACATGAATATATAAAAATGCAGCAGTTTTTTTTTTCACCAGGGTGCATCCTATATTTTTTCAGTAATTTCCTTCCAAAAAAAGTTTTCAGCAATTATGAATATCTGGGCTGAAGTTTTCCCCATGTAGTGGTTGTATTTTGCAGTACTATAGACTGGCTCCAGGGAAACCGCTGTGGTCTCTCCGTTCCCAGGGTTTAAAAGCTCTATTGATATGATAAGACCATAATGATTCAGAATGAGGATTATGGTCTATCAGTAAATAGCCTGGTATTATGCATATACCATAATATAGTTACTATGATTTTTTAATGACATATTCCTGGAAGGCTCATTCGTGTAATAATAACTCACCCCAGCATAACTTGTGTGCAAAAAGAGCACAATTATGCTTTGGGAATGCAAATAGGGATTGCTTCAGTGCAGGCTGAAGCTGCAGAATAGCAGAAAGCAGAGGCTGCATGACTCTGCTGGGAAACAGTGGCTTATGCGTTTTATTCTGAGCATATGGGACAAGGTGCTGGAAAGTAGCGCTGAAGAAAGGGACTTGGGAGTACTGATAGCCAAGAGGCTGGACATGAGCAGTCAGGGCGCACTTGCAGCCCAAGAAGGCCAATCGCATCCTGGACTCCATCAAAAGATGTGTTGCCAGCAGATCCAGAGAGGTGATTCTGCCACTCTGCTCTGGTGAGACCCCACCTGGAGTATTGTGTGCAGGGCTGGAGCCCTCAATATAGGGAGGATAAGGACCTGATGGAGCGGGTCCAGAGGAGGGCCACGAAGGTGATCAAAGGGCTGCAGCACCTCTGCTATGAGGATAAGCTGAGGGAACTGGGGCTGTTCAGCCTGGAGAAGGGGAGGCTCTGGGGAGACCTAATCGCAGCCTTTCAGTACCTAAAGGGGGCTACAGGAAGGCTGGGGAGGGTCTGTTCACAAAGGCCTGCTGCAACAGGACGAGGGCCAATGGACTTTAGTTGGAGAAGGGTAGATTTAAGTTGAGAAAAAATTTCTTTACTCTGAGGGTGGTGGAACACTGGAACAGGTTGCCCAGGGAGATGGTTGAGGACCCTTCCCTGGAGATATACAAGGTGAGGCTCGACAAGGCCCTGGGCAACTTGGTCTAGTTGGGGGTGTCCCTGTGACTGCGGGGAGGTTGGACTAGATGACCTTTGGAGGTCCCTTCCAGCCTGGATGATTCTACGATTCTATATCTTTTTGTGTTCTTAACAGCACACTTCTACAGCCCTCCAGAAATTCAGGCTGTGTACAATTATGGGCTTCCAGAGTACCTAGCAGGGTGCAAGCCAAAATTAATTGCCAAAGTTCCTTTTCCTCTCAACTTCTCTTCATCCTGGGAAAACGGCTCACTAAACCAATTTTAATCTTATCTTGCTTGTAGTTCTCTTGCTTCTCTTTGGCTTTTATACTTGCACTGAATACAATAAAGAACTTAATTCCAGATGACTTTTTGCAAATGGGTACAAATTTCCCCTTTGAGAAGTCAGAAGGAAAAACAGTATGTGGTGGATGGTGTTGGTGGCTTAGTAGGATCTAGCCACAGTGGAAGGAAGGATAATATTAATAGAAAAAGCAGAAGCTCTAGGGCATTACTTTCATTTGTATACATCCGTGTATATCACTGATATACTTTTCAGAGTGAACTCTCACCTCATTGACATTGGTAGGAAGAATTTTCTGATTTTAGTTTTTAAAGGTGCTTTCCTCCATAAGGTGGGAAGTATCTGTCATGAGGGTATATAGCTGCAGTAGGGAGGTTAGGAAAAAAGAAGCTTCAATCATTCTTTTTTTTCTGTTCAAAGAAAGAATGAACAGGAGGGTTGACTTGCTTAGTAAAAGCTAAAGGAAGGACAATTTGAAACAGAAAGTAATTGGAATTCTAGATGAAATAAAAATTCTGGCTGGAGCCATAATCAGAAAGGAAGTCAGAAGATAATGCCATGAAATTGAGAGTAGAAATCAGAGAGTACACAGTGTTTCTTGGTGGCTGCAGTCACTACCAAGCACTAGCAAGGGAACCTTTCTTACCTTCTTAACCCCACTGGTGCTTCTTTCCTTCTAAAGTCAGATAGCAGCTGTGTTTGCAGAATCTTGATGCTGATTCCATATACAGAAAGAATAAATGTTTATTTTCAACCTACATCAATTATTGTATAGGAAAAAAACAATCTAGAAAAAAGGATATGGTGTGCAAAGGAGAGCTCAGCATGTATGCGTGTCTTCTCTGCAACCCTCTGCCCAGCACTGGGTAAAAATATGGGTGTTGCTGCCCTTGGCAGGGATCTGTATAGAAAAGAGGTCAACTGCACCTCTCAGCTCTTAACGGGCTCTTAGGCATGCAAACAGTCTTAATGACTAGAAAGCTAAACTCACCACACTCGGTTACAGTTCAGCCAGAGAATGGTATTCCACATGATTTATGTGACATTGTGTGTGGTAAGCGAGTGCGTTAATGTATTTTTTCACTCCATATTTATTGCCTGGCTAGACTTGCCTTATTCTGACCATTTGCTCATCTCCAACAGATCGGGAAAGTCATAATAAGCAACTGCTCCTTTTCTACAAACACTCTTGCATTTGGAGCCTCACAAGATCAATCTTCCCTCTGTTTCTCTTCCCATGGAATAATGCCATGAAGGAGAAGAGACGGAGACCATCAGAAATTGTGTCCTATTTTAGAGGTGCTACAATGTAGTGTGCAATGTTCATCCTGTTTGCTGGAAAATTCTCTTTTGTTTTCCATAGGCAATAGTTCTACAGCTGAAAACAGACACAAAGCAAAAATTATTTCTGCGGTATGCTAAGTTGTCTCTTTGTGTAGAGGCAGCTCATCAGCTGCTGCAGATAATCAGGAAGCAGAGAAGTGCAAAAACAAAATCAGGATGTCTGAGGCTTCAGCTACACAGCCCCAGCCAATGGAGTCAACAGAAAAGAACAAGGACCTGAAGAGTGACAGTCTTTGCTGAACGGGTCACACTCTGAATGATATTCCACATGGTAAAGGCTGGGCCTTGGATTATACATTGTGGATTTAGGTTGGATCTCCTTTGAAAGAACTCAGCACTAAGCCTCCTGGT
Organism: Pedionomus torquatus; assembly: GCA_013398155.1. Lineage (NCBI taxonomy): Eukaryota > Metazoa > Chordata > Aves > Charadriiformes > Pedionomidae > Pedionomus > Pedionomus torquatus. Next base: position 83,303 of record VZRU01012816.1, read on the forward strand.
AATAATGGAAATAATTCTGAATTATTTGGCTGTAATAAAATTGTGTGTAACCCGCAATAGAAATTGCTCCATAGTGGCAGCACAGACTAAAAATAAAGGAGCAGTACGCTAACTCAGTGCTATCAACCAGACTGATTAGACATTATTGATAAAAATGCATCCACTTTTCTATCAACATGGAAAATCTGCTCCCATGTCGGTGTCATCTCCTTCCCAGAGTCCTCTCCCAGTGCCCCATCTGATTTGATCTGATACTATTTCACACTGCCAGTGTAATGTGCCTTTTTTCAGATGGAGGAGGTGCTTTCTTGTCTGTAATCAGCAGATTTAAATTAAAGTTACAGTATTTCTTTGGATCACCATTCACCACCAAAGAAGAATCTTCTGGACACGTTTCTACTCAGCATGAAAGTAGGTAGACTTTGGTGTGTATTTGTAAGTGAAGTGTCCACCTCCTGTTGTAGGAAACAGGGCTGGAGTCAAACACTTCTTCATAGGATTTTAGCATACCTTAGATGTCCAGCGTTCCCTTGGTGTATGGTTGCTGCTCTGGATAGACATAAATCATCAGCCCTATGTGGACGTCTCAGATATCTTGGGACAACTCCAATGGCAACATGCACTTTTCTTATGCAACTGCATCACCAACTGACTCAATTCTGTCATCAAACTTTTGGGCATCATTCAGTTATCTAGTCAGTAGCTGTCTCTTTTGTGATAGGCTAAACTGTTGTTTAAATTGACCAGAGGTGTCACTCAGTTATTTTAGGCATTGAGTATTGTTTGAGATTCCGTAGGGCATCCTGCCCTTGTCTGGCCTCCACCTGCTGTTCAAAGCAGGTATGAATTTCCTATAAACTTTGTGTTGACTCTCATAGTCAATATGGGCCTACATATAGGTATCTTTTGATGGCAGTAAAGCCCAATGTATAGGCAACCGAATTGACAACTGGATCTCCAGTTACTATAATGGGATTGCTGGCTTGCAATTCAGATGTCTATTGCCTTACTCGTTAACTGCAACCTGTGTTAGATTTTGAGTCTCATTCTTCCTTGGTATGCTATTTTTCAAACTGAAGCGTCTGGGACATCTGGGACATGGACATCTGGGAATCTGTAGATTGGTCCTGGAGGTCTGTGAAAAATGACTTACCGAAACAGGTATATGTATGCCAGAAAGCTGTGTAAGTATGTGAAACTTTGAAAGGGTCTATATCAACACAGGACATTTGGCTGGGCTAGGCGTATTGAAGTGTTTACAAAACATGGATTGACATTTTAGACATTCCAGCATGTGTCTGTATACCTGCTGTTGCCTTTGCCTACCAGGGAATATACAAACTTTTGAAGACAGAGGTTTTGTCCACATGGAATTATTTTGCTAAGCTTAATTAGCCATGAATAGTTATAAATTATAAAGAAAGAAACACCATCTCCAGCAGCATCAGGGAAGATTGACTATTGGTAGAGTGTGTATGTCTAGTCCTTTTAATATCCTGACTAGTCCTTTTAGTATCACTTTATGGACTTGTTTTCTATAAGTTTGCTAATCTCTTTCTGAACTTAAATTTACTTATTTCTGTCTATACCAAAGTGGCTGAAAGCCATTTATCAACACACTGTAGTCAGCTGACATCTTAACAGTCATGGTCATGTGTGTTGATATTACTTAGATTTGTATTTAAAATTTATATTTCAAATGTACCTTCTGACCTTTAGAATGTCAGGGATTTAGAGTGCTAGGCACTGTAAAAAGCTGGACCATCCATAATACATCTGTTGCGTAAGGGTTTGCTGTTTTTTTTTTGTCTCCATGAAAAAAAATAACATTTAAATGTAATGTTATCTTTGTGATTTGACTTAATTTTTTCCCATTGATAAAAAGAAAAAACAACATGAATGCTTTTATTTTTAAAAATATTTGAGTGGAATCTTTGTTGATGTTGGGAAACAGTGGTAACTTTGAGTCACTGAGTACTGAGCCGAGGTATTATGAAATCACAATTTATGTCATGTCCCTTCTGTTTTAATTTTTGTCTGCACCCATTTTTCATGTTCACTTTGACAGGATCAGGATGTAGTCTTAGAAATGCAGCATTTATCTTACAGTGATAGAGTTTATGCCTTTAATGTTGCCTTTCAAGAATAAGAGAAGCCTGACAAATTGTCTGGGTAGTTTCAGGGTTTATTTGCTATAGTGCTTGCTGGTTATGAGTGTTCTTCATTTATTTTACACAGCTACCGAAGTTCCAATTCATTAAAGCAATTTAGTCATATACATTTCAACAGCACCAGACACCTGCTAAGAGTTATACATGTGCTCAGATGTTCTCCGTCTTTGACTGGAGAGCTGTCAGGTACAGCCTGTGGGAACCACTGAAAATGACTTAGGATCATATCTAAGTCAGATCCCTGTTTGTACTGAATTATTTTGGTATATATATATATATTACACTATATAAGGTAATATATCTTGCCTCTGGTTGTCTGCATCCTTGATATTTGTTCATAAATGCACATTGAAATAAGCAGACTCCTTTCTATTGTCAAGTTTTTTAAGTTACTCAAACTTGCTACATCTTTTGAGCTTTCCGTTCTTGTTCTAGGAGTTCAAGGCTGGCAGAATTCCACAACTTTCAGCCAATATCCAGGGTAAGTTTTGGGAACAAATTGGTGTGTTCTTCCTTTTTCTCATTTGAGCTTAACAAAATCTTCCCTTGTGCAAATTCTGAGCAAATGACAATTTGACATTTGCCAGATAATGCAGGGATAAAAACTGAGAAGCTGTTCCTTCTTTTTAAGAGAAAAAAAAGTCAAGTAAAGCCAGCTGGGAATTTTTCCAACAGGAACTGGACCCACACAGAAATGACTGAGTGAAATGGGCAGAAGGCAGAGAAATGTAACTGTGCTGCCAGAGAAACAAATGAAGGGCCAAACCTGAAGAAGAAGAGCCTGTCCCATAGTCAAAACTCAGAGGTGGTGAGCATGGTTGCACAAAGTCTGCACCCAGCACAGTATCTGAATGGCTTGCTCGAGCTGTCTTGCTGAACTGGTAACCAAGTTTTGCCTTTGAAGGAAGAGTTGCTGTTCATCAAAATGCTATGGTGTCGAAACATGACTCGCTCAGTGAATCTGCCTCACATATTTACGTGGAACTGGGGTCATGAGATGATAAATAACTCACAGATGAACCTGATGTATTATGTATTTATTTCAAGCGTAATTTGAACAAGGCTTCTTTTTTTTTTTTTTTTTAGACGGTAAAGGATGTAGCCTTATCTTGGGCACTCCCTGACTTCTGTCAGTTGGTGTCACAGCGGGAATGCTATTTAAATCCAATTTATTTTATCTGAAAGTATTTATGTGAGCAGATAAAGCATTAAGCCTTCATCCTAAAAGTGCCCGGCTCCACTTTAGTATGCCAGATAACATTGACTTATGCTGGAGCTGCCGTTCCGTGAACAGGAAATCAATTCTCTCCCCTGTTCTCTGCTTGATCTTTCCTGGTGGATAATGGGGATGTGTGTGTGATGCTACTGACAGAACCCAGGATGCAGTCCATTAAGAGGTTAAAGGGAATCTCCTCTTCAAACTGTAGGAATCTGCTTTTTTTTTCTGCTGGAGTTTTATTTATTTGAGGTGGGAAGAAGAGTGGGCCAGTTCAAATCTGTATTTACTGCTTTTCTCTGACTTGAAGCCTAAGTTTAAAAGCCAGGTCTCCTCTCACCCTTCTCACCACTCATAAAGAGCTTACTTTAGCAAGCCTGTTAATGTAGGCTGAGAGAAAGTACTGTTCAGCATGAGTGAAAGTGTCAAGAATTGTCCTGAAATGGAATAATTGAGACTTATGGGTCTGAAATGCAAAAAACATAAATTGAAATGCAGTGAAATGTTTTCTAAGACTGTTTATGGAGCCCTTTTTTGGCAGAAGCAGACAAGTTGGGAATGAAGGAGTGAAGTTGAGCCTGGAAGAAGGTGAGTGAGGCGTAAAGTGTTCTCAGTTCTGCTTTTGTTTCTCACTATCCCATTCTATTTTTGAAATGGCAGTGAATTAAACTATTTTTTCCCCAAACTGAGTCTGTTTTTCCTGTGATAGTAATCAGTAAGTGATCTCCCTGTCCTTTTCTCAACACATGAGCTTTTTAATCTTAAAATCTCCCCCTGCCCTGATGAGGAGGGGGAGTGAGAGAGCGGCTGGGTGGGCACCTGGCAGCCAGCCCAGGTAAAACCACCACAGTCACCCATGTGCTCTCTGAAGTTAGTGCTAGCAACCTCTATAAGAAGTTCTGGAAAGTTAATTGAGATTTGTGGCCTGGGGGATTGGAAGGATTAGGTTGGATTAAAATGTCACATACAAAAAGTCTTCTGGACACACAGGTTCTTATAGCTGTACCTGACTTCTATGAATGCCTCTGATGTTCCAGGAAGAGAGACGTGTATCATATGTCTCGTTTAAGCTCTAAGAGAAACACAACAAGGAAAAATGTGTAGACTAAATGAGCCACATGTTTAAAAGTGAAAGTACAGAAAATTGGCAATATCTGGACCAGGAATTGGCATGAAATTCTTGAACGGTCTCCACAAGCCTGCTTTTGAGGATACATGCCACAGACAAAAGGGGAGGGAAGGTTTACTGGGTCAGAGGGGTAATAAAACTGAGAAGTTGTCACATGCATCATTTTCCCTGGGAAACCTTTGAGCTGCAATGCAGAATGTCCACAAATACTTATGACAGAGTGACCCAGAACAGCACCAGCTAGGAGTTACGCTGTGAGTCCTAAATAATTCATAAGTCAAGGGCAGACTCAGCATGTACTGCTTTTCTGATGGATGCATCACTTCAGAGAGAGAATGTCCTGGATCTCAGAGCTGGTAATGATATCTCCAGAGAAGGTCTTCATGGGTAAGGTGAGTCCCTCTCCAGAGGTGCTCTGAAGTGTGCATTTACCATGTGTGTCACGGCCTCTTTATCCACTTACAGCATTGTCTCTCGTATTATGAGGAGGGGGGAAGATGGCAGTGCTCAAATTTGCTTCCTCATGAAGGATTTTGGCAGGTATTACAGCAGCTGAAGGGAAAATCAGTGATTCGAGTCTACTTGACTCTACCGGATGGCTTGATGCCACCTGTAATGGTTTGGTGTGGAGGTGACTGTACCTTCTCTCCACTGCTTCAGGGAAGCCGCTTTGGACATAACAGCTCTCCAAAGGCGTGCACCAATATAAGCCACCTGGACTCTGGTCCTGTAGCTAGTCATAGTTAGGGTGGCACTTCGTTCCTATCTAATGCTACCTTTTTCTTCTTCCCTTGTGTATCATGAAAGAGTAAAGTATCAGCAGTTCATAGAAAAGTCTAACACAAGGCTCTGGGCAGTAAAAGTATCTCATTAAACTCTATGTAATTGTCAGCTGGATACTGTGGAGGTAAATCTGACAATGAGCAGAAATATTTGTAACAGTGAACATTGGATCTGGATGGTTCATTTCCTGGCAGTCCAAAGGAGCCCCCTGGTCCTCTTGGAGAGCAGTCCTCCAAGCTGCTCTATTTGGATAAAAGGAAGCCAACAAATTAGATGAAGCAAAATTGTGTGTAAAAACGATGGTTTAATTGCTTCACTCTTGCATCCTATTTACATCAGTCTTCCTATCCTCTGGAGTAATCTTCTGCAGCCTGTTTATCTCCTTTCCTGTACCAGCTCCTATTGCTCTTGTAGTTCTTATGAACACTTATGAATGCTTATGATCACTACAGATTCTGTAGAAATCTGTGTGCGTTGCTTTGGTTACTTTCAGAGCTTCATCTTCTACTGCAGGCATGACTGATGGCCTCCTAGGATCATCCTGGGAGTGGGTGTTGTGTTGCCATGAAGTTACTCCAAAGGGGGACATGCTTCTGGGAGGTGCAGTTCTGCGCTGCTCTCCTCACTCCGGCAGTGAGCTCCCACTGCTCCCAGCGCTGACAGCTCACCCTGGGGCCTCAGACAGCTTTATGATTGATCTGCCAGCTGGCTGGATGCATCCTGTGGTTGGAGTAGTGCTAGGGAAGGACCGACTGCCGCAGAGGACAGGCAGGAGCTTGCAGCCAGGCTGGGAAAGCAGAACCCCTCAGCCAGAGCCAGCTCAATGTAGTATCAGCTCATCTCCATGTAACCCCGTCTCCCTGCACAGGTCTACACATACATGTGGAGGAATTTTTGCTTTTAAATTATAACTAATAATCAAAGAGAAGCAAATAAAAATGTTATATGCAATTGCAAGCTTAAGAAATCTCAAGAAATGGACACTGACTCACCTTAATCATCTGAATGATGTGCATGAGTACCCTTTCAAGTCAGTGGAGAGAAAGAAATATTTCTGCTGTCTGATGAATCTGATCTACCCCTTAAACAGCAGGTAAAAAACCTCTGGAACATGCTGCCATTTGGAGGACATGTACATGTGCAAGCCCAAAAAAGACTTAGATATGTTCATGGACAAAACAGTTGTTACAGGGAATGGACAGGATTGTATCTTCCACTGTCCCTAATCTGGGGGATGGGCACTGGCAGGGTAGTAGGGCAGAAAGCCTGCAGAACGTGGCCGGGGATTTTCCTAACAGTGTCTCCTATTACTACTGCTTCAAGCAAAATACTGGACCCAAAAGGACATCTCTTGTACTCTGCTACTGTTCATGGCCCCAGACATTACTGCTCTATTTCCACCTGGCTCTGGGCACTGCTTCCTCTCCTCCTCACCCTCCCAGGTCTAACTGCACTATACATGCCACCCTGAAAATTTAGAGACTGGCAGGTGAGAAAGATGGAGAGACCGTACCTAAGTATAGGTACTGTGTATTTTTTTGTCTTTTACCCCTAGGATATTCTTTGAGGATACTCTGTTTGGAGAAACATTTAGATGTTGTTTTGATCAGTTGAAAAGAAATTATTTTTTATTGAACTGGGAAAGTGTTCTTACTTAACAGCCTTGAATATTGGACTCAGCCTTAAGCTTCTCAGCCTTGAGTATTTCTTCCAAATAGTTAATAAGTACAGCTCTTATTACTAATTCTGTGTAAAGAGCAAAGAGCTACTTAAGGGACACTCTTGTTTCATGGCCAAAAATGGAATAACTAGAGCTGAACTAAAGAGGTCCATTTGGTTGGAGTGAAAATAAATCTGAAATAACCCAGATCACGAGGACCATACATGCCAGTCACCACTCAAAGGTGCTGCAGTGCAGATGGGTAACTCCTGTTGCTGCTGAAGAGCAAATTCTGCAGAATTTGTGGATTAAGGCAAGTTATAAGGGTGTTATTAAACTCACTTACCTTGAAACATGGACATGTTGCAGGAAGCCACCATAGCTAGTTGCTTAGATGCCCTTTTTAGTTCATGGAAGAAATAGGTGTTTCTGGTATGGGGTTCATATAAGGTACTTCATAGTTTTCTGCTGGGCTGAGACTTAGTGAGATGAAGATGCCTGTTTCAGGGGTGCCTATGGTTTGGTTAGAGAAATCTCTATGCCAGGGACTGAAGTCAACAGTGTGGGCTGAATATAGTGAAGAGTTTCTGTCAAAAATGGGGAGAGGCAAGAGAAAATGGTCATGGAAAATGGCAACAAGATTCCTTTCCTTGTTTTGAAAATTAAATTCTTGAACTTGCCATTTTTAGGCAGCATTTCCATTTAAAAACAAACATAAGTAGAAAAGGGTTAATAAAAAGAGTGAAATAACCTTACTGGGAAAAAATGTCCTACTTTGCACAGAGCAGTACTTCTCATTTTGATCCAAAGACACCTTTTCAAATTTTATTTATCCTAATAACAATAAAATAGTCTTTGAGCTGAGCCACACTGAGATGTTTGTGTGAACTTGATCACCCAACCAAAAAAAAAAAAGGGTCCCAAACTATCATGTGCCTTTAGACATTAATTTTCCTAATGCTGTGGGAAATAGTTGTGGTTACAATGGTAGTATCTCTTTTTTTTTTTTTTTTCCCTTTATTTTTTTTTCTTCTTTTTTTTCCCCTTTTACTTCTCCTGTAAGATATAGAATGCAATCTTGGGGACCAGAGATTCCATATAAAAACCATCTGATGTGCTTGATTCATCCTTGTCATCCCACTTTGTGTGTAGACTTCGTGTTTGTCACACAGAAGCCTGTACAAGTACATGGCTCTGAGAGATGCAAGTGAAGCTCTGGAAGGATTTTTAAGAGAGTTGACATCATGCTGGTTACAGCAACTTTGCCCTGGCTTTTCTCATTCTGCCTATGACATGGAAACTGAGGTGTAGTGTAGTGGAAGTCCTTGGAGTGTATTTGGACCTGCTGACTTTCAGCACAAAAAGCTGTCTTTTGCTGGCATAAGTAAAATGAAGATGTATCCATTTGCCAAAAATTGGTTTTGCTGATGTCTTATGAAATTAAATGAAAGAATCCATCCTCTAGAATCTTTAGAGTAAACACATTATACCCTGATGAGAAGTTGAAGTTTATGTTGAATTTTTTGGCAGCTAAATATTTTTAGGTGCAGCTTGGGAACAATTTTCTTGCCAACCTCCCCAGAACGGAAATATTTTTTGACACAGTTTTTTATGTTCTGTTTTCTAGAAAACAAACTTTTCCATAAATTCCAGCCCCTGGAATAAAAAAAAGAAAAAAAGAAAAAAAAAAAAGAGTATTTTGGGTTATTGCCAAACCCAGAAAAACATTGATTTAGAAATACTACTTTGATGCCTTGTCAGATTCTGTAGCTGAAATGCGTAGTTTTTGCTTTCTTTGTGAGCTGTGCTCCCCCGCTGGGCTCTCTCTTTCCTCATCACTCCCTGCAAGGTCAGAGTCCCATAAGGTGTTGCCTCCCTGAATCTGAAGAGTGGAGGGGAGGAAGAGGGTTGCTGTGAGGGATGGAAGCTGGTGTGCATGTAGGAAAATATGGTGTTCAAAGAAATCAATAGGATGAGGAGCTTTAGCTGCATCAAGGTTGCTCTTCTAAACAAAACATTTCATTCTTCAGCAAAGTATTTAACTTTTTAATTACAAGCTCAGAAGTATGCACTTTTTGCTATTTCCCCTGGCTCCATTTTCAGGTCACCCTTCATAACAGGGGCTTGTCCTACACTTTTAACAATGGAGAAAGCAGCATAGCCCTTTCTGGGGCTGAGCAGGAGCCTGTGTAAAAGATTATTCCTGCCACACATCAGCAATGATTCTTTCTGCAGTACTGAAACAGTGAACTGCCTTCATTTCTCCGTGAAAAAATGCAGAATAGCAACAGTTCTTAAAACCCCACAGGCATTATAAAATTTATACCAAACTCTGGTGAGAGTCAGCTGATGCAGTTTTATCTGCAGTAGTCACTGATACCACTCGGAAACGTAAATACTTGGTAGGAAACAGGCCAGGCCCAACCCACTGAGATTTGTGATGGCCAGGCTTCAGCTCAACACAGAGAAGCCCAAAGAGCATCTTTGTGCCTGATCTCAAACCCTCAGAAATGCCAGATGTTTTGCATTGACATGGAATAAAATTTATGATGTGACTCATTTTTTAAATCCAAATTTCTTCATGAATTTGTTTTATGAATTTACCTGTACAAGAATTTACCTCTTCTTAATGCCTCATGCTGCAAAATTTTGTTGACTTAAGAAGTCTTTGGAAGGGAGGGATAGTTTCCTTCAAGTTAATCTGATTCTTACCTCCAGGTGTAGAGTACCAAGGATCAGCTCCTTAATATTCTTCCAGTTGTTCTAAAGTTAATAAAAGCTCTTAGCAAGCAGCACCATTCCTTCATTGGAAAACCTGTGGCATTTGTGGATAACCCAGAGAGGTTTGCCAAGCGCTTCTATTTTTAATACTTTTCTAATTAAGAAAATTAAGGCGTGCTGTTTCTGCATGACTAAAGTCAAGAGACCATTCAATATCTTATGTTCATTCTTGCCTGTTTCTCACTAGTCTGATGATTCCTATAGATGTTTTTGACTGTATTATTCATTATCTACCGGTTGTCTTTTCAGCATTTTATTACAGTTTGACAGACTAAACAGCTGTTTAAGTACAAGGAGATATTTTTCTTGGTCTTTGTTCAGAGTTGCTTTAGCTCTTGTGAAACACCGATTTCCAGCTGGGAGCCAAAGTGGTTTGAAATGTCTGCAGCAGACAGCTAAGGATACAGTTTAATTAGCCTACTTTGATCTTTTCTGGGGTGGCTGATGATTTACTACAGCTTGCAGCATGGTGAGGCAATTATATTCATGGTCATTATGACAGCATCCTTTGAGCCAGAGTTATCGTAGAAGTAAGATTAATTATAATGGGATTTTGTGGGGCCCAGAAGCTGAGATAAAGTGATGTTATATTCAGAATAGTGCAATAAAGGAGAGGTTCAGAATCAAAATATTGGGTGAAACCTCGGCCTGGCTAAGTTTAATAGCAAAACTCTTTGTAACTTTAGAGAGTAATTCACTTGTAGGGTATGCCAGACATACAGTAACATGGGCAATTTCTGGAGGACCTTTTGGTGTGATGCCACTGTTAGCCCAGGATTCCTTTCAGCATTATAGTCTTCTGTCTTCTAGAAACACAGAAGAAAGTTTTCCAGAATCTAGTTAGGTACACTGATAACCTTAGGGTTTTTCTTTCTTTGTCCCTTGTTTTTTATTTGGAACACTTCTCAGATTATTGCCCTCAGGTCCTGTGCAGCTACTCTACCATGATGGGGAAACAACTTTTAGGTGAATCTGCACAGCAGAGTGCAGTATGTCAGTGTTATGCTTGTATCTGTTCAAAGAAGACCTTGTTTTGTAAGTATTGTAGCTTTGGTAGCAGTTGTTGTATGTCAGGAGAGCTAAGAATATTGTCCACAGGCAGAGCACAGCTTCTTCGAGCTATTACTTGCCAGAGCCTGCTCATCCTGTGTTTTGGCCTCTTTCCTTGGGCCTGCCCTGGCACAGTACTGCATACAGATATCTTCACTGTTTCTAAACAAACTAGCTGATTTGTACAACAGTTCTTCAGGGCTTCTCAGCAAGAGAAATTATGTGGGTGAGCGTTTGAATCTTGTGTTAATGCAACCTTGCTTGTTCTGCTTCTCCAGGAGCCTGTAAAAGCCAAAGGAGAGCTTTTGAGGAGTCAGCCCAAATGTCCAGTTAGTGCAGCCTCTGATTTGAAACAAAAGCTGAGGTAAATGCCTATGAAAAATTGTAAGAGGAGGAAAAATATATATCAAATTCCTCCCCGGATACTTTCCTAGCCTCCAGCAGACTGTCACCTAGAGGTGCATATTTGCTGCTAATAGCTCTTACGGGCTTCTACTTAATGGATTTCAAACCTCTATTTGACCCCACATAAACCCTTCTTACTACACCTTCCTACTGCTCACAGACACTGCTGAACCATGCTTTGGAGAAGGACCTGCTCTACCAGCTGCTGCCCTACCCGACTGGCCAGGGGACACCTCTTTGCATGGTCTGGAGTAACCTCGCTGTTCCACAGGCATTTCTTTGTTCTGCATCCCAACATCACTCAGTTTACAGATGGCAGCAAGTTCAGGGGGAAGCAATGTCAAATTGCAAGACATCATACAAATTTCAGATGTGGAAGTGCTCAAAAAGGGAAAACTTACTCTCTGAAGCCCAGCTTTAGGGAAACTACTGAAATGAATGGCCTAGATAAGTCTGTAAAGAGGACAACTCCAGGGCCTTTTGTCTGGATTTTTAGATATTCCTAACATTATTTTTGCAAGTGATCAAATATCATAGCTACCATGGAGAAGAAGAGGAACAGACCATAGGATGCTGGAAGCCAGAGCTGGCTAGTGGGCTGCTCTGCTGCTCACAGGACAGTGAGAATTCACCTTTACCACCCAAGGAAAACAAGAGTACGTGATTTAGTGCAACTCCTGGCTTAATTTTTGTTTCATACAGCTTTTCTACAGGTTTCTCCATTCAAGCAGGTTGCCTGTGACTGCCAGACTTCACCTTGGCGGCAGCGGTTTGGCTGCTGTGCTGCTGTGCTCTCTGCCTCAGTACTGATGTGCGAACATGAACCTCAGTGTCTCGCAGCTTTTGCTGCAGTTGGACCCAGATATTTCTGTCCCTGTATCCATGAGCCCAGAAGGGTTGCTCTCCTCCCGCTTGCTGCTTATCGCCTGTCGGCTCCCCAAGGTGAACCATTGCCTCTTTGACCTCAGAAGAGAGCTGGTCTAACAAAACACACTATTTTCCCAGGAGCTGCTGCATTTTGTGGTTTCTCATCAGCCTACTCCTCTGTCTTTTCTTAGTCACTGATAACGGATGGCTTTGGGGATTTAAGGCCATAGATTAAATGGCCATAAGGAGTGAAATGCAGAAGTCCCACTAGCTTACTGCACAGGCAGTGATGCCGCAAGTTTTGCTCTCCACCATTTGTGGTGAAACAGCTATGCTGTAAATTTTTTGGCTTTACTCATTCATACTACTCCATTCAGAACAAGTGAAAGTCTCAAAGCTTCTGCCTTTGACTGCTTTCAATTAAAGTACTGAGTGGAATCCTTTGTCTTCAACATTTCAGACCATGTGAGCAGTCATGGGTTAAAACCTCCCTAGGTAGATGGGAGCTGCTAGAGCCACCCCAGCCACTGACCCTTGGATAATGAGGTCATGGGGAGATTTCAGAGCCATATGTTTGTCTCTGCCCAGGTGCTTTGAGGATGTGTAGACATGTGTCAAGGATATGTCAAAGCTCATGGACACTTCTACAAAGCTCAAGCTTACCTGAAGCAACCCACTCACCCAGCACTTCCTCTCTGCATGCTTGAGTTGGGTTTAGTGTGGCAGGTCTGACAAGGCTTGATGAACAGCTTTTATTTTATACAAGGATCTTTTCTGATCAGTTTTAGATGTGAATTTTACTGCAGCCTTGCTGTGACTTTTGCAATTTAAAAGATATTATTTTAAACATTATTTTTATTATTATAATCATCAACAGCTAATGATAACCATTATTGCGCTTTTTTTTTTTTTTTTTTTTTTGTTGCTCCAGGTAACTTCAGATATCTGTGGCCACTATTGGTTTTTTTTTGCTATCAGATGTTGATACAGAGGAGTTGCTGACTTTCTAAGTACAGAGTTATACTGCATTGCTCTGTGTGGTTGCCCTCTTGTTTTCTTCGGATGTTGCTTTAGTCAGACTTTAAAACAGTAGTGCTCTGTGCACAAGGGCTGGTATTAAAATCATAGAATAGTTAGAGTTGGAAGGGACCTTAAAGATCATTGAGTTTCAAA
>VZRU01012816.1:96731-211160 GCA_013398155.1 Pedionomus torquatus
CTTTTGATGCAGCCCAGGATACAGCTGGCTTTCTGGGCTGCCAGTGCACACTGCTGGCTCATTTCGAGCTTCTCATCCATGAGCACTCCCAAGTCCTCCTCCTTAGGGCTGCAAGACTGCTATTCCTATTCTGAAAGTAGTAAATTAAAATTACATGTCCTGTGCTGTGAACAAGAGGGCTCAGTGCACTCTGCAAACATGCTGACAGCAAGTGTCAGACTCACCGAAATGCATCCAGCACTCAGGGCTGTGTTTTCAGAGTACCTACAACAGACAGGATTTCAAAATGCACCCCACAATTGGCTTCAACTGCTCAGAAATCAAAATCACATTGCTTAAGGCCTTAGAAAGGGCTCAAGCCCTTTACTGCTCCTCATAGGGTTGGGCTATTTGAGAGGGACTTAGGCATTGCCCTGTGCCCATTACCTCCTATCAGTTAACTTCAGGCAGCTCTCTACACTGCTAAGCGCTCAGGCTTCTGAAGATACCCTTTGATGTACCTAGATATCTCCCAGCCCCAGAGGAGCTGCCGAGTGCTCGGCATTGGTTTCGGCTATCACTCCTGGGACTGTGCTCTGACAGGATGATGTTTCCCAAGATGGAGAATGGTGGCATGTGACTGCTTGCCCAGACCAGACCCAGGATGCCTTGCAGAAGTGGTGCATAACTGGCTTTGAAGAGCTTCCTCTTTACAAAGAGAAAAGCAGAGAGAAGTTTAGCAGGATGAGGCTGCAGCTTTATATGGATGCTAGTGAGTAGTGAGAATTGTGCTGGACTCACCTGGCGGTGGGATATGGACTATTGTGATCTCTGTAAACTATCCTCTGCCCTTGCCCTGCTCCAATGGTAGCTCTTGTTTTTCATGCTGATCACCCCTTGGAGAGAGGGTGACCCTCAGTGTCCACTTGAAATGCAGAGATCTTCCTCCTACTGCTCTGTCTCTTTTGCAATTGATAACTTTTGCAAGAGTCTTGCAAATCCTATCTTCCGAGGCTGCTGCCAAATGTTAGTTGGAAACTGAAACTTCTCATGCAGGTCCCAGTGAGGAAACATGGTCTTGCAATATACTGATAGTAATTATTCTTTAAATTAGACTTTGCACTCTGCAGTTTTGCTCATTGCTTTGCCTCTCTGTTGGCTGAGTGCCTGAAATAACAAATCCAGAGATTGTCTGCAAGGCAGTACTACATCTTATTTTAATAACCATAACTCATCTCTTTATTTCTTTTTTTTTTTTTTTTTTTCCCCATTTTTCAGAGAAAACCTCTGAAGAACCCCCTGGTTTTGACCATATTTTATAAATCTATTGGACCGCATGACGACAAATAAAAAACATACATATGAAGGTGTTGTGAGAATGGGTAACTATTACATGCTTGCAAGGTGACAAATTCTGGCTACTGTGTGCACATGAAAGGAGTAGGAAAAGGGAGCCTGGAGACCTGTCCAAGAGTAGGACCTGGAATGGGGCCAGGTGGTTTTACTTGCTGATTGGGTAAGCTCTGCAAAGCGAAGAAAGTTGTTCCTTCTGGCCCCTGCTGAAGGATTTGGGTTAATTTGGGCCTTTCATGTGCCAAACCATGCTGGAGCTTGGCATGGTTGCAAATGTGGGGGGATGGGAGAAGAGGTATTCTGAAAGATGCTTCCAGTCAAATATGTGGCTTTATGGGGTGAATGTCCCATCCACTAAATCAGTGCTGCCAGCAGTATATTTTATGGGGTTCAATGCTCAAATGGGACTATGTCTAACCAGTACCTTGTAGACATCTGAAAGCAGTAGGCTCCATTTCTCTTCACACATTACTGTTATGGGTGAAGCATAAGCAGCCTTTTGGGTATAACATCCAAAAACCTCCTCACACCTAAAAATACCTAAATCTTTATAGGTCCAGCATGCAGTCACCTTTATGTCAGATCCTTGCGCCTTCTTCTTCCACAAAGGGAGTGGAAGCTACAGGCTGTCTGATTATCCCAGAAACCTTTTTGAGATCTTAGTTTTGTTTTTTTTTAAGATCTTCCATGTAAGTTGTTAACCTTGTTTCCAAAGAGGAAAAGGCTGTGAAGTTACACTGCCTGTATCTAATTCCTGAAGCCATGAACTGATTTGATCCAGATATTATCTTGATCAAGGGAGAGCTCAGTCATGAGCTCGAGTCATTGGCAGCACCTGGGTAGCAAAGTGGCAGGTTTGGGGAGCTTCAGAGCACTTGCAGCAGCTTCTGCCTGAAGGGCTGTTTCAGAGGAAAAGGACATAGAGTTGAGATTTTGGATGAAAATACAGGCAGTAAGCTCCTTAGCACATCAGTGAATATGAGTAGGTGAAAACAAATACCTTAAGGCCACTTTTACTAAAACTAGGTGTAGAAATACCAGAAGGGTTATGAAGATGGAAAGACAAAATAAGAAGAAAACTAACTCCTGTCTTTATTTTCTCCTTTCCTTGTGTTATGTGCTACCTTCTCTTCTATAATAGGATAAATATCTTCCCTCATCTGGTACAGAGCTTCTGATTTTTCCAAGATGATATAAACCCAACATTGTCTAATGACTTGTGCAGTCTGGGTTGTTTCAGACAACGAACACTTGGCAGTTTAGTGGAGGTGCTGGGGCCATAATGATCAGTGAGTGAATGAATTCCAGCAAAGTTTTTGGATGGGTTCCTGCTTCCAGTTGGCATTTGCTCTCCTGTCTCATTCTCTGCTAGAACTCTGTTGCATATGAGTAAGGCATCGAGGCGTTACTGATTTTTAAAGCTGGTTCCCTTTGGCACCAGTTGCACTTCAGCTGATTCTTGGAAACAACAAAACGTTTTTCAAAGTTTTGTGGAAGTTTGGAAGGAGTCTCCCATTCCTCACTGCCTGCACGTTAAAAATGAAAGCACTACACTATTTCCCCCTACCTGAATGTGCAAGGACTTCACCTCTCCTGGAGCTGACAGGGGTTTCCTACACATGATCTGGTGTGTGGGTTGCCTTTCAAACTGTTTTCCCCTGTTATTGGATAGTCTCCCAGTTCTGAAATAATCAGAAAG
This sequence comes from Pedionomus torquatus, assembly GCA_013398155.1. NCBI lineage: Eukaryota > Metazoa > Chordata > Aves > Charadriiformes > Pedionomidae > Pedionomus > Pedionomus torquatus. Next base: position 99,763 of record VZRU01012816.1, read on the forward strand.
ACTTGAATTGTCAGATTGATTTATTTCTTTGCTGGGATAGAAATGAAACGAAACAGGCACAAGCCAAGAGTTTCCACAATCAGGAGATTAATATTAGCCTCTGACATTTTTATTTAGGCTAATACATAAATAGGTATGAAAAAAAAGCTGAATGGCTCCCAGCAGCTGTGTTTTGGGTTGGTGGTTGATGCCCAGCTCTTAAGAAAAAGAGACTGTTTTTATTTGCATTCATAGATCTGAAAGCAGAGGTCTGTACTGAGTGTCTATATTTAAAATTCCGATCATAAGTTTGTTTTATTTCGCACAGTCTAATAGGTAGGCATATTCCAGTTGGGAGGTTTGATGCCAGTGTCACGAGTCTGATGCTAAGCTCGTGCTAAAATCTTGGCCTAGAATTGTGTTATTCCAGATCTGTTCCAACAAGGAAATCAGGAAATCATTGCTGCTTTCAGAGCTCCAGCTCTCTGCTCAGTTTTCCATGTCTCCTTTTAGTTGCCCAAATGCTGTATATTTACCCCTATTATCATAACAGCTTTTCACCAGGGTGAAAGGAACTCAATTTGACTGCAGTACAAACTAGAAACTTGTTTTATCCGTCTCATCAGACAACCCAAATCTATCCAAGACTTTATGAGCTGCCATAATTGCTTCATGGACAGAACTAATGGGGGTTTAGGTGTAACTATAAAGTGTTGTGCCATGTGCTAATAGGATGCATGTGGTAAAGTTTTTGAAATTTTATCATTTTTTAAAAAGTAAAATTTCTTTAGAAAATATTTGATAGAAGAAAGTTAAAGTATTGATTCAGAAAGGCTGTGATTGTAACACGCTACAACATTCTGCTGTGCCATGAATTTTCTATGGAAGACTTCCAAAACCTCTGGCCCAACGAGTAACATGTGATTGCCTCCTGCCTGAAGGCAGAAACTACTGATTCTGTGTCAACCATTAACCATGGATTCAGCTTTTCTTCCTGATTTCCAGTAACTGAGATGGTGGTGCAGGCCAAATGGTTTAGGGATGAAGATCTATTTTAATGAGGATCATTGGCACGATGCTGAGCCAACACAGGGATTCTCAAGGAGTGGTATGTCAGATGGAAATGTGTCCATCCTGAAGGAGATATGACTGCAAGTATGTGGTGGCTTTGGAAGAGGTAGGCTGACTAGAGAGACTGTGGGTTTTCAGTCCTCTGGAGATGATCAGATCTTGACTGGAGAGGGCTCTAAATCCAAATTTGAAGTTAGCACTGCTTTGAGCCCGGACTTAGAGTAAATGATCTCCAGATGTCCCTTCCAATCTAATTTAGTTTATCAATCTCCTTTTTTTTGTGTAACTTCCTAGGTTGTGTAAGTTTTGATTTTGTTACTTTGGTCAGTAGTAAAGTGCCACTACAAAGTCACCTACAGAAGGTATTATCAAATATTTTTCCATAGTGGCTCCCATATTAAATGGAGATTTTGAAAGGGGAAGGGAAAGATTGTAAATTTTTTTGTAAATAGACAGTTTGAAGCAGGAAAAAAGGTAACTGAATGGGACAGACTTTTGGAGTTATGTCACCAGGTTCATTCCCTCATCTTTTCCCTATCACATCTCCAGTGTAGTCACCTTGAGACACAGCACCCATGACGTAAGCTAACCTGGGCTTTGGGAGTACATACAAGCTCAGTGTTTTCCCTATCATATTTCCTCTGGCATTGGTAAAAGGGCGGTGTTCCTACAGCTGATATCTCCACTGGACCTCCATGCAGCAAGAAAAAACAGCTTAGTGCTTCAGGTCAGTTGGGCTATTTGTTGCACAAACAAATAGCAACTTTATGAGCTTCTCCAGAGCAGAAAAAAGCAACTGGCTCTGTTTGCTTGGAAATGTTGACAATTATGTTCGTCAGAAAGTCAGAATGACTGTTGAGTTATTTTTTCCTTTACTTTTGTTCTTGAGATTCATAGGTTATAAGGTTGGAAGGGGTAATAGTGCTAATCTAGACCAATGTCCTATGTAGTACGTGTCACAGGATTTCCCTGATTTCATTCTCATTTGAAACTTTCTCTTGGGAAAGAAAAACCATAATGGAAATGTTCCCAGAAAAAAAAAAAAAACAAACAAAAACAACCCAAACACCCTCTAACCTCTAAAGCTACTCGCTTTTCTTGTGAAAAATGTATGTATTGATTTTCTAACTTCTCTAGTAGACTTTGAGCTATTACAACTTTGTTGAATATCTGCAGAGCTTGCCGTCATCTGCTTTTCTTCCTGAGGGAGGTAGTTTCTAGCTTAATTATGTTTTCACTTTGATGAACTGAACAGTTGAAGCTCTATTCTTCATGATCCCAGAATCCCTTCAAAGTTGCACCTTGTCCAGGTAGATGTCTCTGTGTATACATTTTCTATCATTTGGTATATGGTTATACAGCGCAAGTCTCCCGTGTTACTCAGATGATATTCACTCTGTACCAAAAGCTTGTTCTACTCATCTCCTTTTTATTTTTTTTTTAAACTTGGATGCTCAGTACATGTTTTTTAAGATGTTTTCATTGATTTCTTAGAATGTTTGTAACCAGCAGAGCTTGCAGAAATGGGAACACCATGTGGCTGTTATTTTTCCTGCTACTATTGGCACTTAGAGCAGTTCCAGCACACACAGAAGGGCAAGGAAGCTATCAGGGGTGAATCCTTGCACTAATGTCATAGTTGACTATGTCTTGATAAATTCCTTAAACATCCAGGCCTTGACCAAACTCTACTCAGATCTCGTGACCACCCTAAAAAACAGTCACTGGTCTTTGTGAGGCACTTGGAGGTACAAAGTCTTTGGGAATCACTGGCTGAGCTCATGGTGCTCATGCAAAACAAAGCTGGCCAGGAGCAGGGAGCTGTGTGAGCTTTCTCTCTTTCTCATGACTGTGTTAGGACATAAGAAGTGTCTGAAGATTGTTTATAAAATGCTTCAGCCTTTTTTTCGGGTCCATTTCAGAGCTGCCACTGCAGTGGCAAGAACAATATATTTACAATTGTTTTCATTTTTTTTCAGAGAAATCAAAGCAGCCATACTTTATTTTTTTCCATGAAATTCCTTTAAATTTAACTTCTGGTCATGCCTAAACTTACTTCTAGGCTTGGAGGAGATTAAGGGCAATTACTTTTTCACTACAAAGAAAAACCCAAGGAGCAAGGAGGAAAAAACAGGGAAGCTGAGGAGTTGTTACTTACAGAGAAATGTCTCCTTTGGGATTTGAATGGCAGAGCTTGCAGGTAGTTGGTGTAGGGGTTCACTTCTGCCTGAGCAAATGTGTGCGAGAGGTAGGAGGGGACCCAGCAACAGAAAGCACAGCTCCTGGGGGCACAGGCAGCTTCTGGAGAAATGGGCACACTTCAAAAGGGTGCTTCCAACTTCTGGGTTAGTCATATGGGTATTGAATATATAAAAGTATAGATAAGGAATCTTTGCCATAGGAAAAAACAAAATGAGCTCAGGAAAAAATAAAATGTAATTGTTTGAGACATCCCTCTGAGATCTTTATGCTGGTATCTCTCATTCCCTGTGCATTTTTACTTTGCATTTTTAGTAAACATAAGACATAATTAAAAAATCATAGCCAGATGGTGAAATCAGCATCCTGAAGAGGTGTCAAGTGAAGAGAAATGAAAGAAGAGGTGACATTCTTATTCTGTGCTAATTTATCCAGGGAATATGATGTAATTCTCAAAAGCTTTTTTATTTTTTCCCCCTTATTTGCTTATTTGCAGTTATAAGGGAACCGAAAGGTGAAAACATCATTCTTGTCAAAAGTGCTCTGATAGTATTTGAAATAACTTTGGGATCAGTCTTCTTTGTTGAGAGTTATATAAAAATATGGTGACAGGTCATATATTGGAGAAAGTTTTCTTGTTTGTGAGAATAGTCATTGGTATATTATGGAAATTCCATTTCTCATATCAGTTTTGTGCTTGTGTTTTGTAGTGCCAAGATTTTTTTTTTTATTTTGCCCAGAGAAATAACCACAGAATCACAGAATGGTTGGGGTTGGAAGGGATCTTTGGAGATCATCTAAACCAGCATCCTGCCAGAGCAGGCTGGACAGGAACACATCTGTGTGGGTTTTGAGTATCTCCAGAGAAGGAGAATCCACAACCTCTGTGGGCAACCTGTTCCAGTGCTCTGTCACCCTCAAAGGAAAGATGCTTTTCCTCACATTCAGGTGGAATTTCCTGTGTTCCAGCTCATGCCCATTGCCCCTTCTCCTGTCACTAGGCACCACTGAGAAGAGCCTGACCCCATAATCTTGACAACTGCCCTTTAGATATTTATAAACATTGATGAGATCCCCTCTCACTCTTCTTCAGACTAAACAGAAACCCATCTCTCATTCTCTTCAGTCCCTTGATCACCTATGTAGCCCTCCGCTATATTCTCTCCGGTAGCTCCTTGTCTTTCTTGTAACTGGAGAGCCCAGAACCAGACACCGTACTCCAGATTATGTTTTATGTTTGCTTTGCTACAGAATTAAAATACTGCCTTATTATTTCTTTGGATGATGTCATGGAATGGAAAAAATGATGGCACATCTTGGCATACAATAATTTCAAAGTCTGTGTTTTCTGATAGGATTTTGTTCGTGTACATGTTCTTGTAAGTGTGTTGAGCATTATAGAAAAGTTAAAATTTGTTAAATTTCATAGACTATAGTAGCACCTGAAAGGCTATTGGCTAAAGAAGTGACACAGTGGCGGAGGCAATATAAAAAGTACAGAAAGCATAGGGAAAAAAAAGTGTCAGAGAAGGGATGTACTAGAGCAAGTGGGAATAAACAGAAATGAAGGCAAATGAAGAAGAACTACCCTTGGAGAGAGTTTTCCTTTGGTATTCCTAAATACCAGTTATGATTAACAGAAACTGGGGACTGGGCAGGCCTGAGAGGTGAGCTAGTGCAAATCACATAAAGTTCAATCAAGCCAAGTGCAGGGTCCTGCACCTGGGATAGGGCAATCCCAGGCAGGATTTGCATACCAAAGTAATGAGGACCTTTAGATGGTTCATTTACAGGGATATTTTGCTACTGAGATGCATTCGTTTGTTTTTCTGAAGGAGGGAGTCTGTCTGAGCATCAGAACGTGGAACATGTCCTCCCTTTACCAATGAGTCAGGAATGATTGTGAAAGCTATATAGATTAGGGAATACTGGTGTAATTTCAATGTCTCTTCCTGGGAAGGATACAGAAAGAGAAATAAAGTTGTCAGGTGAACAAAGTTATGCAATTGATAAAGAAATTGGCTGCAAAGGGATGACATTAACATTGAAGACGCATTATTTAAGTAGTTGATGCAGTCACTGCTAGCAGTATGCCTGGGTGTCTACGAAGGCCAATAGTATCAATAGTATCCTGGCTTGTATCAGAAATGTTAGGGGTTGGAGTAGATGATCTCCAGAGGTCCCTTCCAACCCCATATCATTCTGTGATTCTGTAATTGTGTGGCCAGCATGACCAGGAAGGGGATTGATCCCCTGTACTTGGCACTGTACTCAAGGCACTGGTGAGGCCTCAAGTGTGTTCAGTTTTGGGTCCGTTGCTACAGGAAAGACACTGAGATGTTGGAGCATGTCCAGAGAAGGGTAATGAAGCTGATGAGGGGTTTGGAGAACAAATGTTATGAGGAGCGGCTGAGGGAGCTGGGGTTGTTCAGCCTGGAGAAAAGGAGGCTGAGGGGAGACCTTATTGCTCTCTACAACTGCCTGAAAGGAGGGTGTAACAAGGAGGGCGGTTGGTCTCTTCTCCAAAGTAACAAGCATTAAGATGAGAGGAAATGGCCTTAGATTGCACCAGGGGAGGTTAAGATTGGATATTAGGAAAATAATTTTCACTGAAATGGTTGTCAAGTGTTGGAACAGTCTGCCCAGGGAAGTGGTGGAGTCATCATCCCTGGAGGTATTCAAAAGACAGGTAGATGCAATTCAGAGGGACATGGTTTAGCGATGGACTTGGCAGCATTAAGTTTGCAGTAGCATTTGATGATCTTAAAGGTCTTTTCAAACCTGAGTGATTCTATGATTTTATTTTATGATTCTAAAGTTGCATAGCATTCCTGGTTAGATACTGAAGAATGTCCAACAAAACCAGAAATAAAGGTAAGGGTAGAATAATGCACAGTTTCTTCCAATCACAATCACTTGGTCAAATAAATTCTTGGGATACTGGTGCCTCATTGGATCTCAAGAGTGAGAGAACAGTATCAGAGATACCAACAGGCATGTGTAGATACCATAACAGTGTTAAGGTGATGCAGACTACTCGGGATTGTGTTAAGCACTATGAGATACCCTAATGGGTCTTGTATAGACTGGAGACAAGTGGTACTGATGGCAGCAGGGTCCAGGTATTCCAGTGTGTGAGCAGTCATGAATTTCTTTGTTGAAGTGACAGAATTCTGTATTCCAGCCATGAGGAAAATCTTACAGAGAAACTCTCCAGGTTCAGTAAGATAAACAATGCCTTAAGAAGGAGATTAGAAAAGAGAGATATTTCAAAGGGTGGAAAAAGGGCCATCAGCAGTCATAGAGATCAAAATGGGGTGGAACGAAGTGCAAATTGTCAAATGCCAAGCTGAGACAGACCCAGCAAAGGATATTAAGACAAGTAACAGAAAATTCTTGAGTCATATAGTAAGATAAATGAGTCTGCTATGCAGTGAGAATTTTATAAGTGTTAAGGATAATAAAATGTGTCACCAAAACAAAATTAATACTTAGACTCAGTAGCAGCTATGGTACCAACTATGAGGTAAAGTCATAACAACCAATGTGAAAGAGACTAAGAGAAGTTTTACTACTAATATGCTCCTGCTCTAGTAAATTGAGGATGGGAGAAAATGCAACATGGGTTTCCTCATGTACCCTTGATCTTTTAGACCCAAGGAAAAAAAGTTGTCCTAAAAGACATCAGAGGAAGTATTTCCATCTCACTTATTATGTATTAGAATAACAGCAGAAGATCAGAAGATGCTGGAAAGACCTAAGATAGGATGCTATGCTCACTTTTGGCCGTGGACATTCAGTGATAAGATGTAGAGGAGGACTGCTAAAGATTATTAAGAAAAGGAGCATCTTATGCAAAAAAGGCTAAAAGAGCTGTCCTTCTTAGTCTAAAACATTGAAAGCTTGGGAGTGGACAATTCATAAATATGTGAAAGAGAGAAGAAAAAAATCCGAGCACACTGTTAAATTTAAAGTATGTAAATGAGGTCAAGTGAATATATGATGAATACCTCTTTCCTGCAAAATGGGAACAAATTCCTAACCCCAAGAAGGACTTGGGATGTGATTGTCCCACTGCACTCAGTGCTGGTGGGGCCACACCTTGAGTATTGTGTCCAGTTTTGGGCACCTCAATGCAAGAGAGATAACCAGGCGCTGGAGCGAGTGCAGAGGAGGGCAATGAAGCTTGTGAAGGGCTTGAGAAATAAATCTTATGAAGAGCAATTGAAGGATCTGGGACTGCTTAGTTTGAGGAAGAGGAGGCTGAGGGGAGAACTCATCACTTAATAACTACTTGAAAGGACATTTTAGAGAGGTTGGTGCTGGTCTCTTCTCACAGGTAGAACGTTCTATTAACGATAGAACAAGAGGGAATGGCTTCAAGCTGCAAGAGGGTAGGTTTAGACAGGACATTAGGAAAAAATTCTTCAAAGAAAGAGTGGCTAAACCCTGGAATAGGCTGCCCATGGAGGTGGTTGAGTCACCGTCTCTGAATGTGTTTAAGAGTAGTTTAGATGTGGTGTTGGGGGATATGGTGTAGGGGGGAACTTTGTAGAGTGGGGCTGATGGTTGGACTCAATGATCCCAAGGGTCTTTTCCAACCTGAATGATTCTATGATGCTATGACTCTTAAGATGGAGCTGGAAGCTTCTGAAATGGTTTATATGATACTGCTATATACAATATCAGAGGATTTGCTTAGAGGATTCAGAGATATTTGTCAGTTGAAAATCCAGATTAAGATGAGACCATCTTGTACACACTTGCTACTTTTTATATCTCTAAAAGCTGTCAAATCAGTCACAACTATAGTGAATACAACAAATTCCTATATTTTTTCCCATAAGTTTGAGGTATTTCTGAAGCCAATGTCAACAGTTAAGCCTAATTTAGTTGAAAAGTGTGTGTTTAATTACTGAAAATGTGTAATGCAAGGAAAGAATGATGGATAACATTTTATTTTTCCAAAAATAAGACATGATGTGGTGCAATGCTGCTGGTCATCATTACCAGCAATAAATTTTTACTCATGTGGTACATGCTGTCAATATACGATTGCTCTTCATTTTTCTTCTGCCTCTTACAGAGTGCCCTCACCATGAGCGTATGAGAGTACTATGTAGTCATCACAGTATTGTTTACTATCTTCTCCTCTTGTGGAAAAAGAATACAAAAGGGAGTGTCTTATTCAAAACACTTATCTAGTCTTAATCAAAACTAATTTGATGGGTGTGGGTGGGTGTGGGTATGTTCTGTTTGTTTTTCAAATGCATGTTTTCCTTCTATATACATGAAAACCAAAGCCAGGGAATCTGGTGTGTGGAGTATAGCCTGGTGAGGGATGTGATATTTTGTGTTTGCAGAGTTCATTTCACAGGATGGACAGCCCATTAAACAGTTATGTCTCCTGAGTTGTACCAAGAGCTGCTGTGGATCATAGAGAGTTTTTCAAGAGCTTGTGGGAGAGGTGCATGAATATACCTGTAAATGCTATAACCCTTATGACTTTAGTTATAGCTATCCTGTACAAGAAAACGAGGATAATAATGCTGTGAATAGTTTTCTTCTTACTGTTACAGATTTTTCACAACCAGAGAGGGATTCATCTCACCTTAGAAGAGACAGCTACCTTTCAGACCTCTGAAGTTGAGTGAGACATCAAAAGTGCAATTAATTTTGTCAATAATGGCATCTTTGCAGGCAGTAACATGCACTCTGAATGGCTCGTTTTTTTGTCCTAGTGAAATCATAGATGAGAATGCAGGGAACATCTCCAGGGAAGAGATAGTGGGACCAGAAAGAAAAAGGAAGGAAGAAATGGTACAAAGTGAGGATGGCAAGATCTGCAGCTTGCTTGTGAGATGGCATGGTTGAAGAGGGAGCAGAAGAGAGCCATTAGGATGACCAGTTTCCTGGAGATAATGTTGGCCAACAGTACATGATGAAAAACCACAAATAGGCAAAAAAGGAGCCAGGTATAGTGTGATTTTGCATGAGGGAAAAGAGGTTTTGTTTTGAAGAATGAGAAGAGCCAGGATGGCTGGACAGGAGGAAGGAACAGAAGAGATTCAGGGCAGCAACGGAAAAGGTTACACAGCTCCCTTAGATGTGGGAGAAAATGCACAGTAAAAAGCATATGAGAAGGGGAAAGGAACAGCAGACACAAGAGAATAGTCCCCAAAGAAACTAATGTAATAATGGAAATAGTAAGCATATGTATTTCTGTAGGCTGCCTGAAGACAGAATTTGTGTACATGTTTATGCTCACTGGACATGGGAATGAACAAAAATGTGAAAGCTGAGGTTCTGAATCAAGAAGATAAAGAGAATATCCAGGTATAATCCACATTTTGGAGTACATATTTCTCTGTATTCTTTCCAATTTCAAGTTCACCCATTAGCTGTCATGCATTGATGTGCGTAGTTTGACAGTGTGACCAGCTGCATTTTATCAATTCAAAAGGGAGGAATCCATGTTAAACTTTGTGGAATAGGAAAAGCTATGAGCAAATTACATCATGGGAGGCAAAGAAGGGGGAAGGGAAAAGTTTTCTTTTTCTCTGGCTTTAAAGAGACCTAAACATTCTGAGCACAAAATTTGCAGTAAGCATAATTAGAAAAAGAAGAACAAATACTAATAAGGAATGTCCACTTGTTAAGGTTTTAAGGTTTTTTTTTTACAGAGAGTTGAGAAGATGTAATATGTTATGTTCCTACAGACTACAGACAGATTAGCAGTTTTTGGAAAATACAAATTATGGGAAATCTTGTTCAATTAGGTAGCAAATCAGCAGAGCAACATTTCGGTTGCCTGAAGAACTTCTGTTTCTGAAGACACATCAATACTTTCCTCTTTCTTCCTGATCTTTTTGTCCTAATAAACTGTCTGCTACTCTTCAAAAACTCCTGTTGGAATAGGGTTTTCCACACAAAATTATTTTAAATTTGGACACTTCATTCTCTTCCCTTTTGCTGCAAGTTGCCGAGTCTCTCAAATAAATTTTTATTTATTTTTATCTACCAGATGAATTCTCAGTAATTTTTATATGTCGGGAAAGATTATTTTACCTCTACCCCAAATATTTTTTTTGCGGACAATTGTAATAGTAAGGCTAAGACTGGCATGAAAGCAGGATGACCGGGTGTGCTGGCACCGTATGGAGCCCACAGCAGAGAGAGGCTTCCAGAATGGCCCGTGTTAATGGTATCCAGATTAGCACTTCATCAAGACCCCGTCACATCCACCTGCAGTTCCATGACGTGCTTGGAAAAGCCAGCTTGTAGAAAGGAGATCAGCGCTATGCAGTTCTGGGTGTTATGTTTAATGATTGTTTCTCTTGCTTTCTAGACCTGATGAGATAGTTTTAGGAGCAGTTCCAAAAACAAGGCTTTGTTGGGGTTCAGTTAAGAAAGGCCCTGTGTTTCACAAGGTGTGTTTCTTCCATTACAAAAATTTAAGAAACTTAGAAACTGAACAGCTCCAAATCAAGCTGCACACAGTACAATTTTCAGAGCTTCCTCTGGGAAGACCTCTGCATGGTTTTGCTGTGGCAACCAGATAATAGTGAACAGCCCACGCAGTGAGAGTTTCTGCAAAGTGTAGACAGCTTGCGACAACAGATGTTTGCTCGCCTCTGAAAGATGCAGCATCCAGCAGCATAAAGCCAGGAAAAGCTTCAAGCAATATGGGATCATTAGGCCTCCCTGTAAAATACCCAGGTAAGGAAGGTATTATTGCTGAATACACATTAAACCCCTGCTTTTTTGAAAAACAGCAGCTTTTAAAAAGACTTGTTTCAATGCTGACCCCTCAGGAAAATTAATAAGCCTCACAAATTGAAGGAAAAATTTAGGTGAGACTCAGGCAGGTGTTTTTTTTCACTCTTACAGGCTAAAATGAGACCTGGCTGATATTCAGCTATCCAGAAATACAAGGAGTTCTGCTGATTCCACTGGGAAGGGGTGAACTCACTTGGGGCTGGCAAGAGCCAGGTGTCCATAGGAGGCAAAAACCAGGTGTCCATCAGAGGCAAACACAAGGCAATTGTATGGAGAATTTGGCCGACACTACTTAGAGCAAAAGGGTGAACAAGCAACATCTGAGCATCTTCTGTGCTCCTTGGAGTAGATTTAATCCACCCTATTGATTACAGCATTTCCCAGCAGCAACATGAGTCTAAAATCAGTATAACCTTTACTTTATCTCACCACAGGTGGTCATCCTGCATGGTCATTTTTTTTTGGTCTTGCATAATTTCTTACACAGTCCCACAGACATTTGTCCTGACTGATTCTTTCCTGCAGGAAGCTACCAGGACTGACTGGGCTACCTCTTGGGCAGAGCTGTGGTGAATTGGCAGCAGCTGGGGAAGTCTATTTCCTGTGCTATATTATCATACTTGGCACTGGATGATGGATGCCAAATTAATCTAATCGAAAAAGAAAAAAGTAACTTTTCATAACAATAGCAGCCATCAAGAGGATAAACTCTCTTCATTTTGTGCTGAGTGTGCCAACAAAAACATCATCAGCTGCATGTTGTCCTCATGGTGCCCTCCTCTTCAGTGAACAGCAGAGTGATGTCCAAACACAAATCAATGGTGTAAGGAAAAAGGAGAGCTGATTTGAGTATAGTGGGCTATGATTTTTTTTCTGGAGGGTTTCAGTCCCTGGAAAGATTAGAAGATAATTGTATCTCTACTACAAGATTGCAGAAGGCTTTAAGGGAATTACAAATTAATTTTTAAAAGTAGGCCTTTCTACAGAAGGCTTAACAAGTCTGTGATATTTCTATTATTTTATTCTTATCACATGGTGAAATACTTTTCCATTAGAGAGGACATAAGATCTTCTTGTTACTATTTCACACTAACTGTCAGACAGGCTGTCAGTTCACATGGCAAGGCAAACAAAAACACAGCACTGCCTCTGGGAGGTCCCTTGTCTGGGAGATATCTGAGGGATTATGAATCAAGCAAGCTGATTTAGAGAACAAATCTGATTATTTCTTTCATGAAAATTTCTGTCGTAATCATTAAGGTTCCTTTTGCGCGGTGGAAGACCAGGTAGGATTTTAAGAATGGAATACTCTGTCGATTTTGGCATCTCTTTTTAACGCTAATTTCAGTTCATGTTAAAAGAACTTTTCTTTGTGCAGCTGATCTCAAATGTTAACAAAGTCTACCCTACAAGCAGCTCTGTGCTGCCATAAATCACGTGGTTATTGCGCCTCAGGGATGTTAGAAGTTCAGTGCCCGTGAAGACACATTAATATTTGAGAAAAGTCCAGCATTTTAACAGGCAATCTAACAGATGGATTCTGTCTCCATAATTAACAAGTAACCACTCCATCACTTAATAGTTTATTATGACAATAATCACCATGAAAATTTCCCAGAGGGAGGCTATGATTTTTCACATCTGAAGCCACACTGAAGGAACTGAGTCTGATTTTAGTATTCATGTCTTCTCATGAACTGCTTTCTACATCTTTGTGCTCACAGATGGGCATGAATGAAAATGAAATGAATGAGTGCTTGCAAAACAACCAGGCTGCAGTAACATACCAGAAGAGGGGGGAGAAATTAAAAAGCTGTCCTCGTAGGTTATATTTGGAGAAAACTCGCAGTGACTCCCGGTAGCCTGAGAAACTGGTGTGGGGTCAGGTGCTGAATGCACTTCAATTTTACCTAGATTTTCATATGAGGAGGAATCATGCAGAGAATGTTTTCTTAGTTTTAATATTTCATAGCAGTGAAATTCTCCCCCTCTACACAGAGCATTGCAGGGCTGACCAATAAAGACAGCCTGCACCAAGCTGCAGCCTGCAGGTCACAAGCTAATATGGTGCCCTTTACTGGTTCAGGTGTTATTTTACAATGAGGTGAAGCCCGTGGGTCTTGTGAGTGCCCAGCACAGCTAGAGGATGTTTGAGAGGTCACAGGATTGGGCTCAGACTTGCCTTGAGGCACCTCGGGACAGTCCTGTGCCCTTCCACAGCCTCTGCTTTGGGAGCAGGGGAAGCTTAGCCACTGACTGCAGAAGGGTGAGAGGTCCTCTGTCCCTGGTCCCTCAGGTCAATGAAGTCACTTGCATTGTCCACAAGTTCTGGGGGAAGCATTGTTGTCAACTGGAAATTTCTTTTTTTCATGTGGAAGATTAGCAGCCAGACCCTTAAATGAGTTGTTTCGGTTTTGACCAATTATTTTATAATACCTGGATATTAATATAATCTTTTTAGCATCTACCATCTGTCAAGGCCACCTTAATGCTCCAGAGTACCATTTCCAACCACAGCATGGGGTCCTTTGTCACTGTAGAGAAAGGCAAATATCCCAAATTTGACCATTCTGCTTTAGCAACCGATGTCTTCTATTACTAACTGCTGTTTTGGAAGCTTGTTTGTGTGAGTAGAAGAAGGTACAAAGTGAAGAAGGTACAAAATTCAGACTCAGACAAGATGCAATGTAAGACTTTGTTCTTACCTGGAGAGCGGCTGTGGGAGAGATATAATTCTGATTCCTTGTACCTGTGTTTCAGCTTGCAAGGGTTCACATGCTGTCAGTTCACACTGGAACTAGATTTGTGCCCAGTCATTTAAATTTTAAAATAATTGGCTTCAGCAGGAGCACATTTTGACAATCTGTTTTAGAACAGATTAGGAGGATATTTTTCTCTCTCCCCCTTTGCTTCCCTTGTGTGTTGTCTGATTCATAAGTTGTCATTGAAACCCCCCACCTTACCTGCTCATGGAGAGCTCATTTCCCGAGAATTTAAAAGCCACTAAAGAACAGTAATGCACTGTTATTTTATTTTTATGTTTAGTGCAGTAGAGACTGAAATGCATGGCTTTTCCCCCAGAAATTTATTATCCCATTGTAAAAGTGAAGCTGAGTGAACGGAGCTATTAGTTACAAAGACTTCAACAAGGAAATCAGAAAATTGCTTAAATGAAGGGAGATGTTGCCAGCTCTCCCTGGAAACCAGCTGGAAGCCAGTTCTGCTCTGTAATGGAGTGGTGAGTCTCTGACGAGGTCCTGGTGCCTCCTGCCTATGACCTCCTCCCAGAGATTTGACTTCTATGGGGCTGTGTATGGTGGTTTGTGCCTGATGGCTCCTAGCCATATGAAGCTGTTGCTGTGTAGCTTGTGGGGCCAGGAGGATTGGCTCTTGTTAGCCTCTGTGTTGCCAACTCCCTTCTCTGTGTAAGATATAAAAGATGTTTTCTAGCTTTAGGCAAAGCTTCCAAGACGACCTCAGTGGATGCAACTTAATGCTGTGACAAAAGCATCAATTTTCACCATGCTCTTATCTTTAAAATGCTTCAGTTCTGGGATTATGGGAACTAGTAATTTTGATTAAAATGCACAGAATCAGTTTACTGAAAATCATGATTTCCTCTGCCTGGAAGAAGAGCTGCAGGGAGAATGAGGCTAAGAGAAAACAAGATCTACCTGTTTCTAGCTGGAAAAATGGACCGTTAGGTGGTTTAAAAATGGTGTGGACCACCAGGCTCAAGTGGTGTTAATAAATGGCTCAAAGACCATTTAGGGAGTAAAAAGCCAAGTACCTCTGGGGTTAACACTAGTAGCTTAGGGGTTCATACTGAAACTGACTATAGTCTTATTTTCAGCTCTGCATGAGGAGACAGAGCACACTCAGAAAATATGGAGATAACACTAGAGAGATTGATGTGCTAAATGCAAAAGATTTGATTCAAAAGGAATGTGAAGCATTTTGAGGACTGGCTTGACAGAAACCTCACAAAGTTCAAAAGAGGCTCTGCACATGGAACAGGATTAACCCCCACACCAGCTGCCATGATGGGCTGAAAAGCCACCCCACAAGAAAGGACCTAGGGCTGTGATGGACACTAGGCTGAATATATTAGCTAAAAATACACTTATACAGCAGACAGTGCAAGCTGCCCACTGAGCTCCAGCAGAGGTAATGTGGCCAGCAAATCAATGGGAATTGCTTCCCTTTTGTTTAGCACTGGACATCCAGCTGTGGGCTCCCCAGTTCAAGAAAGTTGCGGATGAACTGGAGAGGCTCTAGAGCCTGGAGGAGTCTCCTAGAGAAGACACCGGGACCCATGAGAGCTAGGGTTGTTTGTGCTGCTGAAGAGGTGGGTTCAGGGTGGTCAGCTAGAAGCTGACAACTGCTCAGTGGGGAGTTGCAATGACCACAGACCCAAACTTCTCTCTGATAAAACAGAAGGAATAATGGTGGGAAATGCCCAAAACTGCCTCTGGGGAAGTTCAATTTGGGTATGAGCAGGAGGGCAGTGCAGCAGTAGAACAGGGACCCAGGGAGTCATCATCCTTGAAGATTTTGAAGTCAGGCACACCTGACATAGCTTTACCAATAGCTGTGCTTTGTCAGGAAGGCTGGACTAGGGATTTACTTAAAACCTGGGATTTGACCTTGCATTTACTGAAGCCAGTGGTAAGGCCCTAACAACCGAAGAACTGGAGGCTTTTACAGCTTCACCTTTTAGCTCAACTGGACTTCTTGCTCTTGCTTTGATTGATGTGTAAAATGACTCTAAAATTTTTTTAGTGTGGTTGGGCAGGGAGTCATGCATGTTTTAAACTCCACAAATCATGGCAACAGAGTCTAAGACTAGGAGACTGATGTCTACTGAAGAGTTAGTGATTTTTGGAATAGAGGGAAGAGGCAGGTTAAGGTGAGAGAGGTAATGAAGTGCAAGGGGTGAGCCCTGGCCTGGGTGAGGAGTAATGAGTATATGGATGAGCCATAGCTATAAAGAGTTGGGATGTGCATAGGGCATAAATAGGGAAATGACTGCTCTGAAACAATCCTGTGAGGAAAATTGAAGGGGTTAAGGTGTGTTAAAAGCTTTGCAGCCTCAAACTAATATTTATGGCCAATCTGGAAGGAATAATTTTGTTCTTTTATATACCAGCTCTTAGCAATTATAGATGTTTCTCCATATTTGCTGGAAATATTCATATGTAATGTTATGTTGCAGACTTTCACAGGGATCTTGTGAAATACACTGTGGTATCAGATAATGCCTATTGCAAGCCAATGTTTAAAGCTGGCTCGAGGAGCTTAACCTAGAAATTTGCTAGTGGTTACTGAAAGCAAGCCTTGGTGAGGTTTCTGAGAGTGCTGTGGCACCCCTCTGGAAGAGCAGCTGTCCTCTGCCAGCTTTGCAAGGCTGTCAGATGGGGAGAGACAGAAGGGCTGAGACTGTCTGGGAGAGTCACCGGCCCAGCACCGTGCCTGTTGGTGGGGCTGTGCTGCTCTGAGCAGGCTGAGGACTTGGTGTTGGGCTGTGGTGGCAGCTATTGTGCTGTATGAATGGCTGCTTCATGCTAACCAGTCTGCGGTGGCTATTTTTAATCCCAGATTCTAACATGCGGGTTTTAGAACAGTGCTTGTCTCAAATGTGAAAGAAACCACAGAACAAGGGACTAAAGGGCTGTTTTGAAAATGGTCTGGAAGGGAAGCTGCACAGACTGGAAAGCTGCCCCACTAAAACCCAGCTTTGAAGAAAAAAAATGAAATGTCTCCTGAAGAAAAGGGAATAATCCTTTCGAAGGCTGCCAGCCAGAGTCATGGATTCAAGGCTCGGTCGGATGCTTGCGTTGATCCTGATTATGTATACTCATGTTACATTTTAATTATAAACTTGTTAACCCAAGATTGCCTTGACCTAGATGAGTAAGGAATATAGCACAAAGAGTAGTTAATAAGTTAAGAATAGCTAACCAACACTATGTTCTTCCAGAGCTAGAAGAGAAGGTTGTAACTGGTGCTCACCTTGTGCATAACAATAACTATGCAGTAGATATGTAAACAACCAGATCCTGACAAATCCACATTTTGGAAATGGATCCCTTACTCTACCCTGTTGTCCAAGAAACTCTTCTGAAGAAGGCTGCAGGCCCCTCCCCTTCATTATAATTTGTTAAATATTAATGAGTGCTTCACACTCTTGCAGAAGTCTTTGTGAAATTCCAGGACTTCTTGAAACTACTTGAGTTGTGGCAAGACAAGACTGAATAGAGAAATGCATTGGTAGCATCCAGTACTGCTCAATTATGAATTTAGCAGGTCCACTCCAAATTGAAGGGCATGAGACTCAAAGCTGTACCTTATTCCTTTTAGAAATCAACAGCTAGTTATGGAGTAAGTGTTTACAAAAAGACTTTTTTGTCTGAATAGATAGGTTGGTTGAAAAGTTATAGTCATGTATGCAAGTAGCTTGGTTAAGGCATGTCTGGCATATGCAGGGGCATCTCAGACTGCAGTGCTTGACAATGGCATCTCAGACAGCTGCAGAACTTTCCTATTTACAGTAAACAAGGCCTTGGCCCCAAGCGCTTCCTAACAGCCTTAACAAAGGATATAAATAGAAATTATTTGGATAGATCATTCAGACCTGACTGTACTCATAAGCCTTTAGTGCTCCTTTTTTATTAATTCTGTGGGATTTTTTTGTATGTGGCATCCCAAAAGAAGGTAAAAACACCCTGCGGTTAAAATCATGTAAACATTAGCGATTAGAAGAGCCTTTTGTCATTCAGATAAAGAATTTTTCCCATCCCTCCAAGCCTCAGGTTATCCTTAGGTCCCACAGGTTTGGATCTTATTTTTTCCTGAAATATCTGAGTGATGTTAGTCCAGTATTTGATGCCCAGATTTAAGATATTATTACATTCTACATTAAAAAGAAAAGAAGGAATTAATACTTTTTTTCTTGTTTTAAAGGATACCGTGGCAAATGAGACTGTTTCGAGAAGAGGAGGAGATTAGTACTAAAAAAGAAAGATCTCCCCTCCTTTCTAAATTGAAAGATTCCTTGAAGAAAACCTGAAGTAAAGGAGGCATGATCGAAAGTGTGTGGAAGCCACAGAGCTCCTTGCATTGCCTTTACTGGGTTTGATTTAGGCTCACAGAGTGTCCATTACATTTTTATTACCCTTTCTGGACACATAAAATGTTACTTTATTGTTTAAGAAAAAGGAATCATGGATGGCTTTAGCATTCACTGGAGTGAGTCATTGACTTGAGCCAAGAGTAGTATGACCCAGGGATACAAAGAAAATCCCCACAGCCCCATCCTCCACTCCACTTTATGAATCTCCCCTGAGCAGTCGCTGTGCCAGCCCTGGTTCACAAGCAAGGGAGTGCATCTAGAGCAGAATTGTTCATTGCTGTGTGCTCTTACTGGTACTTGCTGGGTAGGAGACAGCACAACACATTCCTGAATAGCTTTTCTGTTGGTGACATAAAAAGTCTTCTCTCTGGTGACATCTGCAATATGATTCTACCTTATACCAAACTTGTAGAAACCTAGGACTGAAATCCTCTCTTAGCCTGATGGTTACTGCCGAATGAGTCTGTGAACATGGTATTGTCCCTTGAATGGGATTTTCTGGAGTTAGACAGTTGTACCTAGAAATTAGAGCCTGTGTGTACAAATCTTGCCAGTAGACATTATCAATAGTCACCACATTGTCTATTGCCTCTTACGGCATGGCCATATTCTTTGATGGTGGCCTGCTGCACATTTATTTGGAACAGCAAGAAGTCACGTGGCTGACTTTAAAGAGTCGTGCTGAGTTGCCTGTTTTCTTAGAAGATCCCTTAGGAGGTTGCCTGCTTTCCTGTGACACTGCACGAGTGTGGTGTGCTGTTCTTTGGGGAAGAGGGTGACAGTACCGGGAGAGCTGAGAGCAGTGGGGTCTCTGCCACCATAGAAAACTGTTGACTGCACTTTACCTTGCATGGAAGGCACAGTCAGATCTCTTAACTTACCATAGTGTTTTCAGGTTTAGTGTGTTTCTCCCCTGCCCCTGATAAAGGAATGCCACAGTCAGGGTTTGACAGAAAGCCTACACATACATTGTAAAAACCCCTGTTCTGCTCTGTTTGAGAAACATATAAAACTACCTTTGGTGACAACGAGAGCAGGAATGACCTCAGACTAAATACCCTATCAAAAAATACTTCTAGCTCACTGCAGGTGGGTCATATCTTTGTGTGTGACAGTCTCCAGAAGAAGTGCTGAATATCTTGATAAAAAATGCTCAAAGTGAAACTGAAGTTAGTGGACAAATCTGCCCATGATGCACAACCCTCAAAGGATAGAACCTGTCATGGAATCATAGAAGCGTACAATAGTTTGGGTTGGAAGGGACCTTGAAATGTCATATAGTCCAACCCAGCTCCCCTGCAATGAACCGGGATCAGAGCTCCGATCAACCTGACCTTGAGCATTTCCAAGAATGGTGCATCTACCACCTCTCTGGGCAAACTGTGAACTGTAAAAAAAAATTGCCTGCACTGTAAAAAAAAATTGCCCTTATATCTAGTTTAAATCTCCCCTCTTTTAGTTTAAAACCGTTGCACCTTGCTGTATGGCAAGAGGCCCTACTGAAAAAGTTTGTCTCCATCTTTCCTGGAGAAAGTGAATGAGTCACTGTGCTGTACGCATAATTAATTCAGGGCATGATGTGTTATTTTTGTAATTCCCTGTCCACATTGCTGCTGCTGGGGTTTGTCACACCCCATGCTGTCCCATGTTTGGCTATAAGTTTCTCATGGTAGTCCTTCACTGTGTGCCCACCGTGTTTCTTGACTAACAAAGCCCCTCTCTTAATTAAAGTCTTATACTCCTGCTTTTAAGTAAAGAAATAGTAACAACATAGAAAGAAGTTGTTCATGAGATGATTTTGACCTCTAGCCAATGTACAGAACTGCACTCTAAAATATTACAGTTGATTTTTGTCATGGTAAGAAGTACATCACAAGATGGTGTACACCAGAGGAAACGTTGCTGTGGGGGCTGCTGCCCCGCTTTCTGATCAGCAGCCCCTGTTGTGGTTTCTGTGACATATGATGACATCTTGGATCCATCTCCTTCATGATTACATCCACTCCTGCATGTGCCCAGGAGATGGTTAGACTGAAGTACTGTAAACCAGAGGCTTTGATCCAATCTACAGTCTCAATGATAGCCCTGATTTGCTTTTCCCCTGGGCAGGTTGGCTGAGCCATTGCAGGATGATTTGTAATCATGGGAGAGACCTGCCATGTCATGAGATGGTATCAACTCCTGATGGATACTCACACGTTACATCCCCAAAATAAATGCCTCTTATCTATTATCTTCACACAAATATGTGTTTGCATTTACATTTATGGTTGCAGAATTGAAGTGCTGCCAAACCACTGAGCTTATTTTAGAGTGATGAACACATGGTTCCAAGCTTCATTGTTGCAACAGAGGAATTAAATCAAACATTGTCTTCATGTTTGTTTTGGTTGTTTGTTGGACAGTGTCTGGGAGCATTAAGGTGGTATCTCTAACCATTACATTCTTGATTGTATGCCTTTCCTATTATTCCCTTGCTTTGTTTTTTAATGCCATTTCAATATTTTTAGAGATTTTCTAAAGATTTAGCTGAGTTGTGGGTTTTTTTTGTTTGTTTGTGGTTTTTTTTTTTTTTTTTTTTTTTTGTTTTGTTTTGTTTTGTTTTTTTTTTGTTTGTTTGTTTTTTGTTTTGTTTTTTGTTTTTTGTTTTTTTTTTTCAGTTGTATCTTCCATATTTTAGAGTTTTAGATACAATATTGAATCTGGTGCATGTTCAATTGACTTACATGGAGCTATGCATGGTGCTATGCTAACTCATTGAGGTTCTTTTTGGACATAGAGGTCCAGCCTTCCACTGTGCTTCTTTTCAAAACCTCCAGCATTTTCATCCCAAGTCTGTTCACCACCTGGGGCTGGTGTTTGTAGAGCAGAGAAGACAGAGCATGGTGGAAGCTGTGAAATAACGAGCACCCGGATTAGGCAAACACAGACAAAGGCCTTTTAATAATCCCGTCAAACTCCTTTTGGACACATCGAACTGGAGCTCGGCTTGATCCTGGCTCTGAATGAATGGATGAGGGGCTTGCAGGTAGCTTTGCCTCATGTTCTCTGCAAGGGACACCCTGTAATTGCCCAGACCCAAGAGCAGGATTTTGCATGGTGTGATCAAAGCGATCTTCTAATCATGCCATTCCCCAACATTTTGACTGAAAATAACAAACCTATTCAACCTGTGAGGAGTGAATGCGTGAGAGATTTTCACCTGCTTATGGAAGCTTGGAAAAAAGCACTTGATTGTATGCATTACGGTTCAAAGCTGGCTTAAAGTTTTACCCTTTGTTTGGGGGTGGAGGCGCCTCATCCTGCCTTTTGATGACTTTCATACCCAGCTCTTCCCATTATTTCACTAAGACATATGAGCTCGGTTGCCCCACTTTTATCTGTGCTAAATATAAATGGAAAAACAAACTGAACACAGCAAGGTAAATAAAGATCAGGAAGTGTAAGACAGACCTCTTGAGATTTTCAGTATTCCCACATGTTTTACATTACAAACCAGCAGGCGAGCACCAGCCTGCCACACAGGTGGAAATGTGTGTGTGGAGGCCACTGAACACTGAATGTTTACCCTGTATCAAATGACAAAAAGGGTTGAGTGAAACAGCATTGTGCTGAACTGCTGTGAAAGGCTGTGAGGTTTCCAATATTCCCCAAATTTCTCTAGGGTGGGCTGGTGTTTGCATAGTTGCTTGCAGTATAAAAACATAGAGGCTCAAACTACTAAGAGAAAGCTGTTCTTTACATTGCTGGTAAATAAAGATGCTGCTGAAATCTCAGTCAGTAGCTGGCTGTTAAGTTTTTAAGGGCTCTCTCCTGCAGGTTGTCACAGCCCATAGAAAGTTGGTTACCTGAGAGACAGAGGGATGAGATTGTTACTAGAGCTGGGTGGCAGATTGTCAAAGACTGAATAAAGATACAGGTGTTGAAAAGATGCAAGGGAAGTGGCAGCGGGGGGTAATTCACAGCATCACTGGGAGTTTTAGCCATTTCCCAGAGTATGACCTTCTGTCAGTGAGACGTGAAGGCCTTCAGAATTTGGCAGGTTTGGGTCTTTAGTGAAGGTTTCTGTGTTTTCACACAGGCAAGATATGATGTGGACCCAATGTTGGAACATTTTTATAAGCATGGCTTAGAAAAGATAGAAAATAGAAATAGGAGGCCTGGAAGGAGGGCAGTCTGCCAGGGTAGAGGTAGCAGTGTTCCTGTGTTCCTAAAAGGAGGCATAAGATTTACAATATTTTACAGGCTTTATCAGGTGTCCCTCGTTTTTCTTACTGGTTCCTGTGAACTGATGGAGGATACTTAGTTTCAGCAAGTTAATATCCCTAAATTCAAAGCTTAGGCTTTGTCAAATACAGAATTTTACATGACACTTGCAAGTCTACTCAGACCTACTAATTGCAGTGAAGGGCTGTGAGTAAAGCTTGCAAGTTAAGAACAAGCTCTTTCTTATTTGTTTTTTTTTGACTGGGAGGTTCCCACTCTCCCTCCTTGGGTGCCTCTATATCTTTGTGTGTGCTTGGAGACCCTCCTGCTGCCACTAAGTCTATAATCACCTAGAAAAGATTAAAAAAGGGGATAATTCTTCCTCCTAGATACATTGGGAATGGATACATAAGGCAGCCATTGATGAGAAGAGATAGGTCAACCTTGTACATCACCATGAGGTGTACATCACTATTTCAGCACTGAGCCTAGCAGGAAAGTATGTTATTATCCTACATGAGCTGAGAGAAATGCCACTCTCAGTGACTTGCCCATCTTAACACAGTTGTGGGAGAATTGACAGGTGAGCTGAGCACCTTCAGGAACAAAAGCAGAGCCTCCAGCATCCATCTTCTGCTGATAGTCATCCTTTCTGTACATCAGTCACAGTAGGAAGTACCAATAACAGGTTCCCTTGCACCTTAGTAACTTCTGCCACAGATCTGAACTCCCAGAATGTGGCAGGAAAGCCCAGGACCTCAGGGTCCAGTCTGCACACACAGCTTGGGAGAAGGGGAAGGACACATCAATACACAGATAACCAATTGTTATACTACAAGCAGATAAAAATATATCATGCTAGAGATCTTGGTGTTGGCATAAAATTGCTTCAGATCAGGCAACTGAAGTTGTACATGATACTTAGTGTCTGGCTTGTTCCCCCCTCACTCAGGATGAAGGGAGTGTTCCAGGAAATGTCCATAAGGACATTTTGTTTCTCATTGCTCATCTTTGTGGTGCTTTTTTTTCCCATTCTTTCAGGAACTGTGTGTGGTACATATCATTCACATTACATGACATTAACTATAGATTGCTGGGATTGTAGCTGGATGAAGTATTATTAGGGAGATGATTACATACTGTGGGTAGCTGGCAATGCTCCTGATAATATGTTCCTGAGGAGTTCAAGCAGAGCACAACACTTTTTATCATGGGCTTGTTTCCGCAAATGGATTGTCTTTACAGAGTATCTATTGTCTTTCAGCTAAGGTGACTGGAAAAGAGATGGATTTTGTGCCATTTTTCTATGGAATCTTGGGAAAAGCCTGAATATTCTGAATGATTGTTCTCTCTTTTTAATACCTTTGAGGTTTCGGTCCTGTTTGACTTTCTTTCATGGGAAAATTCCTGCACTTTACTGCAAAGTTGCCTGCTGTGGTGTCTGTCAAAGATGTGAACCTGAGCAGACAAGGCAAGTACTTAATATTCTGGAGCATCTGAGGCTTGCTCTCCACCATTTCGCTTCTGCACGCAGGCAGCAGGGTGTCCTTGGGCTGGAGAGTCACTTTGCACCCTGACAGAGTAGACACAGAGTCAGGAGCTTGGTGGAGATGCTGGTGGCCCCCCACGTCTGGCTGCTTTCATGCTCATGTTGGCTATGTGCAGGGTCGCAGTACCAGAAGGTGGCACTCCAGACCCTCTAACGTATGTCCCGGGCTGTGCCGCGCCCCCTTAGCACCCCCAAAAAGTGCTGGCATTGCTCGTTGTGTTGGGGACAGACACATTTGGGATGTCTGGAACCTGAAGTATGTTTAGCTCTGAAGGACGTGGAGCTCTGCCCAGGCTTATTCTCTATGCTGGGAAGCACAAGTACATCCCAGTCCCCAGGGACACATCTGCATGCCTCTCCTCAACTGGGGTTTGAGCTCTCTATAGGACCATCTTGCTTGCATGCTCCCTGGAATAGCCTTGGCCAGTGCCTGCTGGCATTGTCCAAGCAATGCCCAGGCATGGTGGTGGCAGTGTCCCAGCCAGACATTCTCCATAACAGGCCTTTGAGATGAGGCTGAGTTGTTTTTGGAAGTGAGAGTTTCCCTTTGTAGAGGCAAATTGTGCTGCTCTCTTTGTCCTCAAAGCCAGCAAACCAGTCTTGGTCTTTTTTTAATTCAGTAACTGGTAAAACTGCTGACCTTGCTTGTGTGCTGGGAAGAGTGCTCTGGCAGGTTGGTCTTGCTCTAATAGGCAAAGAAACATGGAGATTGGAAAGCAATTACAAAGTGGGCTGCAGACTCAAGTGAATTAGGGGGCTATTAAAGATTTGAACTTAATAACAAGCTTGACTACTTCCCTACCAAAACACTGTTCCCCTCTCTGCTTTTCCCATCCTCATGCCCAATTAGTGCCGCTGCCTTTACACTCAAGGGCAATGGCCCCTGTCTTTCCCTCTCATGCCCTTCCTGGCAGTGTATTCTCAGCTAATGTGGACATCTCAGCATTTGATCATTCTGCAGCCTGCCAGCATGTGGAAGGAATGGCCAGTTAGTGTGTCTGTCAAGTGAATCAGTGCAAGGATCTCCTCTGCAGCAGAGAGCTTAGCCACTTGAGGTTACACAGGGTCTTCGAATTTCTTAATCTGTACAGTTAGCTGCCAGGTTGTCAGACTGAATGTGTAACAGAAAAGATTTTTTGCAGCTGAAGTTCAGCAGTTCCCAGTTACACCTGCTTCTTGGGAATGAAAATGAGTTGTACCTATCCAGCACTTTGTTGTCACTGAATTTTTCAAGTGCTCTGATGCTTACAAGGCGCACGTAAAGCTGATATAAATATTTTAATAATTTCGTGTTAAGCGTATGATGCAGATACTTCATTGTCAAAAAGTCTTTAACAACAGCCCTCATAATGGATTAAGTTACAATTTAAACCCCACCCTCCCCTCCACAAAAGATGACTGACCTTGGCTTGCTGGAATGTGATTAAATGAGGTATCTCTGATAAATCTTTGCATGTTGCTCTGGAAAGCTATTTCCACTTTGTTATATTACAGTAGCCGGTGCCTTATGAAGTAAAGGAAAACATTTGTCCAGCAGGACATCATAAATTTCATGACAGACTTTAAATTTTCTTGGATGAAATGTTTAAAGTGGAGCAGACTGATATTCTAAAAACACACTGGCCTTTCCTGAGTTTATGAGAGGCTGCTTCATCTCCTTCATTCATAAGCGTATGAAATCCCCTCTGCAGAGGAAGCCTGGTGGTAGACGGAACCAATATAGGTGTTGGCTGGGTTTCAAATCTGGGGAAAACCAACACCATCTGAAAGCCAGTATTATAAATAATTAGTTGGGATCATTTTTGATAAGTTGATTGTGCCCCATAAAAGAGGGATTGTGGAACCCACCATAGCCCCAGCAACTTGGACATAATCCAGTTTTTACAGTGGAGCAAGATTAAGTTAAATCACTTTTCCAAATAACCGTCATTTGTTTGATTTGCTTTCAAGAGGGCGTTTGGTTATGTCAGTAGTTGTCAGATGCAGACTGACGCTTGTGACGTCTCAAGCTCTTTCAACTTGAGAAAGCCGTATAAACTTTGCTGCCCTCCAGTTAGAAGGAGCAATGGTCTTTTGAGAATGAATGAAATCCTTTAGCCCTCAGCTCTGAAATGTGATGCTTGGGTCAGACTTCAGTGTTGCAGGAAGTCTGTATGGTGATGTTTTATGCTGTAAGCTTAGCTTCTTCATATTAAAGGCATACTGAGAGTGGCATTAAATAAAAAATGACTGAGAGCCTTTATATGCAGCTGCTTTCTGAACTGCTGAAGGAAACTTTTATAAAAGAAACATAGGTTCATATATGTACATCTCCTAGAGGTATTTAGAATCATATATGTTGATTTTTGGTGCTAAGAAGTGAGCAGGGTTTGTTTTTGAGAACTACAAGCTAAATGCACTTATCAAATTTTAGTCTTGACATACATTTCAGTGGATGAGCATTTTCTCTGCATAAATTGCCATGGTCCAAAGATTTTCCTTATTAGGATTGAATACTATGGCACACCACGAGGTACATGCTGCCAGGAGTAATGTGACTACAATAGTAATGGAAAAGAAAGAAAAACAAAACCTCATTTGAAATGAAAAGTTGGTATCTCAACAGCAACAACAAAATACAGACCCCACATCATAGTAAAATAGAACCCAGAGTAAACCAAACACAATCTTCCAAATAAGAAACCTTTTGTTTCCGGTAAATGTATTTTTATAGTCAGTTAATGAAAGCTGGCAGATTTTGTGAAGAATAATTTGAAGTGAAGGGACATTTTCTATTGGAAAATAATTTTGATTAATTTTTTAATAGCAGCTGACAGCTGATCCAGGTCCCTAATCCTACCTAGGTCTTCTTGGCACCACTGAAATCCAACTGTGATGCTGACACATGAACAGGGCATATGCTGTAAAACTTCTCGTTATCCAAAGGGTCTAAAATGTGGCCAGTCTTGCCAAGCTTAGGCAAAACCAGGAAGAATAAATCTTTCCTTGTAGTTCCCTCATCAGAATTGTCTTTTTAATTAAAAAAAAAGAAATTAAAATTCTGGTATTTTCAAAAACTACGAGCATATTTGTGTCTTGAGGTTCTTGAGATGTGGGAGTCCCAAGCAAAGTTTTACTCCAAATGCTGTCTGGGGAGTGTACATGGATGACTGCAACACATTCGTTTTGCTGTTATTATTCTTGCACTGTAACCTGACTTTGGTTCAGGAAGAGGAAATCCATGCCCTTAATTGAAGCCAATCAGTGAAAGGTCATGGGGTAATACTTAACAGACAGGGGTAGGGGAAAGGAAAAACAAGGAAAAGGTAAGGTCTCCACTTGCTTCAAAGACTCAGTTGGATCCCGGAGACAGAACACACCTGGAAGAAGAATGTGCCTGGACCCCAAATATACACATCAACTGGGAATCATAAAATTAAATGGAGTTTGTTTAGATTATTTGTTTCCTGTTTCTCCAGTGACCTGTGCAGCAGTAACCTTGGCGTAGGGAGGTATGGGTGCCTACTGCAAACGTTCACGTATTTATTACTGTGGTGTGACTGCATCAGTAGGAGCCTCAGTGTTTTCTTTAAGGGCCAGATGTGGGGTCCTGTGGTTTCAGATAGTCCAAAGGTTAGATTTAAATGAAATATTGACAGACACTATTCCAGAGTGTGATTAGTTGTTTCTGGAGTTTAATTTTTTTTTTTCTATTTTTTTTCTCTGAGATCTACTAATATCATGACTTTCCCTACATTGTAGGAGAGTATAATTAGCTTTCTAGTTTGTTCCAGGGCTTCAGTAACCCTAGAGTCAGAAAACATTTTGTGACATTTAAGTTATATTTCCTTGTGGTTTTGAAGTCTATTGCTGCTTCCCTTAGCTACAGTGGACACAGAAAAGATTTTTTTTTCATTGTTTGCTTTTTAGAGCTGGCCTAAGTCTAAGTTGTTCATGGTCCTGATCTTTTGCCGTCTAAAATAGACATGGTCATCAGCTGGTCTAATGTAGTCACGGTCTAAGTTTGCTGTCTGAGTAGTCCAGCATGAACTTTATCACGTTCAAGGTTTATCTGAAGACATGCAAGTCAATTAGGTGCTTGCTTAGGTTAGAAAGTATGCACATATTCATAGGATGAAGTAGCTAAGCCAGATTCTTCATAATCTACTGGGCTGTTCACAGTGTGTTCAGCATTTCTAAAATTTACACTGTCTTTTTATCATCTGAAATAGGCTTCCAGAGCATCTGCTGCTTTACATGTGTCTAATGTAGGTGTTGCATTTGCCCAGGCCAAGAGAATAGTGAAAGGTCCTGACCAGCCTCAGTCCAGAGATGACAGATCCACACTTTGCTTCAGGACTTCACTTGCACAGGACTGCACAGAGCAATGCAGGCATGCTTCATGACAAAGACGAAACCCAGTTTTTAAAAATGTTTTCTTGTTCCAAATATCTGTGATTCAAATCCTTAAACCCAAGGAGGCTGTTGTGTTCATGGTGTGAAAGAAAAGCTCTTAAAGTTGATCTGAAGGATAAGTCTTCATTGTGGTTGAACCATGAACACCCAGTCATCAACAGTGTTAGGGGCAGAATTGCTGCATTTGTGCCAACAGATAAATTTACAGAGAAATTCCAGGACAATGATATGCTCTCAGAAAATAGCTCTATGTAAAGAAGCATCTGCTTAAAAATAGCTAACATTGAGAGATTCTGTCAGTCTTAGCTATTTTTAAACAGTTGTGAGGGATAAACAAAAGAAAACTAGACTATCCATACCAAGAATAACTAACTGCACTCTGAGTCCAAGGCCACAACACCAATATGGCAAAGTCCTTGTCTTTTCCCTACAACTAGGAAAGAATTTCATATTCAGCATTTCACATCATGCAATGCAGTCTCTGTGGCCTCCTTAGCTGAACTGCACAGCAGAATTAAGAGTGAAATGTGTAGGTAGAACCAAAAGATCATCCATAAGAAAAAAGACTGAGAAACATTTTGTAGTTCAGACACAAATGGAAAATAGTTTTGCATTTCTAAAATATTTGGAATTTGTGATACCAAGGAGAACCCTGGTTTTAGAGCTGGGCTACTGAGATTCGTCTTGAATTTTGCAAATTTGAATATTATGGCAAAGTTACAGTTATTTCAAGGCACAGAGAGATACATCTATAATTGTTGTAGCTCCTATTATTGCTATTCTTGATATACTTGCTGTGTCCTATTTCATCTGTGCTAAGAGTAAGTTTTGTCTAATTAAAGGATAATTTATTCTGAATCTGAGGATTCACTGGATTGATTATCCCCATCCTATGACTGGCATCAGTATCAGGTATTTTAAGCACAGATATATCTTTGAGACTACACCTCTAGACTTTAGTTCCTGATTTGTGAAATTAAGATAATACATTTTCTCCTTCTCCTAGAAGACACTCCATGAAAAAAGCTTGGAACAGAGTTGTATCTGCCCTTGCACCATATGATGGTAAGCCAAAAGCATGAATATTTCAGACAAAACCCCAGTGTTTTTATCTGCTCTTGTTCTTGCTGCTGCCACACTGCTGCGCTTGCAGATGCTTTAGCAGAGATGTCTTTAATCATGCTTATAAAAGTAGATAGAGAGCTGGATCCATAGTGCCTTCCTTTTTGATCACCCTTTTTGAGGTTTCCAGTGGAATTCTCGCTTCCCATATGAAACCTGTGTAAAAAGTTGGGAGAGATCCCTATTTGAGGTCTTTTTTGCTTGTTTGGTTGCACATGAGTTGGATTTCTTAGGCTTAGACACGGTATTTGCAGATATCCCTCCAAGTCTCCCAAGATTCACACTAATGGATAAACTTCTAGACTATCCTTCTTTGTATTCAATTAATATTAATTGATGTGCCTTTGAAAAACCACTTCAGATTTTCAGTATTTATATAACTCACCACCCTTTTATTTCTCTGTCTGAGTACATTAGATGCTGCGGTTCTCACATTTTGGGAATAGCTTAGAAGCTATCCCTATGGACTTTTGGTGCAAGTTTTCTAAAAATACTAATGTTGCTGCCACAGACAGTGGAAAATTAAGATGGTTGATAAGTTCTCCTTCAAAGCAACGGGAGTTCATTAGCCATGGGTCGCTGGAACAAAACAGACTGGAAAATACTCAGTGCAAATCCTACGCAACCAGGAATACTCATCTGCAAAATACCCGTGCTCTTGTAGGAGCAAAATCACAGTGCTGGTCCCATATTATAATGGGGAGTGTAACTATCCCTTCGATATCCCTTTAAATTGCACAGTGAATAGATGGGTTCACAGTGCTTTAGTGAAGAAGTGTGTAGAAGTGGAAAAACTCAAAATAACTGGAACACGAAGTAATGACAACAGTATTCTCTAGGGGTATGTTAAGCGCTGAGAGTGCTTACCACAGAAAATTTCTATGAACATTTGCTTTTCTTGCATTGGCCAGGCCTTATGGTTGTCATTTTGAGTATTTATTAGAACAATACCACATGTTGATTGCTTACATTCTTTGAATTAATTCCCACCCAATGTAGTGAGATGGATCTCTGAGTCTTTTCAACAGTCATGTATCATAATTTCACTTACTGCTGGCAGGATTATGGGATACTGCATTTTAATGACAAATTTTGTAGCTGTAAGACCCTCATATACCCACAGAGTGATTCCAAGGAGGAAAAGCAGAAAAAACTGATTGTTTAGAGTAGACTCTGCTTGTCCATTACAGAGCACGAGGTAGAAATTGCAGAGCAATGTTTTACCAAACCTGCCCAAACCAGATCAAGTAGGGGTCTGTAAACTGCAAAAGGGGAATGGGTGGAAGTAATAACTGCCTCAATTTGCAGGTGAGACATGGAAGACTGGATTAGTCTACATTGTTCTGAAGGTAGAAGCTGTGTTGTCCCTCAGCAGACAGATCCTCTTGATAGACCTAAAGTCCAAAGCACTTGCAGGTCCTGTAGCTGTGGTTCCTACATTTTGTACCTCATCAGTGGTTTTTTTTTTGAGATTCCAGGGTGGCAGGTTCCTAATGTTATTGTCATGGGTGTTTCTTCACTTTAATGAATAGTTATCTAGAATATGACAGTGGTCTGAGGACAGTTATTTCTGTTGAACTCAGCAGCTTAGATGTCTAACATAGCCCTCCAGACCAGCATGGCTTGTTTTCGACCACTTAACTAGAAATGTCTGTTGTAATGCCCCAGCTAGCAGTGTAAATCAGCCTATAAGTTTGGGGAGAGTGTTGGTAGTCTTCACTGATCCATGTTACATGACTTTCCTTATGAAAGTGCCTCTTTGCTGTAAGTACAGAAGGAGAGCAGGCATAAACCCAACAGTTATGTGCCAAATAAAGGAAATATGGCCTCAATAATGATTAATAAGCATGGAAGTGACTTCAGAAGGGATCCCTGTGTTACTGTGTTGTGTTGTCTCTTTTGCAATATGTTGTGTCTGCATGACATAAAAGTTTCTGCCCATTGTATTGGTGGTCATTACCAAGCTTTCATTTCCTCACAAATCTTGTCATGTGTTTGAAGTTTGTAATCCACTTTTTATTTTAAAACTGATTTTATCCCAGAAGACAATTTTCCCCATATTCTTTCACTTCCAGCAAAGTTCATGAGGGACACTATTGGCAACTCTGCTCTTGTGGTAGAACTACTCCCTCTTTTATAACACTGGAGTAATCAGCTGTTGGGTTTTAAACCCTGGTAGACAACTAAACTTTACACAAGCACTCACTCACTCTTTCCTGAGTGAGATGAGAGAGAGAATCAGAACAGTAAAAGTGAGAAAACTCATGGGTTGGAACAAAGAAGTTTAATAGGTAAAGCAAAAGCTGTGCTTGGAAGTGAAGCAAAATAAGGAGTTTGTTCACTGCTACCCAGCAGACAGATGTTTAGCCATTTTCAGGAAAGCAAGGCTTTATCATGTGTAACAGTTTCCTAGGAAAAGAAACATCATCTCTCTAAACTTCCCCTCTTTTTCCTTCTCACCTTCCCTTTCTTCTCTCTCTAACCCCAGTCTTTATTGCTGAGCACAATGTCATATGGTATGGGATAGCCCTTTGGTCAGTTGGAGTCAGCTGTCCTAGCTGTGTCCCACCACATGTTCTTGTGCACTCCCAGCCCATTCACTGGCAGGGCAGCATGAGAAGCAGAAAAGGCTTGATGTTCTGTAAGCACTCTTCAGCAATAACTAAAACATCAGTGTGTCATCAACACTATTACGGTCACAAATCCAAAACATAGCACCATATGAGCTACTACGAAGAAAATTAACTCTATTCCAGTTGCAACCAGTACACCAGTGAAGCAGAGTGTGCTGCTTGGGTGCCAACACTGGCTTGTGGATATGTTAGTAGTACTGGAAAAAATTGTGAGGCTTTATTGTCCCAGCACGGCACATAAGCTAATGAGCTAATGATATGTGGACATCATTAATGAGGCAAGTGCAGAGCTTCTCAGAGCTCAGAACACTACACAGCACCAAAGGAACAGCAGAGAGTGTCAGCAGCAGAGTGACATCTGTGGGCTGTATGCTGGTGTACAAGGCAGGCAAGTTCTTGGAACTGGCCTATGAAATTAGAGGTGACATAAGTCTTTGGAGAAGGCGCGTGTTTCTCTTGAGGTACCATCTGGGAGACCTGCCTCACCAAGGTTTGGAAGCACATCTTCAGGCCACATACTCCATCAAGGAGAATCTTCATCTGCAGCATAATGGTACATTTCTTGCCTAATCTGGTCCTCAATACTTAGGAAAATTTTTCTAACTGGTCTGGGGAGGACATTTAACAGTCTGACACACATCACTCTATGATTTTTTTTTTTGCTATAACTTTTTTTGTTGACTTAGCTTTACCCTGTTGTGCCTTGCTGTATCACTCGAGTGAACGTGAACAACATTTCTTTTCTTCTTCTAAACTTCAGCCTTGGTAATGTTTCATGTCACTATTAATAAGAAAACTATGCAGATGTAATTTATGAGGCTTACACACAGCAAAGCACACCACACAAAGGCCTACCAGCTTCAGAACAGAGCCATAGGCCTTTGTTTCTGCATGATGACTTCATCTGATTTGGATCAAGCCCGTGGGGAGCCACAGTTAAAATAATCATTTAAATAACCAGAGTTAATGTATAATTCTTCAAATCCCAACAGTTTTTAAAAGCTAGCTTACTACTGTCTTGGCTGCTTTATTCGTTGCTGGTTGTTTTCTCTCCATTTGGAGATGATCTGATTTTCTGAAGATCTCATTTAAAAAGGCTCAGTGCAATTAATCAGTGCTGTTGGGCTGGTTTTCTGGAGTGCTCATTATGTTACAGTTATGCTGAGCTCCTTTCTGTAATGCTGTCCAAATGCATTCCAGATTTAGTTTTCTGTCTTCTTTGCAGGATCTGTTACCTTTCACAGGCTAGGCCAGATGAGGTAAGTTCATGTAGTGTCCATTGGGATAAGTGCTGTCATGAAGGTCTACACCAGATGAG
This sequence comes from Pedionomus torquatus, assembly GCA_013398155.1. Taxonomy (NCBI): domain Eukaryota; kingdom Metazoa; phylum Chordata; class Aves; order Charadriiformes; family Pedionomidae; genus Pedionomus; species Pedionomus torquatus. The sequence goes on from VZRU01012816.1 coordinate 133,146, forward strand.
GACTGGGCTTCTATTTTTTCCCTGCTAGACACATTCTCTCCATGGTCTGTATCTCCATTCCTCTTGGTACTGCATTGGCATTGAAGAATAATAAAACTGCTATAGAATCATGGAATCATAATTTGAACCAAGGAGCACATGGACCCTCCCACCCACCATGTGCAAGGCATCTATACAGTCAGAGAAGAAAATGTTCTGGTTTAAGGGACAAAACCATATCAAAAAATTTTAATTCTAAGACAATGAACAGATTCAGATAAACAAATGGAGGTAGCAAATGGAAATTTAGAGACAAAACTGGTCATCCTGACTTGCAATGCCCTTATCCCATCACCTGACCTGGCTGTTGTCGATACTTTGTGGAAATGTCACCATTCTTTTAGTGTGGAAAAACTCAGACATTCTTCTTGACTTACATCTGTAGTTCTTCTGGATGAAGAGAAAACTCCAACTCTTGATTCAAGGTACGCACCATGGCTATGTAGTCATCACTGTTTGAATGAACAGGTTGAGTTTCACGACACAAAGTTTCCTCACAGGGATGGGGCTTTGGCTAGTACAGTTTCTGGTAATGCTGACTTAATCTACTGTTTAATTCACATCATCTGTTGTCAGCCAGAGACACTCAGAGGTGCAACATTGTTAAATGTAATTATTCTAAATTCTGTGCACAAGATTTCACTTTGAAGGGTTTGGGAAGTCACTTTTCCTGCTGTGCACAAGTGACACGTCATCCTTCTGGCTCAAACTGAGTGTCAATGTATTGTGACTTGGCTGAAGGTCACATCGTATTCCCTGATAAGCGTCTGAACTGTGGCTTGAAATCATTTTTCACCCAGTTAGTTAAGTGGAAGATTGCTGTAATCCTGTTTACTCAGAGATAGGACTACTGTTAAATGACAACTGGCTCAGTAAATGGGACTTCTTTTCTGAAGGCTGCTGAGTTCAGTGTTTGTGAAGGTATCTCCACTGATTCTATGTGGCCTGTGTGAAACACTTATGAAATACAGAAGCCCGTCTGGGGATTGTTGCCCTGCTTCCACTGGCCTGCCTACTGGTTTGCATACATGTGATGCTGTGAATTTGATCTTCCTCCATATTTAGGGAGCAGGACAGAACTGCTGCTTGTGGGAGGGAGTGACATAACATATTGTGATGGGTTTTTGAAGAATTTTGTGCTGCCTTCATTATGAGAACTGTGGGTTTCAGATCATATGGAATTAAGAAAGATTTGAAAGCTGTGATCTCATAAGTGGTATGATAATACTGAGAGGAGGCTCAACGAGACAAATTGCATGAAGGAAATATGATGCCCATGAGGGAATTGTCTGTGAACAGAGGTAGGGAGGTACTGAATCCTAATCTTCCAATCAACTTCACACCCAGAATTGAACAGTGTTTAACTTTAATGAAAATTATTTGGTCTTTAAGGAAGGTTAGCTTACAAATACCCAGTATTATTGAGGACACAATATTACACCATCTCTCTTTGAAATCAAGACCCTTGAATCTCTTGTTAGTGCTTCATTCTTCTTGATGTTTGGAGTCATGAATCCTGCTTTTCCAGGAAAGAGTAGATAAAGGGTATCTGGACCAAGGGTGTCTAGCTTATTTTTTCTTGAAAATCCCCAGTGCTTAGTGTAATAACAGGCTGTGGGGGTTGTGTAGTTTCAGCCACGGAAAGAACATTGTTTGCATTGGAGTCTGCTTTTCAAATCCTGCCATAGCAGACCTTTCAAATAACTGATGGCCTTGCAATTGTCACTTCTAAAGAGAGCAGATAGAGTACATCTGAAGAGAGGAAGAGAAGTATTACCTAGGCTGGAGATCAAAGTACACTTCCACTGGGATCAAATCCAGTTAATGTTATATTTACTTTTATAACCTTCAAGGAAGGGTACCTATCCATTTCAGTCTCACTATCATCTATGAAAGCCACTGAGGAGGAAATTACAGATTTGTAAAGTCGGCTGCAGGAATTCATCAAGTACCTATTCAAATAATGGCTTGCTGATTACTGAAGCTTTCATTTCTGAAACAGAGAAGAAAATCCTTTTTTTTTTTTTGAAACCACATGGAGGCATATGAGATACAGAAGAGCACTTATGGGGTTAGCACTGATTTAGTAGGTTCTTTAAACAAGCAGAATCTCTTTCCTCAAAAAAATCACTTCCTCCCTCTTGTCAGCTTCTCAGTGCATCTCTGACGGCAACATCTGACTGCCTCAGCCATTGGTGCTAGTGAAATGCTGTGTTCCATTCATGTGGTGTGACATACGTGCAATATGGTGAGGAGCATAGGAGTTCTCCAGGGCACAAATGATGCCAATGCAGCAACTGAACCTGACTGTCTGATGCTTCTGTAAGCAAGTTATTACTCCCAAATACACTTCCAGAATAGATTTTCAGACAATTATTGTGTGAGCTTTGTTTCTATGGTATGCTCTGTAAAGAATAAATTACCTAATCATTCAGCCTAACTTTAGATGTAGGCTACAAGTAAAATGTAGATAGCAATGCAGTGTTTTTACCCCTTGGCTACACCTGTGCTACTAAAGACAATGAGTCAGGTATGTTGTCTGAGCTAGGCCTATCATCACAGCATGACTCATGAATGTATGGCTAAACTCTTCCCTTGAAAGGAGGTGGGTCAAAGCTGTCTACTGGGACGAATCTTCCATTGTAGCCACAACCATTATTTGTAGTGGATGATAAGGGTGATCACAAGATAGCACTCAAACCTGTGCTGTATCTTGGTTAAGCTTACCAGTGTAGATGTAGCCAGAAAGCCAATTTGAGTTGCACTCACTAGTGTTGAAGGGATTTGACTATGCTTACTCCATCCTTCCACCTCTTTACTTATTCTTTGCTTTTCCTGGCTCTCTGCACCAGCACTGACACAGAAATGCTGCTGCTGACAATTAGGGCTCTCTGGTGATGACATTTGTCCACTTCAAGAGCACTCCCATGTACCACACTGAGAGGAGGTCCTGATGTCAGCATGCTAATGTAGAGCAGACACATTCAATTTGAAGGCCCTTCATGGACCACAGGAGGCAAGTGGGATGTAGTCAGAGAGTTAACACTACCTGGTGCTCAGGTAGTGTGGAGGAGCGTGGGCCTGGCAGAAACTGAGATCCTGATTGATGTACCTGCTTTTCCTCGCTTCTGATGATGGCAGTAGTAGCTGCTGTTAAATATTTCACCGCAATGATGATTACTTGTCACTGATTCCTCCTTTCCTTGGCACTATTGAGGCACAGAGGAAGGGAGAGTTCTGAAACAGGGCAGATTATTAAACAGTTTCTCAGGTGTACAGAGTCCATGCTGAAGGTTGAATTCAGGTATTGAGGTTTCAATTGGAGCCAAAGAGATCTTGTTAAGGACTTGATCAGAACAACTGAAATCAAACATTTGGTTAAATGAATCCTTTTAATATTTTCTCTTTTCCTTTCCCAGTCATAGGTAAGGTAGATATGTAAAAATACTTCCATCAGTAATCTTCTCCAGTTTACGGTGTTAGTTAAAATCATACAGCTGTGTGCAGAAGAGAAACAGGTTAAAAGGTATTATATATACATATACAGAGACAATGAGTGAAGTTACACACAAAGCATATGTGGGAATAGACAAAAAAGTGGGTTCCTATATGTTTTAGCTTTATTGTGTGGTCACAGCTGGAATATGTGCACAAGAACAGTCACTTTTTTATCAACAGCTGGTACTTCACTGCATTCTCACACCCTAAGAAAATGTTGGCATGCAGGAGATTTGATGAGGAAGACCTGCTGTTCCTGCCACTGCAATTAATCACACTTGTTACGGTTGGAGATTAGAGAGAATACAGTAATACTTAAGGACCCATGGGTTATGGGAAGCAAAATGTTTCTTACTTTTTCTCCTTCTTGTCAAGAGGGAATTGCCATGTATCCCATTTAAAAATCTTTTAGTGGATTAATTTTCCTATTCCAAGTTGAGGAGTCTCAGGTCTCATTAACAAAAAAATCCCAGGTCAGGAAGTGATAACAGGACAAATCCCACTTTAAGTGTAATTGCCTATTGCTTTGGGTGCTAGTAACAGACAACAAAAATAATCTTTTTCTCTGAAATTCACTCCCAGGCTTGATTTCTCAATTGTAAAAAGCAGCAAACAGCAAGATGCTGGTGGACAGTGGAAAAGGCTTTAGGTTGGGACTTGGGGGACCTGTAGTTTATTCTTGGCTCTTGCTCATATTGCTTCAAATCTTGACTTTATTTTCCTTTCTCACTCCTTTTTCTGCCTATCTTGTTCCTGGGAGAATCTTTGCTGCCTGCTTGCATGTCTGGAGGTTTGATGGTTTTGCAGTTTATTGTTCCATTGTTTTTTATTCAAAGAGTGTGGTAACTGTGAGTCTATTTGGAAGAGCATTTTTTTCTGTGGCACCGGCTTAAGATTTTGGCATTTGGAGTTTGTATCCAGTCATAAGTTGAAATTTATCTTGGATATTTCAGCTGGGAAAAGGCTTTGGCTTTCTTTCTGGTATGCAGAATAACAGTGACCAGGGTGGAGTCAAGAGTATGTTACCTAGAAAACAATGTTTTCACTTTTCTTCCACATGAATTCCCAGTTTTCAAATGCCACCAAGCTTTTAGCCAATTCTGTGGTTGTGGGGGGATTCAAAGAGACAGGCATGACATTGAAGTCTGCCACTCAGATTATTGATAGAGCTTAATATGAAGCTTATGCTATTCAGCACATACTTTAGGTCCAGTCTGTGGGAAATGGAGACTCCCCTTGCATTTGTCTTTTGGCATTGCTGGCATCAGAAAAAGAAAACCCAGCCACACACAGCTCCCAGTTTCCCTTGATGACTGGACCACAAGTGCCAATGAGCATGCTGGTGATGAGAAGAATAGATTTGCCTGAGAACTAGTAAAGAGAACAAGCAAAAATGCAACCAAAAATAGTTCTTAGTCCTTTGAAAATAGAGGTCTTCGGCCATTATTTTTGTAAAATGAAGTTCTAGATTGCTGTATTATCTGTATCCTTGCTTTCTGTGATTCTATTGATCCCTACACTTCCATTAGCTAGCTCCCACTAGCTTCTGCACAGAGAACTTTAGGAGCTGTTTAGCTTGGACTTTGCTTCCAGCTCTTCTGATTCCCATTTGGCTTGCTCACCACATCCCATGCTCTCTCTTTTCTTCTCCTTCCAGCCACTGGCTTCTCCTCTTACCTACTTCTTTTACTCCTTCAACCACCAAAGAAATTTCTTACCTTTCCCCAGCACTGCTACTGCTCCACAGCCTTTTCTGTGAGCAGAAGCACTACCCGTGGCAGCAGGAGCTAAAGTGGTGTGATGATGCCTGAAACGATGCCTTGCTTTGGAAAGGAAGGACTTTTCTTAATTTTGCTGTTGCATTACTGCCACAACAGACATTTTGGACAAAAATGTCAGAGTTAAAGTGATGACACTGAGCTGCTGGTGCCTGCTCAGAACCTGGGAAGTTTGTAGAGCAGAAAACCTCTGTTTGGCAATGGGATGAATGTGGGTGAGCACAAAAGTGGCCAACAAAGTTAGTGTGCATTTAAATACAATCCCAGGAATGAAGCTGCCCTGTGTAATATTTCAAGTATGTTCCCTTATTCATATGGCTAACCCGGAACAGCAGTTTATTTATTTAAGTGGCAATTATGAAATCTACTTAAGAAAGTGTATGAACTAGGGGTTCATCCACTGGCACAGATTCTTCTGATGCTACCACTAATCACAGTGTTTCTTGTGGTGAGCAGAATCTTCTTGTTTCCCATGGATTAGTGTCTGCCTCAATTCTGTAGTGCTCTGTGGTGTGTGGCAGGATGGTTTCTGTGTGTGGGACGATGGCAGTGCTTGCTGCTCATTAGCTTCCCTCACTTTCTTTGATCATAAAGGATGATGCAATGTGCTGAACTCCTCTAAGGCTGATTCAGCACCATTTACATTGATTCAGCAGCAGTTCTTCTGTTCCTCTGCATGTTCACAGACAGTGAAATTTTGTGTCACTGGAACATAAATATCTCAGTCATATTATGATCAATGAGTTGATGCACTGGGATGCATTTATCCATCTAGGACATTTTAATGTGCTTACTCACCTGGCACAGCCATGAGTCAAGAAAAATCACTTAAATCTTAAATTTAGAGAATGGTGTATCTGAGCAACTTGCATAGGCTCTATGCAACATTGTTTGAAAGCCACATTCAAGTCCTTTACCTGTAACCTAGAACTGCCATTAAGAAGTAGGAAAAGGTCCAGAAAACATGGTATAAGCCTCTAAGATGGGGAAAATCTGATTAACAGTGCACTTTGAAGTAGCATCTCCTATTGCTACTGTGCTAGATGCCCCATTGGTCTGACTCAACAGGACATATCTTAAGTTCTTAATTAAAGAAGCTTGCTGGAGAAGATTGGGAAGAGAAGGTTGGGAAGATGGAGACGGTGACTGAAGAGGGGTAGTGTCACATGGCCCAGCCTTGGCAGATGTCCCGGATAACAGTTCTTGTTAAGCCTTGGAGCGTACATAGTGTGTGCATAGATCAGGTACACAAACCTGGGAGGGCGGTTGCCCAAGTATGCTAACACTAAAGAAGATGAACGTCAGTCAGACTGAACAGTAGCTGGGCAATTACAAAGGCTTTTCTAACAAAGAAGGATTCAGCTTGAAAAGAAATAAAAAAAGAACAATCATTTGTGATGCAAGGAAACATACTGGAGAGGAAACTGCTGCAGCAGCAGTTGTACCCTGGTTTGACACTAACACGGGTCACCCTGCTGGGATTGCCTTGCTGCCCCAGCCAGACCCAGCACTCTGCTTTGTTCTTTATTTAGTACTGTAGCAGAAGACAGGCTCCCTAACATCTCCTTTAACAGCAGCATCCAAAAGATTAGGCATTTAGTCTATGCCAAATCGTTCTGTAGACAAAACCCCCAAATGGGTTCCTCTGGGGATGTAGGGTGGGAATGGTCCTTTTTCCAGCCTCATTTCAGTCAGTTTTAGGGTGGGATGAACAGGCTTTTGAAAGTGTCAAGATCTCCCTGCTGGGAGAGATTGCTCTTTTTTAAACTAATGGCAATGGTCATACAAAGCCTCAAGTTCCCCTCTTACTTCTCTCCTCACTATAGTCTGCTTTCTCTCCTTTTGAGGGTTTACCCAATGGATTCAAGCAGGTACAAATCCACTGACTTTGCACTCTAAAAGATTCTCACAAACAACCACTCTCTGGATGGTTTTTTTTTATTTAAATACCTCTCCACGATATATAGAGTGGTGTGATTGCAGATGGAATTTCACTGCTTAAAACTGCTTTTCCTTTCTCTTCTTTATATGTAGTATAACACATGAGATCGATAATATAGCTGAAAGTATATGGGAGTTATATGCATAGAAATCTTCACTTTTACTATATTATACATTTAAATGAACTGCAGAAAAATTGTTCAATGTCTATTTTTTGCGTCTGTGTCAGACAATGGTATTTAGTAGTAGAAAGTAATTACGTACATGATTTCAGGAGACAGAAAAATATGCATGTTATAGTATAGTTTTGTATGTGTGAAGGGAAGTAAAATGGAAGAGTAAACTTCAGAAACCTTAAATCATAGCGTATATGGAGACCATATGGAACTGATTGCTGGCATATTACACAGTAAAACAAAAAAAACCCCACAAGTAATGTTTTTTGGACAAATTATTTAGCTATAAAATGATTGTTTCAAGATATTACGTTTGAAGCAAAACAGCTTATACTAGGGATTTATTCAAACTCTTGCTTCCACCATAGATTTGTAGCTAGGGAATCTCGTTTAGAAATGGATTCTTTTCCAGCTGAAGAACTACTGCTATGTTAGTGCAATGACTTCCCCAACAAAGAGGAGGGCTAAAATGCCACATAAATACATCCATAACTCCTTTCCCAACTGTGGTGTAGCTGCCTTAGAGTGCTTTGTTTTCTGAACATTAATATAAACCATCTTTAACCTCAGTATGTGTCCTAAACACAGATGTACATGTGTATTGTTTGTTTGTATTTGTTGTTTTAAAAATATACTTGATAGATTTAATTTAACAAAACCCAGCTTCCCTGAAATAATTCCTCCAACTAGAAATTCAGGATTGGGTCTATATGATTCACTCACAGCTGGGTGAGAGAAACACTGACACACCTTCATTGCATGAAAGGAAAAGATGAGGACGTAAGTCATTGGGTACCCTCTTAACAACACATCACATCATATCACATCATGGTGGTGTATGGGGGCACCATTTAATGGAGATGTTGGTGATAATTTCTGTGGTGGAGAGATTGAGATGCTCAACCATTTCCCACTTGGAAGGTGGTGGTAAGGGGGAGAAGGGAGGGTAAACGTAGTTTATGCCTTTCTAGTTTGTTCTATATACTTAATCTATTCTTGGATATACCAAATGTATCAGAATTACCATTGCCATGTACCCAGCAGTGTTCACTTAGTGTATTGCTTTTGCTGATAAGCAGGAGAAGTGGTCAGAAAGACAAAGCACTGCTGGCTAAACTTCGCAAGAGAGAAATTTGCAGGAAGAAAGAGCAACCTAAGAGAGTCAGATCATCTCTCCCTTATAGCCTCTTCTCTGTGTTCTGGCAAAGCCTCAAGGGTGACAACAATGAATACCATCACCTGTGAGCTTTCCTGTATATCAGGATAATCCAGTTGTGATGGTAAGACATAGGGAACCAGTGAATCCCTACCAATTATGTGCTGAGCTGTGTCAGAGGAGCCATACACTGTCACTTTGAACCTCTGTTCCACGTGAGATAGAGTTAGGCATATGTGCCAATTCTTGCTTTGATGCTGGTATTATTGTAATATCGCTTTATTATCAGTGGGTTTGTTGTCCTGTTTAGCATAACCCTGCTGAATGAAAATAACAATCAGGATTTTATGGTTACATGTTTTAATGTGATGCCTAGAAAGAGAGTTGGATATTTGCACATATCCTATAAGTATATTTCACTCAATGGCGGATGCTACTCCAAGTATTCATATGACAACACAACCTTTATTTTAGTGCAAACTCAAGAGATGTTGCTGTGTTACACAGATGAGATGGGCCTGAACTACTGGTTCTATGCTAGAATGTTCCTAGAGTTTTGGAACCTGGTACTCCTTGACACTGAGTTAAGGAAAAGCTAAGAAATTTTAGTTCTGTTTGCAGAATTTTCCAAAGATGGTGCTGTACCTAAGATTTTGAGGTATTTTAATTTTCTTTTCTAAGGCTTAAAGGGAATAGCTGTCAAGATGCTGAAAACATTAGTTGTTATTAAAACTTATTGCTAAATATAGCAGACAGCCCTTTTCATGTATACCTTGTTTTCTCTAAAGCCAGCTCACAACTGGTGTTCACACATGGTTTTAGACAAAAACTACAGGGAGAAGTGAACTGCTGTTCCATGAAAACTTGGCCAGACGACAAAGAAAATATGCTTACTGCCCTAGAGGTCCTTGTCAGACTGAGCCTTTGCCACCACAGTCTACAGGATTTTTTCTCCACACGTGTTATTTGATAGGGAAATCACTGCAATGCCTCCTGTAACACATATCAATCTTCCGTCAAAGTGAGCGCAAGACAAAGAACAAAAAGAGCTCCTACTGACTGGAGCTGACTAGCTAGTGTTTGGACATGTCAACTTTTCTTATTTTTGGCTTGGAAATAATTTACCAGTAAGCCTGGTTGTATGCAAACTTATTCAATGTCTCTGTTGTATGAATATTTTTGCTTGCAGATATTCACACTGCAAGTTGGGTTGTGAGCTATTTTGACTGTTCTTCCTGGAGCGGTATACAATATATTCCATTTCTGATCCACGAGGGATTTGTCAAATAGTTATTTTTGTGCAGCTAGGAGGAACTAGAGGAACTTTAGGGATTCATTAAAACTATTGTTTGTTTCAATATCTGGACCTTGCAAATTATGGACAAGATTTGCTGTAGTTTGAATTAATAAATCAAAAGGATTATAGTCTCTCAGCCAGGAAATGCCATGCTGCTCAAAGGTGTGATGGAGAGGAAGGGGTAGAAATGTCTCCAGTCATTTTGAGAGTCTGAATTGGAGAGGCTGTGTAACCTATGTGCGATCTCCATGCAACCAGAGTACCTGTGGTTCTCTGTGCTCCATACCTGGGGTGAAATCAGGGCGCAGACTTTCAGGTCACAGTTACAAATGGAAAGAAACAGCTGATATTCAGCCTTTATTAGCAAACCCAGATCCCATCAAAGGGCAAATTTGTGCCTCTCATAAGTACCAGAGAGCTTCCAGCACTTTGTGGTTGTCCAGTCTTTAAAATAGTGCTTAAGTTACCTTAAGTAGCAGGGCCATCTCCACAGAGTACTCCTTCTGCTCCCGAGAGACCACTGACCTGGTCTGTTTTATGCTCAGATACAAGGGGCTCTCTGAACTAGTCATCTTTTCTAGTCATGACTGGAGAATCTTTCTATTTCCCCATTTAACTACAGAATATTTTAGCTTTTCACATACCCAAAAGAGAAGAACCCAAACCAGAACCTTTTTTGTTCAAAGAAGGTTATTGTTTTATTATGGAAAACCTGAAAATCACCATGGGAGAGAGATTTTTAGAGAAAAATGTTTATACAACTCAGTTTTCTGATGAAAAAAATGATGTTGACTTAACTGTACACTGTTGACCAGCTGTAATCCTTGAGTTTGTCTTTATCCCACCTCTGCACTGGAATAATGCTTCCCAGGGTATATTTACTACTTTGTGAACCCAAAATGATTAGAGGCTTTAAGAGGTCTCTTAAAGAATGCTGCTTAAAGATGCTCAATGAGCATCTTTAGTTCTTAACAGATTTACCATTAGATCCTTTGGAATGTGGATCCACACATTTACATATTCTGGTGTACAATATGATGGCAAAACATAGCAGTAAACCCCTGCACCTTAAAAATAGTTGCACTCCAGGACTGCTTTTGATGTAGCTGTCACTACAATGTTTTCCTGCAGCAGAAACCTCTACCTAATTACATATTAAATATTGCCCATCTTTCAGCCCTCTGAACTGCAAAGAACTTTTTTGAATGTTTGTGCCAAACCTCCATAAAATGAAGATCACTGTATAGCAGATATGACCCAGGAATCAGGTTGTGTATTTGACATGGCACAGACCTTCTTGGAGGTGATCATGGTGACATTTAGGGAGAAACTAACCTCACCCAAGGGGTATCTTTGTCTGGAAAGTAACAGCACCGTAGCAAGAGCCCTGACTCAAAATTTCACTGTTTTTGCTCTGCTCTGGGTTAATAAAACAAAATATTAAAAAAAGAAATCCTATTTTTCCTCATCACCATTGTTAGAGGATTGTTCTGAAATAAAAAGGCTTATTGAAAGGGGAGGGAATACAAACAACGGAGAAGTGACACATTATAGGAAAATCTTCAAAGCAAAGACTGAGACAGAGAGAAAGGCCCCAGAGCAGCTCTTATCTTTGGTCTGAGCTGGTCCCATTGCCCTTTTTCCACAGTTCGCTCTGCTGGTGCAGCTCTGTTCTGTGTTGCTTCTCCAAAGACACTGCTCAGATTCAGCATAAGACCAAACCAGCTCAGGAGCTACAGTGGGCTCCATGATGGAGACCTGGGCAGTCTGGGTGGGGGGTAAAGGTCAATTCCTTTTACACTTACTCATTTGCACAAGAAAAGACCCCCTTCCTCCTACTTTCTTTCACATAGGGCTTCTCAGCTCTCTCAGATTTTAGTACAAGGGTTTATATCTATATGTATATGCATATTTATATATGCATATATATGTACACATACATTCAGCACAGCTCTTGTACTGTATATATACTTAGAACAGTGATTCTAATCATATTATTCTCACTTATAACGTGTGAAGAACGGCTGTTTTAGCTTCCTCTCAAAACTTAATTTTTACATTCAAGATCTAAAGTTTCATGGTAGAACTGTGTGTGCCAAAAATGCCATTGAAGCCAACTCTTTCTTTTCCTGTGACACCACAGAGCTTTGTTTCTCCAAGTGTCATTATGTGCTTAAAACCACTGCATTCTTCACATACTGCAGGCTGGCAAATCCATATTTAGAACACAGTGAGGTCAAGCGTTGTTTCTTCAGATGTCTAATTAATGTTTGATGGTGCAATGCCTATATACATACCTAAAGAGACCAAGTCTTATGAAAAGCAGCTGAGGGAACTGGTGTTGTTTAGCCTACAGAAAAGGAGGCTGAGAGGAGACCTTATCATTTGCTACAACTACCTGAAAACAGGTTGTAGCACTGTGGAGGTTGGTCCCTTCTCCCAAGTAACAAGCGATAGGACAGGAGGAGATGACCTCAAGCTGCACCAAAGGAGGTTTAAGATGGATATTAGGAAAAAATTCTTCACCAAAAGGGTTCTCAAACATTGTAACAGGCTGCCCAGAGAAGTGGTGGAGTCACCATCCCTGGAAGTAATTAAAGGATGGGTAGGTGTAGCACTTAGGGATGTGGTTTAGTGGTGGATTTGGAAGTGTCAGGCTAATGATTGGACTCAATGATCTTAAGGGCCAACTTCTTTTCCTCTCTCCTCCTCTTACTAGTTTTTTATACCAAACAAAGTGGAACAAGTTCAGGAACTGAGAATAAATGTAGCATGTGGGAGCCATCCTGGAATGTAAGAGTGCAGATCCCCTTAGGCAGCACAAAGAAATGAACTCTAATTTTTCCTGTCCTTTGTTTTGTCATTGATCTGTATCAGTACCAGTACCCACAGGCTACCAAGGCTGTAGCACATCTCTTTTTATGGTTAGTCTTGGACATTTGATGCCCTTATATTGTGAGAAAACCTACTACGTTGAGAGCTGAATGCATGACTGGGAAGGGTCTGTAGATGTAGAAATAATTCTGGCTTAAGAGGCAAGCCAAGATACTCAGTGCTGCCAAGCCAGAGGTGTTCTCATCATTGGAAGCCTTGGTGCCTAGAAACTGAAGACATACCTAGGAAGAGTGGGCAGCTGGTTGAGCTTTTTGTTTTTCTGACAGGACTAAGTGTCTAAGCTCATGTCAGGGCCAGTGGATAGGAACTTGTCATCTAAACACAGGTGCTTCCCTCCAGAAATGCACTTTTTTCCCATGGGCTAAAGAGGGAATATGGGTGATGGGTCAAATATGACACCCACCCTGTCAATAATTAGACCTGATGATGAACTCTGAGCCTTCATTCCTTCTTTTCTTTACAGGACTAAAATCAAGCTTCTGGACCTCACCTTGAGAGATCCCACCCAATTTATCATTTCTAAATTGTTTGATTTCTTGTCTTCTTCATTTTCTCCTTTTTTTCTTTTTGGCCTTGGAAGCTGTTTCTTTGCTGGAAGGAAAGTTCAGTGCTCATGGACTTATGGTAGCAGATTCTTTAGAAATACCCACACAGCAGCAGATCAAGCATTTTTGCCAGCCTTTCAGAAAAATGCCAGCACAAAAGACAGCCCCAAGCCACCTCTATAGTAATTTTCATAGGTCACTGCTGTTATGAATTCTTGAGGTTTTTAGCCTCATTTACATTTACAAAGAAGTGTTAACTTGTAGTTTCAGAGAAACACAGACATTTGCCTTAATCAAAAAATGAAAAGTGTTGACTACAGTAATACAAGGGAATTTTAACAACAGATCCTCCTGCTTGGTGAAAACTAGCTGGCAGCAAAATATATTCTAGAGATCAGCTCCAGAAACTGCCAAAGTAAGAAGGGCAGGGAAAATATAGTGGCATAAAAATACTTTTGTGTGAAGCTAAAAACTCCAAAGCTCATTTTATCACTTTTGTCCAACTTATCTTGTATAATATTGTTGCTACTGATTCAGGCTTTTTGATATGTTGTTTTGGAATCCAGTGTTGTAATTCCCAGCTACTTTAGTAGAAAACACTGAGCTCAGAGTCAGGGAACTAGATGTCCAACTCAATCTTAAGTTCCTCAAAGCTCCAAGTCACTCACGAATCACATTGCTAATACTTCAGAAACCACAAACGACAAGCCATTTTCAGTTTCCTTTAACTTTCAATTGAATAATGATTATTAATACTGAAAGAGATAGAAACCTGGCTATTTACCTGATCTGTGTGAAGATCCTGGCAAATTACAGGGACTTAGGACAAGTTTCAGGGTTTACTCAATGGAAACAGGAGCTCGTATCAGGAATCCTCATGAATATTTGAAGGCTATTTGTGCAGACAACATGCTTTCTTCCCTGTTTGCTGACCTGTTCCTTGCTTGCTTAGTGAGATGGAGTACAGCTCACTAAAGTGGTGCTGATTTATGTCCAGAAGGAATCCAGATCAACACATCTCACTTGTTCAATGGGTGAGGCAGGTGGGTGAATGGCACTTTCTTATGGCTGTTGAAAAGTCAGTTAAAAGCACATGGTGTGTGTAGGCATCAGATCTCACCAGCTGATCCAACTTTGCCTTGGGCAGTGATTGGAAGGGAGACATACAGGAAACGTTATGTGCTTCGAGACATGATATGGCTGTGAAGCAATAATTGACCCAAGGTGCCTTCAGCACTGCCCACAAGGCACTGCTTAGGGTAATTTGGAATTAAAAGGCATGATCAAAGTGGTTGCAGCTGAAGTTGAATAGAAAGGAAATGACTGTTAAGAACCTTTCTGACAATGCAGGAGTTATTTGCTGCACAGGAGCTTAATGGAGGACTAGTGTGCAGGAAAGAATTGCACCATAGTGCTTACAGGATTTGTCACTTAGAATAAACTCCAATGTCTCAGTGAAGATGATAAAAAGTCAGCTCCATACTTTCAATGGGAGTTCAGCTGAGACCTTGCTCAGGCTTTAAGTTTCTTTTATTTTGGCAAAATAAATTAATTAGGTTCTGCTCTGCTGCGTACAGCTAGACTGCAAAATTGGGGGAGTAATTTAGAAGGCCTGTATTGATATGGTTGGCTTCAGCAATATTTATGTGAAGCAAAAAATTGCAAAACAGGTTACAGGAGTTAAACGGCTGCCCTCTAATGAACTCGAGCGGTACCTGGTGCCAGCAGTCCTTAGGCTGTTTTCATAACCTCACTGTCAGCATTTCATGGAGGATGAGATCCAGGATTCTTTGCCTTGCTGTTTGGGCAGCACTTAAAAATTAGCATAAGAACAGTTGTTCTTATAAGAAAAACCAAAATAACAGTATTATATGGTTAAGGGTTATAATACAGAAAGAATGACAAGAAAAGCATAGACTGGCATAGCTTAATATTGTGAAGCACTAGTTCAACATGTTAAATGAAGAGGAAACATTTTAAAAGCGACATACTAAAAAAAAAAAAATAGAAAAAAGATTTCCCTTACAAAGAAAAGCTATCAAAGAAATGAGTCATCTAGGGACCAGGAAGGAGTTTGGGAAACAGATGTTCCTACATTTAGGACAGATGTTTTATGATAACAGTGCTTTGATAGCAGTTGCAACAAGAACCTACTCTAATTGAAAAATGTTGTGGTATTTCACAAGAGGAAAGAAGAGGAAAAAAAAAGCACCGAGTTTCAAACGGATGTATGAAGAGAGATTTTCACACTATTGTATTATAGTGATTATATCTCCAAAAGGGCACAGAACAGTGAAAGTTTTGTTCAGTGGAAATATGGAGTAAGCACTTGTAAACTAGGGTAATGAGCTAGGCTCCCAGAAAAGGCTTTCAAAGGGTTAGGTGAGAGGTGAAAAACTAGACTGAGACTAAATACTGTAGTGATCCTAATCATCAACTATGTTACCAAAAATAATAAATGATAGGTGCTTGTTACCAATAAAATAACTTTGATGGGAATGAGGGTAAAGGAGGAAAGGAAGTGTTGCAAGGAAACAGTGTTGCTCAGAGTAAGGCAGGCAGCATCACTTTTGTCCCAGCCATTCGATGTCAATGGAAAAACTGTAGGCTTTGAATTTGTCCCATCCGCTTAAAAGTTTGGGTAGGCATTTGTGAATGTGATAGAATAGAGAGAAATGACATCATCTTTGTTCTTGTTACCTGTTTACAAGGAAGACTTAACATTCCTTAAAATGAAAGTGTGCGTGTGTGTGTGTGTAAGGGGTGGTTCAATTCTCTACTTTTTGGTCCTTGAAAGACAATGCCACAAAAAGGGAGATACCTTAAAGTAGCCCCAACCTCATCCAGAAAGCATATACAGTCCTTGGAGAAAACCAGCATTTTAACAAGTAGAGCCCCTTTAGAGATTCACTTAGTCCCATGATAACTTCTCATCACAAACCTCTGAACATTTTGGCAGAATGAACCCTAACTCACCTAAAAATTCAAATGAGGGATTGGTTTCTTCTCAGACAGTGTATCTTGGAGATGAGGTTTCTTTATAAGAAAGAAGGAGAAGTAGTTTGCCAGATTCTGTTTCTAGGTCAACATCTCTGCTGTCTTCAAAAAGAGAGCCTTAATAGCTTGGGTACAGCTGAAAAAAAGGCTTACAAGACTGTATGTTTGCATACAGTAGGATATATAATCCGTTTTATTTCAGACTACTATGTTAGAACTAGTTGAATAAAGACAGAGTTTGCACTATTTTTCTGGAAGCAAAAACAGCAGTCATGAAAACAACAGTTCAGATGACTGTTAAAGCTTCCTTTCCCCGATGCTTATTTTTTCAGTGTCCATTCCTGTAACCAGAGACACTGTAAATACAGTCTAGGGACACTTTAAACTTAAGTGGCAAGGCTCAGTTAGGGATTATCTCTTACCTTTTTTGAGGTCAGGAGAGATATTTCTTTTGTGCTTGTCTGTCAATTACCAGGCAAAATGCTTGCAACTATAGATTCTAGGCAGTTAATTTTTCTGAGATTAGCAGTCTTTACAGTTTGGTAATACCAGTTTGGCCACCAACATCTCTCCCAGATTTTGTGTGACCCCATTACTCTTCTTCCTCAAAGCCTGGCATGCCAAAGTGAGAGCTGACTTGGACTGAACCTCAGTCATAGGATGTAATTGGGTAGAAGTTATCCACTAGTTACTCTGCACATTTCAAGAATCCCTTATTTCTCCTGTGACATTTTTCCTGCTGTACATTTTATTTTTCTCCTCCATGACTTTGAATTTTTTCCAACCTGGAGGCTAGCAGTGTGTGAGCACAGAGGAACTGAATGAGTAGAGATCAGCTTTGCTCCCCAGACACAACAATCAAGAGCAACAGACTCAAACTAGTCAAAGTTTTTAAGGTAGCTATAGCAATTTACTGCTAGAATAACCCAGCAGCAGATCACACCTCCCATGGGGTTATCATGGGCTTTCTAATGAACTTTACAGAGTCTCCAAGCATTTATCTTGTTTGACTTTGACAACTGGGTCTGTTTTCCAGGAAGCAGTCCTCCAGATTTACATCTAACTAAAATAAAGCAGAATACGGCATCCTAATTTTACAACATACCTATGTTGGATGACCTATAAAAATATAGAGAAAAATCAAATTAATTCTTACACAAGATAAGAGGAAATTTCCTGTTAAATGGAATACTCTGTCCCATTGAAGGATTAGGTTAAATGTATGTATCAGAAGAGCTTTATACCCCTTGGCTGTTACTGTGTGATGGCTCATTAAACAGAGTAGAGGAACAGGAGGTTATTGTAGAACAGAGAAATTAGACACTTATTAAAACCTGGAGTTTAAAGACATAATTTTTTCCCATAAAAAATCTGTACCCTCTGTAAACTGTTGAAAGACTTTTTTTTTTTTTTAATGTAGTTTTTCCTAATAATTTTCAGGAATACTCTGGAAGTTTTTTGGTTGTGACTGATGTTATACAATTTCTGTTAGCGACTGATTTTTGTATGCTCTTAGACCAAAATGCAGTAAAACTTGATGAAGAAAGCTATTCATTCAAACTTATCAGCACATGTCTCCAAATGAATTACTCCCACTGATCTATCATGGTTTTCTGTTGGTAGAATAAAAAACTTTGTGGAAGATGAAAGTCAATTCAGGGTTTGGTACCACAAACATACATCTCCTAGTTGATTCACATTTGATGTAAAATGTACCTATTGTCAAACAGTAACAGCAAGCAAAAGAAAGAATTGAAGTATTCTATATTTTGCAACATATCCAGGTCACCAGAACATGACTTACATTAGTCTAACAATCAAGAACATTTTTTTTTTTTTTTACTCTGGAAACTGCTTTTGCCTTTAACTTCTCATTAAAAAATAAAATTAAAAAAGAAAAGGGAAAACCTGATCCTGTTTTCTGGATTGAGAAAATGTTTGCCCAGTAACTACCTTAAGCAAAAAGGTAAAGATGTGGAGATCTATGCTAGCCTCCAAAGCAAATACTTGTCTCATTTATACTGCCGTGAAATCAGTCATCTCTTGGGTTATCCAGAAATAAAAGAAAAACCTGGCATAAATAAGGAAAGGCTGTCATGCTCCTGGGTTACTAATTCACATGGGCTCCATGAGAACAGGAGGGGTGAAACCCTGAAGTCAGTGTCTGAAGTCAGTAGCAAAATTCCCACTGAATTTATTGGGTCAGGATTTCTCCTGAAGGATCTGGTACAGAGCTAAGTTGAAAACCTTCCCAAAGGAAAGACTCTACTTTTCAATGTATTTATCTCTCTGATCTTATTTCTTTGGCTTTCCTAGCAACGGGATTATTCCCATACTAATAAGAAGTATTCATGGACTTCCATGACTTCATGGACACTGTCTTACAACTGGGACTTCAGTAAGGCTGCCAGCATGGGTGCCAGATACTGCTAAAGGTATTGATGGCTTGTGAGAAGGCACAAGCTTGGAAGTTACAAAATTAAAGAATTATATGGTGTTGGAAGGGATTTCTGGAGATCATCTGGAGATCAACCCACCTGCCAAAGGAGGTCCTCTTAGAGGAAGTTGCTCAGAACGTGTCTAGGCATGTTTTGAATGTCTCCAGAGACAGAGACTCCACCACCTGGGCAGCTTTTTCCAGTGCTCTGCCACCCTCAAAGTGAAGAAGTTCCTCCTCATGTTTAGATGGAACTTATGTACAAGTTTATACCTATCTCCTCTTGTCCTCTCACCGAGAACCACTGAAAAAAAGATTGGACCTTTCTTTTTGATGCTCACCCTTGAAGTATTTTGAAATTGATCAGATCCCCTCCTTAGCCTTCTCCAGACTAAAAAGACACAAGTCCCTCAACCTTTCCTCA
The DNA here is from genome assembly GCA_013398155.1 of Pedionomus torquatus. Classification (NCBI taxonomy): domain Eukaryota; kingdom Metazoa; phylum Chordata; class Aves; order Charadriiformes; family Pedionomidae; genus Pedionomus; species Pedionomus torquatus. Next base: position 152,329 of record VZRU01012816.1, read on the forward strand.
GAAGAGAGATGTTCCAGGTCTCCAGTCATCTTGGTTGTCCTTTGTTGGTCCTCTCCAGCAGTTCCCTGTGCTTCCCAAACTGCGGAGACCAGAACTGGACACAGAACTCTAGATGGGGCCTCACCAGGGCAGAGTAGAGGGGCAGGATAACCTCTCTATTGAACTGAAATTGAAATATCCTAGTCCAATTGCAAGTAACTATCCAGCCACTGTTAGATATTATTATTTTGCTTTGATTGACCCACAGCTGGATTTGAAATGATTTAATGCATTTTTTTATCCAGTTATTGCTAAGAGCTGCTAATGACCCCATAATTTAAACATAATACTATTTTTTTTCATTTGAAGACTACTTTTGCCTGTGAAAATATTTCCCTCAACAGAAGGCAGATGAAAAACTAAGCCATTTCATGAATAAGAAACAAGCTTGATTGAGGAAGGAGAGTATTTATGAAAAAAATAAACTATTTTTTTCCTCTGCTTATTAAGAAGAATAGGGCAGATTTTTAAGAAATAAATTCAAGGTATGTATCCACCAAGGGGATTGCATAACAAGGTGGTGTAATAAACAATATTTGACAGATGTCAGAAAGGTTACCAGCGGTTTGTGACTTAAAAATTTGAATAACAGGATTTAATTTTTACAGGATAAACTAGATATTGGCTGAGAATAGGTAAGCAGGTACACGGGATTGTAATGAAATGATAATAAAAAAATAAATAAGATCAGAAAAGGGGCTGCGTTGGGAAAGAAGTAGAGATCCTACAGCATAGAAAGAAAAGCGTGGAGGTGCAACAGACCATGAAGCAAAGACTGAAGGAATTCCAAACCAGTAGGTTGTAGAGGAAAAAAATAAATCTAAGGTTATGTCAATGACTGAATTAAAAATAAACATTATATTAGTCTTAATGACCAGTGGCAGAAAGCTTCTATCATATAATTCTGGTTGAAAAATGTTTGGAAGGTAGCTATATGACAGCTGTCTTTAATTCAAGATAAATGTAAGAAACAAATACACTCCTTAGGGAATTAGATAGCTACAGCTACAGGAAACATCATCCAAAACTAAGGTATGTACAAAGCTAAGCAGTAATCCAAGCTGATTTGAGAGTTTTCACTCTGAATTAAATTTAATCACAAGGGACAGGCTATTGCTTCTATGGATTGATGAAGATCTGAGTAGATAAGCCAAAATACAAAGATGTTAACAAAAAATTATCTGAAAGTGAAGGGCATAACAAAGCTGGGCAGTGGGATTATGACCATGAGAATAAACTTAGTGAAAATTTTTTAGGTGGTAACTGAAAAATGCTTGGATCCAGGAATAAAAAGCACAATATCTTCTTCACAGACAGATGGCCTTCCTAAAGAGATGCTGAACTCCACAGTTCCACTTTTATATCAGAAAAAAACCTGAAGAGTCCCACAAGTTGTGGCACTTGTCTATGATGCTGGGGTCCCAAGTGGTAACAGCAGGTGAGATAGATAAACTGAAAGCACATGATGTCAGTGGCTATTCCCTTCACCACCAATGCTGTAACATCATTGTAGAAGGCCACAAAGTTTGCCAGGTATGATTTGCCCTTAGTGAAGTCATGTTGGTTGGCACCGATCACCTCCTCATCTACCTGGTCTTGTGCAAAATGTTTGACATTGTCCTGCATGGCATATTTGTCTCTAAATTGGCAAATCATGGGTTTAACCAGAGGACCACTAAGTAGATAAGGAATTGGCTGGATGGTCACACTCAAAGAGTTGTGGTCAACAGCTTGATACTGAAGTGGAGATGAGCAATGAGTGGCATTCCTCAGGCATCAGTATTGGGACCAGCACTGTTTAAAGCCTTTATTGGTGACGTGAACAGTGGGACTGAATGCACCCGCAGCAAGTTTGCCAATGACACCAAGCAATGTGGAGGGGTCAACATGCGTAGGGAAGGGATGTCTACCAGAAGACTTAAGCAGGCTTGAGATCTGGGCCCATGTACATCTCATGAAGTTCAACAAGGCCAAGGGCAGAAAATGGACTGAGAGCAGCCCTGAGGAACAGAATTTCCAAGTGCTGGTTGATGAGAAGCTCAACATAAACTGGTAATGTGTGTTCACAGCTGAGAAAGCCACCTGTACCCTGGGCTGTATCAAAAAAAGTGGCCAGCAGGTTGAGAGAAGTGATTATGCCCCTTTACTCCACCCCTGTGAGACCCTACCTGAAGTACTGTGTACAGCTCAAGGGCCCCCAACATAGGAAGGACATGGACCTGTTGGATGGAGTCCAGAGGAAGGCCATGAAGAAGATCAGAGGGCTGGAGCACCTCTCCTCTGAAGACAGGCTGAGATGGTTGGTGTTGTTCAGCCTGGAGAAGAGGAGGATCCAGAGAAACCTTATTGTGGCATTCCAATATTTAAAGGGGCCCTACGGGAAACATGCGGAGGGACTCTTCATCAGAGATTGTAGTAATAGGATGAGGGGTAACAGTTTTAAACTGAAAGGGGCTAGATTTAGATTAGATATCAGAAATAAATTCTTTACTGAGGGAATTCTTTACTGTAAGGCTCTGGAACAGGGAAATTGTGGATACCCCATCCCTGGAAGAGTTCAAGGGGCTTTGAGTAAGCTGGTCTAATGCAAGTTGTCCCTGCCAATGGTGGGGGATTTGGAACTAGATGATATTTAAGGTCTCTCCCTACCCAACCCATTCTATGATTCCGAGGTTCTATGATACTATGATTATCTCAAGGCTTCATGTGGAAACCTTGGCTGCAGGTAGCCACAGCCCATTGTCTTGGTGGCACCAATGTGGACCAGCCTGCATGCCAACCAGCTCCGCCTGGCTTGACTTGGAGATCCTCCATGGGCTTTGGGCACTGCTGGGCTCTTCTGTTCTCTCTCTGTTCTCTGTTTTCCCTCCAATGACCTGTCAGATTAAGTTGAGCTCAGCTCTTACACCACTTCTTTTTTTTCCATCCTTTGTCACATGACATTAGCACTTTTTCTCTCATTAGTATTCTTTTTCTTCTAGGTTTTCACCCATCACAGATTGACAGTTTGACTAGGACTCAGCTAGTGCCTGGTCCCTAAAGAGGATGTCAGAAGACCTGGCTTGTAAGGGAGCACTGCTTCCTTGAGTAGATGTCTTATGTCATATAGAGATAATCTAATCAATTTCATTGCCCTTGTTTTACTGTTCTGTTACTTGTAACATTTACAAGTATTTTTCTGATACATTCAGGAAAACCTTTGAATCAATTCCTGTGAAAATTTCATGCTGGGAGATAATAAGTCTTGACACTGACATCATATTTGTCCTTGGGCAGAAGGAATTGATGCCTTTGGAATTATATCAGGGTTGTGACAAAACAGACAAGACCCAGAATCTTTTAGGAAACTACTGGTCTGTAAAACGAACAGGAAAAGTGTCTTCCCCTAAATTAGCAAAGAAATATGACCTAAAGAACACACTGTTTTCTTAGACCCTGAACAACCTTGGCCCTCTGGGTGATTAGGTCAGTGAACTTTTACAAATCAAACTTATTCAAAATCCTGGGCTAGTCTGTGAAACTGGAGATTTGCAAACACTCCAGTGCACTCAGGGGTGTACTAGCCACACACTTGTTTATAGTTCTTCTGTTCAGAGAATTATGACTCTATAATGAGCAGATGAACAGCCTGAATGGCCTTTAGTATAAGACTGATTATAGCTTGATGAACTTCAAAGTTCAGGAGACACCAGGTACAGAGGAGGGCCACAACAAGCCGCACTTCAATTGATGTATTGCTTCTTTGTATGTCTTACTAAAGAAAGCTGGAAGGTTGCTGCTGAAAATGTTAAGTTATGTCCATGAATTTGTTAGATATCCATGACATGAAATATCCAATAGGTATTTCATACTGAGGTACCAATGATACTCAAATATCCCTGATTTCATTCAGCCTCCAGCTGTAAACTTTTCTACTAAGCTGTGGGTGCAATGCCACTTAACATAAAGTGCTATTGCTTTCCTCATCATATGAGGCTGTGCTAATATAAATTGGGTAAGAATTTAACATATCAACTGCTAGACTTTGTGGTTTTCTTGTGCAGCTTCAAAACTACCATAAACATACAGGGCACCAGTACCATGGGAATGCTGATAGCTCCGTGCCTGAGACTTTGGTGAGTACTTCTCAAAAATAGTGCCAGACAGTGGACCGGAAGGCCAGCAATTAAGATGGTATTACAGGAAAAAAAACATAAAGAGCTGAATTCAGTCAAAGGGAAACCACAGTAAAACTGGGAGTACTTGTCTGCAATTGAACAAATAAGAAGAGAATTGTGTTTAAAATTTTTGTTTATAATCATGAAGTCTCTGTGTAATTCCATCACATCAAGAGCAAACGCTCACTGTCTGTCCAAGACAACAGCTTAAGTTCAGTTTATAGGATAAACACAAAATGGCAGTGTAAGTGAACTAGCAAGGCCTTTTACATGTTGGAGACATGCAATAGAAGACCACCCACAAAATATGTGAGTGTCCTCCCACCGAAAGAGGGTCCAGTGTCTCTTCTATGCCTCTTACTCCTGAAATAATTAAAATTTAGAAGAGACGCATATGATCAGTATCAGTAAATATGTTATTTTGGAAAGCAGCATCTTGTGATGACTTAATTTTCAGATTCTTTTCAGTGAATTCTTCTCCCATTGAATTTTTTTTCCTACCATCTTGCCTTTGTGAGTGTAGCCCTTCAAGTTTGCCAAAGAAACTTACAGCTCTACCATGGTGATTATGTAACCAGCAGCAACACTCTTTTCCAGCTGGTAAAAATGTGTTATGTATTGCCTAAGGCTGAGAAAATGGCATCCTCTCACACTATATCCTTTTTCTTTCATCCATGGTAAATCCATTTTCACCTTCCCAGGAGGTTTTCTTCCTGGCTCTCAGTGCAGGAGGATGTGGTATTCCCTCTGCCTTCTTTCAATGTTTATTATTGCTGAGACATGCCATTTTTATTTCTGTTGAATATTATATTTAATATTGTTTAGTAAAATCTGCTTAAAGAACTGAGCTACTTGTAGATTCTACACGCAGAGTTCCACACTTTCACGTGGAATAAATTTACCACAGGAGGAAAATGGTTTGCAATGTAAAAGTAGCAACAGGCATTTTAAAGTAGCAACAGGCATTTTGTCATCATTGCTAACAAACAATAATCTGTCTGGCAAACCACTGGAATTTGAAATATGGGTTGTCCCAGCTTATTTTCCATACTAAATCCTATGAGAACTCTTGCATTTTCAAATGTAGTATCACCGGTAGAGTACGTCAGCAATGCTGTCTTAAAATATCTTCCCTACTCTTTCATTAGGACTAGATTTGGCTGAGGAAATGTCTGTAGCCTTTCATGAACTGATGAGCTATTAAAGCTTCATCTAAATAGGGGAGAATGAAATGCAAACAACTGTAAATAGAAGTGAACAAGAAATTCTTTTTCCGGCTATTAAGAATGAATCTACCTCTTACTAACATTAGGTTCTGCCAAAATAAAATTAATAGAAGTGTTTGAATTTGAGGCTGGCAGTAAAATGCTGCTAGTCTTAGGCCAGTGGCTCTGAATGACCCTGGCTGAAACAGCCAGGAGCTGCTTAGGAAAGGACAACACACTTTGCTTCCTCCTTTTTCATCACTGACTGTTTTGAATGAAGTTGTCATATAGCATAGCATTTCTGCATCTCTTCCTTCATCTGTAGTGTTTTTCCAACATGATCCTTAGGGACAGTATACTAACTGCTACAGTTAGTTGCATCTATACATACATTTTCTGATTACTAATTTGAATAAGACCAACACCTGTGTAAGCAACTAGAGGAAAATAAAAGGCAGATTTGGTGTGTAAGACTAGAAGTCATAATAAAATGCAATTAATAACCCTTTTTTAACAGATCAGGAATTTTTTCCTATGTGCTGCATAAACTGATCTTTTGTTGAATTCAAATGCCTTTTACATACTGAAGGATACTACAAAAGCCTGGAAGCTAATTTTGGAGCAATTCTGTGGCACCATCACAATTTCCAGGCAGCAGAGTAATAGTTTCCCTCTGCTTCTAACAGATGACTGTTAATGCTTAGGATCAAGAAATGCTTGACAGCATTCCATTAAGAAATAGTGTGGAAGTTTCACTTTACCCAGAATTAGTGCATATCAGCACACTTTTAAGGGCATCACAGGTACAGCTGTATATTTTTTTACTCATTTCGTGTGTCCATGGTCACAAGTATCTCTCAATTTTCAAAATTTCAAGAACACATATAAGTCCATCAATGAAGGCATGTTCTTCAAACTTGCTCCTTGCACTTTTGGTATTAAATATGCAAATCATCTCATATGTATGTGAAAATCAAGACCTTATTTATCTGTGTCTCTCCACTGCTTGCTGCATAGTCTGCACTCAGAATGCAGTATATTTCATCAGATTCTTCTGTGACATGAAGAGCTTTAACTTGCTATTATAAATTTTATATAAATATTATATATTTAACTTGTATTTATAAAGGAAGCTGGCTCTTTACTGCTCCCCTAGTCTGAGGCCACAGTAAGAGCTGACTCTTCACATTTGAAGGTCCTACTCAGCCTGAAACATCACTTAATTATGGGACTTGTGAAGTATTTCACATGGTTTCAAGTGCACAATGTGGACAAAGGCAAAGCTCAAATCCTGTGACTAATAATGGGGTCTATTACCCTTGACCAAATAGGTTTGTACTGACAATCCCAACTAGTTATGAGCACAGTGGAGACGGTTACAGCAGCTTTTCTGCCTGAACCAGAAAAACCACAGCCATTGTATTTGTAAAATGGCATCAAGGAATGCAAAGGTTGCAAGGAGAGAAATAAGTGTTACTTTTTTTCCAACTGGAATGTTTTTATGACATTTGCTTAAAAGTGGTGAATGGTGAACTGTGGCTGTAAGTAGCTCAATGGAGTTTCTTTTAGCTCCAGGGGAACAAAGATGACAGTCAGCCGAGCTGGCAGGCTGTGCAGATGGCAGTGCCAGTCATCTCCCTCCCTCTCACTGGTTTTGTATCTGTCTCCCTGCAAGGAAGGTTTTTCACTGTGGGACTGGGTACTAGAACAGCAACTTTTCCTTGTTCCCAAGGGGGGACCGTATAACAAAATGGAGACTCACAGTGTTTCATAGTCTCCCTCACTCCAGGTAAGTAGAAAACCCACTGGTAGTACCTGGTAGTGGATCAGCTTGCTGCTTGATGACCCAAAAAAAAAAAAAAAAAGCCTGACAACACCTCCAAGAATGCATATGGCCTGAGATCTGAAATTATATTCCCTAGCCATGACTTTAGAATAAATAATCCCTTGCCTTTTGTTATTTTTCATTGAATGAGATTTTCCCACTATGCTAATGTGATTTAATTTTATTTTGCTTGGCAGTAAGTAGATGGTCTTTAATATGTTAATGTTATTAATAATACTTGGCACACAGCTAACTCCCTCCATCAGGGTCTCATGGCCTGTGATGAATGAAAGCCTGAAATATTTTCCTGGGATGGCAGTCTTTAGCTCAGTGCTGCACAGAGATGCCGTGTGGGATCTGGGAACATAATTTTGATAACTGACTCCCATAATTTACTGCTAGATTGCCAATTGGATTACGTGTTCAAGCAACAAAGAGGAAGTAGCAACGCTCATTATATCCCTGTTTGCACACTGGTCATTGCATGGTAGATAAGGATTTACTGCTTATTTGGGACTGTAGTAAATTAGTATCCTCAATCTGGCATGAGATGGGAGAAGTGGGAAAGAGGTGAAAAGCAGCTACAACACCTTGTAAATGAGTATATGACACTGTTTCCTTGTCTGAAAATCATGCTCTGACCTTGAAACCAAGGCCCTCCCAGTTCCTTTCTCTGTCATGGGCTAAGCAGTCATTACTGCTTAAATCCTTCTAACTAGAGCAGGAAGACACGCAAACACATGGACAAGTTACCACATGCCACCTAATCCACTGCAACTCTGTGCATGTGACTCTCGGTCACAGCGGCTGTGAGATCCTGTATTTCACTTCTGGAAGGAAGCAGACTCAGGTCCCTTATGCATTTTTGGGGCTTCAAAAGCTGCACCAAGGTCACTGAGGCAAGTGACTTCATGAGCTGAACTGGAAGCATTAGACTGATGTTGCTGCTGGTAGCCTGAGTTAAATGTAATGTGATTTTTTATTATTAGAGCACTTTTTACTGGAACCTGTAATCCTACTTGACCAGTTTCACTAAATAAACTTACCCCAAAGAAGAGTTAGAATGACCTTATATCTGTGTGGTGAACTGCCCATTCACTGCCCAAACCCTTACTAGCTTTGATGCTATCAAAACCAGCATCAAACAAGTCCATTTATGTCCATACTTTGTGCAAACTCATGGCTATAACCACATGCCTCTTCCATGACTTGTTGAAAATCAGTCAGCTGTCTCAATCTATTTCTAAAAGTACAAGTGTCTACACTGAGTAAATGAATAGCAATGTAATTACAACTGACACATGCATTTTGCACTGTTGTTGTCACAGCATTTCCTCTCTAGGGCTTTGGTGCAGGAATTATTGAGCCAGACAAACACTTGATCACACCCTCTGCAAATAGGTCAACACATGCACAGAAAGGTTGTGTGTGGATGTGGTTGAGGAATTAAATTTAGCTACTGGATTTAACCAGGAATCAGCTTTTCAGGGAATCAAATCTGGTTAATTAATGTATAATTTAGAAAGAAGACTGGAGAGATTCATACTTCAAGGTAGATATTGTAAGTACCTAGAGTCTAAATAAAATCCTATGCTTCTTAATGGAAACATAAAAATTGTATGTTTTTTTAAATGGAAACATAAAAAGATATAGTTATTTTAAACACCTGTTCTAGGAACTGGGGAATATTTCGATCCTCTCCATATAAGCATATTTTTTTTTGTTGTGCATGCAGAGGAACATCTTTAACCAGAACATCTGCATCAGGTCCTCAGATAGCCAGCCCCGTAAACTTGACAGCTGGTTGCAGTGAAGTGTCATTTTAACATACATTTGACACATCATCTTGCTTACATCTTGTCAACTGAGAAGAAAGATGAATATCACAAACCTTTGAACTCATAATGAGTCAGCAAGAAGGTAGAGTTATATTCAGGTGTCTCCAGTATGGGTATTAAAGCCCTGTGTGTTTAGGGATGCAATCAGTGCAGATTCAGTGAGATGACCTGACAGAGTTCACACTGATTCATGTTCATCAAATATTGGCAATTAATTCAGGATAAGATGAATTGTACAAAGAACTCCACTGGCTAGCTCTGCCCTGATACTAAAGGGAGGGCAGGATGACTTGCCCATAAGCAGGTGCCTGGATATAGTTAGAATAATAGTTTGACCGTGGTCTTGCTCTTCAGGTCATTCTTTCTTGAATTATGGTTGTTAGACATCAGTATTACTGCTGTGAATTATTAATTGTGGAAAATACAGAAATAAGACTCCTAAGGTCCTAGGGACTTAAACACAAACTTAACTCTATTTAGATTCATTGAAGTAAAGGCTTTTCAGGTTTGAGGTTCATTGGAGGTTGAAAATTATTCACTGTTAAAATATTTCCCCCTCTCAAAGGTGAAAAGAACTGGAAGTTTTTCTATGATTCTGTCTTGTCCTTTTAGGGTTTGGTCCATGACACTCAAAGGCATGGGGACTGCTTTACACTAATCACCAGTGAAACATGACTGAGTGAGGATTATAGTTCCTTATTTTCAAAAGCTGTTCTTGAGATTTCATCCAAGGTTTCTCTGTGTGGTCTATTTATTCATAAAACTTAAGGGGAGGGAGGTTGTGAGAAAACATCTCAAAGTGGAAAAAGGGTAGTTAAAAAAGTAAGAGTGCATGATGGTGTCTGAAAATATGTATTTTCCCTTATGGTCAGTATTTTCTTGCTCATTGTAGAGGTCAATCTCTCAAAGAAGCCTCTGTGCTTGTGCAACTGGAGTATGTGGGGATCAGGACAGTCCTCTGGCTTTGTTCCAGCAGGACCTTGCCTTCATGGAAACTAGAAAAATAGTGCTGGCCTTGGTTTTTCTTTTTAATTATTATTTCATAGATAGGGATCTCTTTCATTCCTCACATAAATGTAAAGTGATGTAACTGAAAAGACTTGAAGACCAAAAAGGTTTTATCATTCATTTGCTTAGAGAAGAGACATGATTATGAACTTGTCTTTGTTTCTATGAGATGGTTATGAAATGCAGCTGATGCCTTAGTATTTTATAAATCTTCTCATTACTTTCCATTGACCCCAGTTAAAAAGCCAGTTGGAGTTTTCATAGTAATTTCACACAAATGCTTCTTATTAACATGCAATTTTTATGTGAACTGTTTTCTTTTGATTTGAAATTAAAAGTGCAGTGTTTTGGCACAGATAATAATTCTAAATGCTCCATTAAAATGATAGTAAAATTTCTGTCATGGAATATATTATTATTCAAAGAGGAACTTTATGGATCATATTGGTGTCACAGCCCAGGAGAACCATGTATATAAATCTTCAACAATTGAACACCTTTAAGACAAAACCCCCAAGTACACAGTGGTCTTTATTAATAATGCCCATGCCTTACACAGATGTAATGAGATACTGCAGCATTTGCCTGTTATTAGAGAAGAAAATAATACCATCATTCACTGGAAACAATGCAATAATAATGGCTTTGGTTTGTTAATTCTTGTCTGTAAAATTGCTGCAATGAGTATAACAAGGTGGCCAGCTGTTGCTAATAAGGCTGCAATGTTTAATGTAAAGCTAGCAGTGATATGTTAATGTGTGCTGTCATTTTTGCACACCTTATCTGATGATTTTGACATTGTCTGAAAAAACAAGCAGAGGTAATTTACTTTCCAGTTCTGCCAAGAATTATGTATGTGCAGTAGAGAGGCTGAATGTCACTATCATTTCTCCATGGGATTATCTTGGGCCTGGCCCAATGTTTATTGAGACTTCAAAATCATTTTAATGGGATCTGAATGAGGTTTCTTGTTTAGGGGAAAATCACTCAACATATTAAAGTCTTACAGAACTGCTTTTGTAACTCAGGTGGTGTTAAAATCCCATAAATGGGTTTCTGGTGTCTATCCTGGTGCCTATATACAGGCAGCCAGAAAATTATTTCATATATTAGGATAAGGCAATGCTTAGGCAAGGATTTGGAAAATTCTCATTTCATATCATAATCCCACAGCAATTTTTTTATGCGATAAAAAAGGGTTTGCATGATGAAGGCATTTTAAACATATGCTTACATTGTAAGTATACTAATGATTTTACTGACACTGGTGAAGTGTGTCTTCAATTGCAGTAGACAGAAAGAAAGAGAAATAGACAGTCTTTGGGCTAGTTATAGCAACTATTTCGTTTCTTATGACTGGTGGCTGCTGATTGTCTTAATACTATAACTAGGCAATAGTATTGTGTGTCCTCACATGTAACCTGTCAAAGGTGGAGGAAAGGATTTGCAGCTCCTCTGCAATCTGACAGTCTCCACAGATGATGCGCCAGGCGGGCTTCTCTTAAGACACAAATTGCAGGTGGATTTCTGTCATAGGGATATTCTTTCTTCATTGCAAGACTGACCTAATTATTACATACAGAATGAGAGGCTAAAAACAATTGTGGAAATGATGATACATAAAAGGGCAAAACACAAGCTCTGTGCCTTCTCCCACATTCAGATCTCATGAAATGCTGTGGAATGACCAGGAAAATGCATTTTGGTAGCTCTATAATATTGCCTGTTTGTGACTAAATAAAATAAATGACATGGATAAAAGGTCCATAGATTTGCTAAACTGCAATTTTTGTCACTAGATGGCAGAAAAAGATGAGTTATCTTGTATGATTGAACTAGCTTTTTAACATAAGAACATGATGAACTAAATCTGTGCATTGTAGCTAACCAGAACCAATGCAAAACCCACTTAATAAACTCTGCCTTCCTACTCCCTTATTTAAAAAACATATTCTTACATCCTGTTGGTAACATGGGATTACAATGCCCTCTTCTAAACCTGCTTCCCAGCTACAATCATTAAAGTTAAAAGAAAACAATGTAGATCCTTTAATGTAAAAAGCAGCAGAGAATAGAGGAAACGTATTTAATTACTATGTGTGGGAAAGCCCATTGCTTGTATTTACTTTGCTGGTTAATATTGACATTGAGTAACTGGAGGACCAGTGATTCCTTCCTTGCACATCCAGACACCCCTCTGAGTTCAATGGGAACATGAAGCGTGGAAGATTGGGGCTGTATCCAAAGAACCCTCAAGTCAAGGGGAAGATTCCCATCGAATTCTCCAGGGCTGGGATTAGTCCTAGTGAGGAGCAGTCCTTTGAACAACAAGCATTTGGCACTGAGTAGCCAGCGCAGGGTGCTGGGGGTTTGCAAAGCACTAAACAAATAAATGACACACATTCCATTTCTCATTTGCCCCAGGGTTACACACACGTGCCATACTTGGAAAAATTCAGAACATTTCCCTGGGAGGCCAGCCACACAGAAAGCCGCACTAGATAATGTCTACTTATCCTTTCCACCAAAAGAGCTCAACTGTAAAACCTTCTTCATGTGTGCAACGGGCACAAGACCATTCTGGGGATAGGATGTATTTTGTGCCCATAGCTGGACCACTTCTGGATGTTTGATGCTTCACATCAGCCTGCCATGGTCAGTTCCCATTAGACTGCACAATATGGTAAATCTTGTCCTGATTGGTATGCACAGAAAACAGCATGGGGCATCCTAATATTACATGCCTTCTTCTTCATTAGTTTCAAGAGGTGTATTTTCCATATATTTCTTGGAGATCTATGTAGCACCAAGGGTTCTTGGAATTACTCTCACACCATGGACTGCTCTGTCCCATCCCGCTTCATTTACAAGTGCCATCCAGATTACTTTATTAGTTTGGCTCCTAACAGACTTTCATACATGCTCAAAGTTCGTGATGGGACAGCCAAATTTGGTGGCTGGCCAGTTGTAGGCCAGGGAGATGTAGAGAAAAAAAAGAAAGAGACATTCCATGAAACCTGAGGTGCACCTGAAATATAGAAAGTTTGCACTGCACTGGCTGACCAATGGTGACCAAGGGTCAGACCCTAATTAGGTTCACAGCGAGGCCAAGAATATAATGCAGCTGGCTATTTTTTCATTTAGTATTAAATAAATGAGACTTATTAAAGCTACTATTAAAAATGAGGAGTTTTACATCAGTCAGCATATGCCATGACTATTTTTTCTTGTACAATGGTACTTGTGTCATTTAGGTTCAGACTAGTACAAAACAAAGAACTTGCTTATAATCTTTGACTAAGATAAAGGAGAAGCCAGTACTTCAGTGAATGTGATGAGTCCCAGGCTATAGAGCCCTGCAGGAAGTTGCTGATGCTCTGACAAGCAATCCCAAGGCACACAAACACATCCTTTTTTTTTTTTTTTGGTGCAGTGTTTTGGAGAGGACTTAAAAAAAATACTGAACACATTCTTCTGAAAGGAAGCACCAGTAAAAGGTCATGAAGGGAAGAAAAATCAACTTTTAAACTACAATTTAGCAATTTTGGGCCCAGTTGTAGGGTAAATATAATTTTCTAGTTTCATACTAAAGCATTATAGCTTAACGCCTCTTACTACAGGTTTATCATCTGGTTTAATAGTTGCAATAATCAAGCAAATGAAATATAGTAGCAGACAATTTTCAGGACTTAGATGTGGGAAGGGCACAACAGAAGTTGCTGCTGGGAATCATAGTTCCTAGGAACCTGCACTGTCATTAGGTAGGGATGTTGTAGGTATCTTTGGACTGGTATTGTGACATTGCCTCAGAAACCGACAACTATTTCAGGGATTATAATCCCTCTGATGCTTAAATCAAGTAAATACTAGTACAGAGAAAAATCAAGGTCTTACTATTGCTTGCACCTCTTGCACCCTAAAACAAAGCAGTTCAAAATTGACTTTGTTCCATCCCACAGAATCATCAAATCATAAAATCCTAGAATGTTAGACGGGTTTGCATTGGAAGGAACCTTAAAGATCATTGAGTTCCAAGCCCCCTGCTATGGGAAGGGACACCTCCAACCAGACCAGGCTGCTCAAAACGCCATCTGGGCTGGCCTTGAACATTTCTAGGGATGGGGACATGGCTTCTCTGGGTGACCTGCTACATGACACATAGTTTCTTTGAGCAACCTGTTCCAGTGTCTCACCACCCTCACAGTAAAGAATTTCTTCCTAATATCTAACCTAAGTCTCCTTTAGTTTAAAACTGTTACCCATAATCCTATCACTACACTCCTTGATAAAGAGTCCCACCCTGTCTTTCTTGTAGGCCCTCTTTAGGTACTAGAAGGCAGCTATAAGGTCTCCCCAGACACTTCTGCAGGATGAACAACTCCATACACTTCTCTGCAGAGGTGTTTTAGAAGTGGCTTTAGGACTAATATTCTAGCTCAAATATCAATGTCCTGCCCAGAAATTAATTATTAGATAGTTCTACAAGCATGAAGATTTGGTAGAGATGCTTTTGCCTGCTGTGGGGAAGAAAAAGATAATTCATTTAGCAGGGATGACTACACTGTTCTTTAGAAACTGAGGAGGATCCAGCTGGAAGATCTGGATGCTGCCATGATATTGTGAATTAAAAACTGTAGTGGATCTGCACTCCACCACTGCCTGTTGTCTCCATACATGAGTTTCTTTGCTGTGTCTCAGTGCAGATTCATTTTGGAAATGACAGCCACAAACCTCTCAACCACCTTCTTCTAATTTCAAGGGATGTACTCTTGGAGTTCACCTTTCCTGAGCAGAAGGGGACATACATTACAAAGCATAGATTTAAGGGAAAACTCCAGCCTTCCCCCAAACCAGAGCCTTGTTGCTTATGCTATATTCCCATTCTCCTAAGTGGAGAGAAATCAGTGTGCTGTGGTTGATGGCTGTTGTGCTGTGTGAAGGTGCCCAGCACCACACCTGGAGCAAAGTGCAGATTGGAGAGGTGACAGTGCTTAGGCGGTTACACCAATGAATATAATGTTTATGAAATTTGCTATTGTGGAAAATGAGCAACGGATCACTGCAGACCAATTTACTGAGTCTTGGTAGCTACATGGTAATCCCTTGTTCACTGTTATAGATGTTTTCTTTTCTTTTTCTCTCTCTCTTTTTTTTTTTTTTGTTTGTTCTGCCCTACTGTTTCAGTGAGGCAGAGAGATGTTACTGACATAAAGATTTAAAGCCCTTTTAATACTTGCAAAAGGTCTGTTAATATGGAGCCATAATAAAAAGCACTAGTGTAAAATCTTGATTTATTTCTTGATTCTTGTGTTCTTCTGGGTGTTTTTCTGTTCTTCCAGGGTGTTTGAAGCTGAAGTACAGCTTTATCCTCTGAAATTACAGGAGAACAAACACAGCTTTACTGCTTTCACTTAACACAGATGTTAAAAATTAGTTTATACTCATTGGCATTAATTGCTATAATAGATGCAAGGAGAGGGTATGTTATATGCTTTGTGGGATACTGTTTTAAGATTTTGCAACCTTTTTAGACATATTCAAACTACTCTGTCCAAAGGCCTGGAATCCCTGGTGGGAAGAATGATTTCTTCTGCCAGTTCTGAGAAGTGTGCTACAGGGCCATGCACATTTTGCCTCTCCAGCTAGTGAAAGAAAGGATGACTTCTATTCAGACTAATTCACTTGACAGAAATGGTGTGATTTGACTGTTGTCTGTTAGAAAGGCAAGCAAGTAAAGGAGTATTCTGTTTATCTGTGGCTGTCTGTTATGCTTCTGATACTCAAATGCTGGCAGTTCAAAGTGATATCTTGTCTAAATAATTTATTGATTTGTAAAACAGGAGGAAATTTCACCACTAACTGCTCCAGAGGGTGTAGAAATAATGTGAAGATCAGACTATAGTCACGGCAGTCACTTAGATAAATTGCTTTTATTTTAAAACAAACTCCAATAACTGAGAGACAAAATAACTCAGAGCCAGACAAAAGAAATAATAAGTTTTGCAGACATTTCATGGCAGGACTGACTTGTGTGAGACTTCAGAAGCTAAGCAGGGTTGAGCCTAGCCCGTGTCCACAGTGAGACCTCCCAAGAAACATACACACTACTAAAAGCATTGTTATTGATTTAGTAAATGATATTTTTCTCACTAAATCCTAGTGGATCCCCAGCTCAGGCCTGGTAAGCTGCACAGGGGGCATCTGGTCTATGATGAAACCGCAGGGTACTGCTGGGTGTTTAAAGCTCTGCAGTCTCTCTCTAACATTCCCATCTTCTTTGACCCCTTATCATCAGAGGAATTGCAGTCTCCTCCCACTGATTCCATCTTCTCTCCTCCAGCTTTTACTTTGAATCTCCTATACCACCTCCCATTTTGTACAATTTCTTTTCATTGAAAAGTCAGCTTTTTTGTCCAGCAAACCCAGGGTATTCACTCAGCCGGTAAGTCCATGTAATTTTGTTTTCAAATACAGATGTTGTCTTCTGCTTCATGTTTTTTTTGCCCCTGGCTGAGGTGTTTACAAATACTCACATAGCTTATTCTTTTCCCTGTTTCAAATTCTTTCACAGATCTGATCATTACAAAAATTAATCCATGAGTAGACTGTTGGTGGCTGTCATGCTGCCTGATGCTGCCAATAATTTTTTTTCCCTCTCCCAACTCCATGTCTGCTGTCTGCCTTTAGGTTAAATCTGTGTTAGGGCAGGGTCTATCTTTTAGTTCTTTATGTCTGTTGACAACAGAGCAGGAAGAATCACCATCTTTGAATTAGGTATTGGCAGGAATTCATGAACTGAATCAACTGAATCCGAACACACAAGAATTAAAATGGCCTATAAGAAACCATGGGATATAAATAGCTCATACCTCCATTTATCTTGGGAAGTATGAGAAATTCTTACAATCTGAGCAGAGACACTTTGGAAGAGCTTACAGCCCAAGAAATGAGGAAAAAAGAGTAAGATGTATATTTTTATAAAGGTGATTCTGATGTTTGCAGTAAAACTGTCTGACCTCAGCAGCCTCTACCAGATATAGGTTCCTGCTCGGTGATTTTTACATATCTCAAAGTTCTGAAAAAAATATATTATAATCACATCTCTTAGTTTTCCTTCTCTTGCTTGCAGACAATGGCTATGTCTAAAGGCAGACCTGAACTCTTGCACTGGGCTCTAAGTGCTAAGGGCTCTTATGTGTGAGTTGTGTAGTGGGAGCTGTGTGTAAGGTAATAAGCCTTTCTGAGAAGAAGGATATGGTATTCAGGGTAAGAAGACTGCATGAAGTTAGCTATAAAGCTTCCAGACTGGGTTTGGTTTACATCTGACCAACTTCAATCATGGGAAGGGTAACTCATGTCTGTCTTCACCCATTCCTACATCCGCATCAGTAATACATAAACAGCATCCCTTTCCGCTGTGCTGCCAATGGGGCATTTGTTTTTATGAATAATGGTATACATCAGGTCCAATCTCTCTTTTCCATCAGTTTATGTTACAGAGCTTGGAAACCAACCAGATCCTGCTCTATTGTCTGACTGAGGTCCTGTATATAAAAGGACTGCATTAGGAGAGGGACTTGTTGCAGGACCATGTTTTCTGGCTAATGGAAACCATCAAAGTGCAAATGCTCATAAGCTTATTTCTGTTGAAAAGAACAAATTGCTCTTAATGGTTTTCAGCTTTTGATCAACTTATAAAGCATTTTTCAAATTAACCCCGTATGGTAGGGATTCAGCGTGCAGAACTCTTGCTCTCTGGGTTGTTGTCTGAAAACAGCAGGCATGGGACAGTCAGGAGTTACAGTTGGGCAGCACTGAGACTTTCCAGATGCTTCTGAGTATATTGCCTTCCGAGACATGAAGAAGAAACATAAATTCACAGCTTAGCAGATGATCATTAGGAAGTTAGAATGGCACCTACATATATTGGATACTCTTATGAACATTATGTGTGGCAGAGCAGAAGAGAAAATAGCTCAGTATTAATTCTGGTCCTTGGATTGCTCAGAAAAAGACAATTAACTCTTCTTAATGGATTTGATTAATTAGGACACTTTTCTTTTGCCTAATATGTAAAGAACTTAAAATAGAAAGAAACTCACATTTTTAAGGCAAAATGCAACGATTAATGTCTTCTTTCTGTAGAAGAAAGAGTTTACTTAACAGATAAAATAGAAAAAGATTACACCACAGGGTCATTATAATGTGAAATACGTATCTCAGTCAAAAGTATTTGCTTTCTATCTACTTTGGCCAGTAAGAAAACACTTAATTTTCATTATCTTGTGAAAGATGAGTGCAGTCTGTGCCTGAAATAAAAGGAAAACTGTGTGTGCTTGGAATAAACACAACACAAGGCAACTGCTCATTCCCTGACTTAATAGTCTCACAAGGGTGTGCCTTTGCCAGACGGCATCTGATACTATTAGATGTGTTGTTCTGGAGACAATGATTTTTGAAAATAATGCCTGATAACCTTTGAATGGCATTTCTTCCCTGGATCCACCTGTTTGCCAGTTTGCTAGTGGTCAGTTGGAGATTACTCCAGTCACACGTGGGTTTTATGTACCTTGGCTGACATGGGAATCACAGGTGTGTAGGGACCAAGTCAAGAACAAGTCCTGCAAGCTAGCATTCAGGAATGGTTTCATGCCTGCCAATACCCACCCTCCCCCCTCATTGAAGTCCTGGGGGTATGTCCTAATTGCCTTTTCAGGAAACTGCTGCACTGCAAATAGGAGATGATATTGTGTCATAGCTATAATAGATCACATGTGGTGCACTCACTCACTTGTACAGACCCTTCTTTGGACCCTTGTGTAGGGAAATGGGAGAAGCCAAGAGTGGACAAAACCCCTTGATCTAGGAGACATCACTAGTTGCAGTTGTACTTTCCTTGTAATCGTGTCTTAAATAATTTAAATAAGGCTTCAGAGGGATCTCACTTAGGTATGTATGATTAGCCTAGTTTATTTCCAATTCTATTTTTAATACTACATCAACATTTCATTAGAACTTCTTCTAGCTGCATAATATTTTGGTTCAGAAGCTTCTAGAATACTAGTCGCAGATATAGCCATTTTCGTTGGACTACTTTGTATTCATTACTAATTTATAAAGATCTCATTTTTTCAGTGCATTTATCTAGAGAAGAGGATTACTCTGCATTATTATGTACACACTCCATGACAAAAAAGCCACAAGCATTTTAAATGAATATCAGAGCATTTAGTTGGAAAGATTATGTTGCACAATTTTAGGGAGAGAATATAAAGGACTCAGATGGTCTTTCTGGAATTGCAAACACTCCAAACAGTCAATGAAGAGGAAAATTAATTCCTCCTTATTAAGTGGAGCCATATGAACACCACATTTTCCAAGAAGCTGAGCTTGTAACTGAGGAAGCTAAAATGCCCAAATTGTGTTGGATGAAACAGGAATTTATTCAGTTTTAGCTGTTGGACTTCAAGCAAGAACATGGCAGCCTGGTAGTAATTAACATCAGTGTTTATAGGTTAGACTTAATCATCCAGTTACTGATCACTATTTTTTTTCCATATGATGTCTAAGCTAATATAACACTTGAGTGTCCACAATGACATGATAGAAAGAGATTTTGATTAGACAAAGAATTGGATATTATCCAGGTCTGAAGGGATATAATCAGTAAGCTAACTGATGAATGAAGCTCATGAAGCCTTCAAAGGTAAGGAAAATTAATACTTATGGCTGCATAAATGCTCTGAGATCCAACCAACTCTGCTGCAGAGTTTCCACAGTTCCTGTGTCAGATGGTCGTCTTATATAGTGTCAGTACATTACAAATTTCTTTCAGGTAGTGCCACATTTACCTTTTAGCATGCATTACTAAGGTGGCACTGGAGCACAGGAAGCTCCAGAATACTCATTTTGAAGGACAGTTTCTGGAAGAGGAAATTTGAACTGTGCTACTTCGATGTGAACCTAACAATAAAGTGAAGAACAACATGTATTAACAGTAAACCTGCAAATGAAACAGATAGTACAAGAAAAGATGAAATAAACAGGGAGATCATCTAGAGGCATCTACTTGGCCTTGTGCACTCCATCTGCATGCAGACTTTTTCTTTTCTTCCCAGGATCTGTGAGGTCTTTTGGTCTCAATATGGACACAAGGCACATTCAAATCCCTGGTGAAGTTCATTTGAATTTTCACTTGATTATCCGTCTGCCATGTTCTTGGGTTCTGCGGATCTCAGATTGCAACATCCACCTTTTCCTTTGTGTCCCAGTGCTGCATTTGAGATGTCCTAAAAGGAAACAGGTGTGTTCTTGTCTGGAACTTCAGTACATCCATATTAGAAGTCCAGCAGTGTCATACCTTACACTGCTCCTGGAGCAAGGTGAAGATTGATGTACAGTGACACTTACAGGCAGCGAATGTGTTGCATGTACAACTGTGAAGAGGATGTTAAATTTGTAGCACTTCCTCTGTAAAAGCCTTTGCCTCTCTGTTCGTTACAACATAAATAGCTCCTCTACATAAGGCCTAGAATTTTCTGTCCCAAGAACCAGTACAAATTAATTTTCCTTCAGTAAATGTGAACTCTTGACAAGCTTCAGAGACCCAGTCAGTCAAGACCTTAAGGAGACTCTGCAGTCAATACTTCCCCTGATTTCTGACTGACTGAATCACCCACTCTTCACTCATCATATCTAACTGACTAACCCTAGACTGCCGTGAAAGCAAGATGCTAATTTCCAAACTAAGTGTGGATCTATGTGACTTTCTTATTGCTGAGTGAGAAACCAACTCAAAGTGCAAACAATATCCATTCATTGTGCTGGGTTAAGGTGTTCTTTGGTCTTCACACGAGCTTATAATCGAAGACCAGCTTTCCTTCCCACATGAATTTTTTAGTTACCACTGAAAGCTCTTTAGATCAAGGTAAGACTGACCTTGCATGTGACTTTTTGTTTCAGCTCTGTCCTGGAATACAATTAGTATCGATATTCCCATGAAAAAGATTGTGTTTTCAGTGCTGAGGTGGACAAGTCAGGAGCAACTGGAGGTCTCAGAGTTAATATATCATTTCCCCCAGTTCCTGACTCAATCAACACAGTGAAATGATGTGGAAACAAGAGAATGTTAGTGGGCAAGGGCAGCCCAGTGCAGAGGACACCACCACAGAGAAAGCTGATTTGGCCTCTCTTCTTTTACCCTGTTTCAAACTCTAAGCTTTCAGAGGCTTGGAACAGTCATTTTGAATAGGTATGATTTAAATGTTATTCTTTGGGGATATTTTCCCTACCAAAACAAACAGTGTGTTTTGATAAAAAAATTTAATTAAGTTTCTCCAAAATTTTCTGCTTGTAGCAAGGGGTTATGGAAGAAAAAAGTATAATCTGAAAAAACAACCAAATAACCAGAAGATGGTTGCCATAGCTGAGGGCATCACAGTGCAGGTTCTCCTGACTGTCCTAGCAGAGCAGTTAGGAGCGGAAGGATAACATGATGTGATCAAAGCTACACTAATTTCTCCTCATATCTGTTCCCTTAGGAAAGCAATATTTATGTGAAACACAGTCTTTCTGTTTGTCCGCATGTATGTCTATTGGTCAGGAAAGCAATAAATCAAAGATTTCAGAAAAGTTTTGTGTATACTTTTTTGAATTTTCTTTGATTCTACAATATTGATAGATGGAAGTATTTCACAGAGAGCTAAATCTATACCTACTCTTCCTTGTTTATATCTAATATTTGAAAGAATCTTTTATTTATTTATTTATTTATTTTTATCCTCCAATGTTAATAAACCACTGCCTTTCCCACCTTGTTTTTCCATTGTTTCTGCCTATCCTTCCTACCCTCCACTTGAACTGTCAACACACCTCCTATTAGTCTTACCCTTAAGACTTCATTTTCACTAGAGAGAGAGATAGTATTTTTAAATCAAAACAGAAGACTTAGTATACTTAGATGAGCTAAAATCTTGGGGAAGAAAATTTAATTCTGATAGATGTTGGCAGATCTGATTAAAGCCTAGGGCAACCCTAGGGTTTACTTTGACCCAGGAACCCCTGTGAAAGCTATCAACTACTTTATCTTCATTAGGGCTAAGCACTCTGGTAGCTAATTCAGGTTAAAATATATATTTTTTCTTCATAGGGAAGATACAACCTTAACATCTTTGACTTGCTGTTGATTTATAACTCATTTACCATCAAAGGCTCTGCTGCCTGCCTACAGGGGATCACCCTTATTATTGTGCTCAGTGAGGATTAGGGAAAAAAGGCTCAAATATAAACTCTGTGCACATTTCAAGTAATGTGTATTTTCTGTGTTATTAATTGATTGAAGCACGAGTTGGGATCTGAGCATAGCTGAGGTCTTGGATTTTGTTTCAGTCACTTTCGCATCTCCAGCTTTTCTGTTTGTATCTCAGTGGTAGATGTACAGCACATGCAGAGAAGAGTTCACATTAAATAGAGATTTTGGCAAAAAGAGTGAAGGAATCATGATCAATGCAGTATTGAATTTATGTTTTTAATCACTGGACCATAAGCAATCCAAACCCTTTAGTAGTCTGTCTTCCTTATAGAGTGTTTTGGATTTTTTTAGTGCTTAATGTCCTGGGAAGCCAACATTTGTTATACAGAAAGACAAGACAGACATTTAACACACCAGAAAGCAATGGATTTTTAATCTAGGTTTTAAATTCAAATAATACTGATGAACTGTAATAAAGAAGTCTTTGAGCAGTTCCCAGGGGAGAAGGGATAGGACTTCTCCAAATACGGCATGCTGGCTGCAAACTTGCTTCTCATATAATGGGACATTTGCAGGTTGTAGCTTTTTTTTTATGGTAAACCTTTGGACCACAGTTTTATTTGAAATAACTACAATAAGGTGGGAAGGAATTTTGATGGGCTGTCTTGCACAGATGATTTACAACTGTGGTTTATGATACCTTGGCAAATGGCAGTATAAATGATTTTATGCAGCCTGTGAAAGGCCAGACAACCTTGTTGTTACTCGGCCTAAATTCGCTCTACAGGAGGTGCACTCTCATGGCTATTTCTCCAGTGATCTGTTAACGCAGAAAAGTGTGTTACCAGATGATTTAGTCCATTCCCATCCCCTAAGGTAGGAGGAACTGTATCAGTGTAAGTCCTGACAGATATTTACCAAGCTCAGAGCAAGTCTGTTGTGTAGAGGACAGAGGCATGTAGCCTTTTCGGATGTCTTTTTATTTCTTACTGAGTCATAAAGGAAGACAGGAACTTTTTTTCAAAACCTTTATTTTATGTAGTAAGAAATTTTGGCACCAAATAGAGAAACATAAGAAAAAATGGTATAAACTGTAACAACAGAAAAATAACATGCTCTGTGCTAGTATTTTCATGGAGAGAGAAGCTTGACTCCACTGAGTGAAGCTGTGAGCTGAAGTATTCCCCTTGTTCCATAGACCAGTAACCCAGAATAGTGACCAGTCCTCTGAGTTCTGTGTGTGTAGGCTCAGAGCGTGCCCCAGCCTCGTGACATCTTTTCTTTAGTGGGCCATCGGAGTCACTAATTAACTTGGCAAAGGCACAGAGGAACAGCAAAACACAACTCCTTATCTTAGGGGCTCCTGTTCTTGCTGGCGTGATTTTCCTGAACGGGAAGATTCCTCCTTCTCTCTATTGCAGCAACCAAACCTGGATACTCCTGGCTGCAGTCAGCTGCATGCTTCATGTCTGATGCTGGAGCTT
Source organism: Pedionomus torquatus (assembly GCA_013398155.1). Classification (NCBI taxonomy): domain Eukaryota; kingdom Metazoa; phylum Chordata; class Aves; order Charadriiformes; family Pedionomidae; genus Pedionomus; species Pedionomus torquatus. Next base: position 176,135 of record VZRU01012816.1, read on the forward strand.
GGATGGTCTAATAATCATCAGACCAGTGTTCCAGAGACCTGACAACTACTTCCAGCTTTTGGAGTGACTTTGTAACATTAATTTTACCTCTCTATGTATCAACTGAAGGGGAGCTGACTTCCATTATGAAATTATTTTGGTTTACTATAAAGTGCAGATAATATTCAGTGTCATTACACACAGACTCTCACTTAAAGATTTTCCCTAATTTAACCCTTAAATAATAATTTTCAACTTGTGCCTGAAAAATATCCTTCACTTCTTTCTCACTGTTTAGAAAAGGGTAAAACCTTCCTGTTCCCTAGCACAGGAAAACAAACAAAACTTCCAGTGTGATTGATTGGAAAAACTCAATTAGCTGTCATGGCTATAATTACTACATAAACACAGTCCTGGGGTAGAGGCCAAGTGTGCTGGAGACCCCTTCATGAGGCCTCAGTAAACTGGGGTAACCCTCCTAGCCTACTCAGTGAGTGATAAACGGTAAAGCACTAACTTATGGGTGTCTCTTTCTGTGAGGTCTGCAGGCCCCGTTACACAGTGTGGGCTCCTAAACAGAGGGTTTAATTCACAGCTCACAAAAATCTCAAAGGACAAAAATGGAAAAAAAGTTTGCAGCCACTGCTGCAGTCAGTTCCTATCGTTTTCCTGAGAAAATCCCTCTTCAACACCTTTCAGATCTCAGCTATCTTCTTGACACAAATTTGTTTTCTCAGCATATTAGAAAGCACAAGTTAGGCTCCTAAGAACAAATGCTATATTTGAAGGGAGTTAATTGATTTTATACTGTTAAAATACTAAATCAGAATGCTGCTTTGGAAACCAACCTTCCTTCCTTCCTTCCTTCCTTCCTTCCTTCCTTCCTTCCTTCCTTCCTTCCTTCCTTCCTTCCTTCCTTCCTGCCTTCCTTCCTGCCTTCCTGCCTTCCTTCCTTCCTTCCTTCCTGCCTTCCTTCCTTCCTTCCTTCCTGCCTTCCTTCCTGCCTTCCTTCCTTCCTTCCTTCCTTCCTTCCTTCCTTCCAGCTTTCCACAAATCCCTTTCCTTCTCAAATACCATGCATCCCTACAGTGATGTGGCCAGCAGCAAGGCAGCCAGAACTGTCAGATTCAAAGCCCCTTTCTGCCAAGTGTTCTCTGTGTGTTGGTTTTGTCAGCTTTAGGTTAGGCTCTAAATGGGACAAAGTACTTAAAAGCAATTGCAAAATGCATGACGGAGAGTTTCAATACTATTAAAGGACAATATTTTCCAGTGTGGTACAGTTTTTCCTGTTGTGTGTCAGCTCAGCACTGTCACATGAGAAAGGGTAATGAGATGTGCTAGGACATCCCTGTAAGAGAGTCTGCAACACTGATTTGCAGATAGCACCTAGTGAAGTCTCCTGAGCCTGTGAGAGTGCTGAGGTCAGAGTGGTGGGTTACCCACCAATTGCTCTGCAAGCACTTGCTGTAGGTTGTTTGATGCTGAGGGTGTAGGGGTTTCTCAGGTTGGCAGCTCTGTGATGCACCGCGAATAACTCAGCAAAGACGTGGTGCAGATTACCCTGATTGATGTAACAGAGAAGTAACGTCCTTGTAACAGAGACGTAACTTACTGTAGCATATCAGAAAGTGTTGAAATAACAAGCACAGCTGCTCTCAAGCCATAGTTGTTTCCACAGCTACATGAAGCCACAGTTGATTAGATTTTGTTTATTTTTCAGTTCAGAGTCCCCAAATGTAGGTTAACTTTGAATTTCCAGATGTGCAATGTGGTAAAAACTGCCACATGTTTTCATCTCCTAGCATGTAGCTATGTACTGAGCACAGATCTGATGTAAGAAATCGTGGTCACTGATGCATTCATTAACCGTGACAAATGACACCACTTAACTACTTGACAATCAACTGGACCACTCACTGGTGAGTTTACTAGCTAAAGGGTCATCGTCCGTTATGACTTAGAAAGCTAGAAAGAGTCACAGCATCTCCAAATTGAGCTCTGGGGTTCAAATGTCACTCACCCTGAAAAAAAATGTGCTTTGGCTTTGGCCTGAACAATATGACGTTTTAATGTCAATGTGCTTGAAGGACCACAGGAAAATCTGTAACAGCAGTCATGTGTGAGCTGGTCAATGGGTCTGCTTTTAGGGTTGTTTTAGGATGCTGGTGTCTTGTCTGTGTGTTGGTGTGTTCTGTTTTAGGATGCTGATGTCTTGTCTGTGTGTTGGTGTGCTGTACAGCCAGTCAGGGATGCTGAGTAGGGAACAGTGCCTGCCTTCATCTAGGGATATCCTAGGGGGTTAGGGTGCAACTGAATCTGCAGGAACTGGGATGCTCTCCCAGAAGGCACAGATAAGGCAAAGCCAGGTTAGATGAAGGTGGTCTACATAGCTCTTTATGGCTGATGCCTCGCCTCTTCCAGTAAGTACTTTGCAACTTGAATTTTAAGATGTTATGGATATACTCAACAATAGCCTGGCTGTCATAGTACCATTGCCTTCCCAGGATGGTCACTGCATTCCTCATCTAACTCCAAATCACCCACTTTTTTGATTATTTTTTTGATTATTATATTTGATATATAATCAAATATATATTTGATATATAATCAAATTATATTTGATATTATTTTTCCAGTTTTGACCCAAAGAACAGACTCCTGTCTCTTTCCCCTTCTGCAGACACTCTTTTCACTCCAGAATCCCCCCTAAAACTCTACTTTGGATACCACGTTTGGAAGCTGCACAATCACTCTGCATTTAAGCAGAAAAAGGATCATAATAGTTGTTAGTTATTAACACAGGGAATTCACATCCCCTTACAAATGCAGAGGGCAGGAGAGGATTAACACAGCCTTTCCAGCTTTCATAAAGAACAAACAGCTCACATGTCCAAAAGCCTGTCTGTGTCTCTACAGCTGTGTCAACTGGGCTAATAGCATATATTCCTTTTCTTTGCAAACCCTGAGAACACAACAGTTGTTTGGGTGATGGGGGAATGAATATTTGTTTTTGCTGCTTATTTAGTTTATTTGCACTATGGTTCCTGGTTAAAGTAAACTGAAACAGGAAGGGCAAGGGAGTTCCTCTTTCTTAGTCCTTTTTTTAAACTCCAATGTGTGTCAACTTTTTTAACTGACTGCAATTTTTTGGCATGAAGAGATGAAGGGCAGACCTTGAGGATATGATTTTCCTTTCACTGAAAATGGTACAACTAGTGACTTTAGTTGAGGTATAAGTAATGCATCCTGGTGAATGTTGAAAGACAATCAGTCACTCAGATTAATGTTTTCAAAAGTGCCTAGTAATTTTAGGTTGTTTCTATTTTTCATACTCAACTCATAACATGTAGAAGTGGCCAGACTTTCAGTTGGCAGTAATGCATGTGCTGCAGTCTCCATTTCACAAGTCTGTACCTGAGGACTGATGCTGAAAAAATGAAGGTTCCTGTGAAGAGTTGCAAGAATTACTCAAGGAATAGGAAGCACGCTGCAACCAAGACTCAAGGACCTCCTTCTAAGTGGTGGATTGAAGAGAACATCTCTGAATGACAACACAGAGAAAATAACTTTGGTTCAAGAGGACTCTACCCTTGGGAATCAAGTCAAAGCCACTGGAAAAACTCACCAAGGTGAAATCACCCTGATGTTTTAAAGAAGAACCATAACTATCTATTTTTTTCCTAAGGGATATGTTATAGCACACGTGTGCCTACAGGACATGAAGGAAATAAGTTGGGAAAGTTACTTGGGAGGTGAGAGTATGTGCATAGCCGATTACAGCAGACTGCACTACCAGTTTGTACCCTTCTTATTTCACTGTAACTGGTTCATCTGCTTTTATCTTTTTAAGCTTAGAAACTGAAGAAATAGGTCCTGATGCATTAGAGTTGTAATTACATCAGTGTAAGAGAAGTACTCCAGTATCTAGGCGATGGTTTATTTTTTAAATAGGTAAAAGTCTTTGAGTGCTGTGTTGCTGAAGTGACAATGCTGAGTGGAAAAACCACATGAAAGCACTAGGAGTGGTTTGTGACTTGGAGGGAAAAATGCAATTAGTAATTTTCCAGGCTGGATTCCCCTGGTGGAATCACTAATGTTGCAAACAAGCATTTATCCAAATCCAACTAAAACACCTTGGCAGTTGCAGAGGGTAAACAAAGTTTTTATCACCCTTAGAAAAATGGACGTTATTTAAATAACTATTCGCAATTTTTTTATGATCTGTCAGGGGACAGCAGGAAGCAGAACAGAACTAAGTTAATTTTGCCTAAATGATCAGAATGGAGAACATTGTGTGACTTCATAAGCACAGCAGGGAGGCTTGACTAGATTTTTCATATTTGTCTAGTAACAAAAACTACACATTTTTTGATTAGCAGGTGTCCTTGACCTTAGTCAGCCTTAATTTGTAAACATCCTTTCTACAGCTGTGTGAGCTTTGAAGTGTCCAACTTCTCATCACTATCCAAGAGTTGACTTCAGAGATTTCTTCTGTTCATGGTTGGACTCCTCCAGGAGCCTGACAGTGCCAGTCAAATTCTGCATTCTTCATTTGACATCCTCATCAGTGGATGTGTGCTGCAAAAAGGAGGAATGATTATTCAGGGATTCCAGATTGCTAGATGGGATAAAACTACTTACATTTGTTGCAGCCTGTACTGTGGTAGTGGTTTCCAAACTGGAAATCCTCCCTGCATTTAGAGATGTTTGTGCCTCTCTGACCCATGATTTCCTTCATTGCAGTACGTGAGGGATAATTCACAGCTGTCTCCTTTCTCATGTCTTTTAAACCACAGGGGGGCAAAAGTTATTATAGTTGTGCCTGATAAGGAAGGTATATTCCATCACCCAGCAACTAGATCGTTGGGAGAGTACAGCACTAATATATTATTGATACATGTATGTCCTGGTTTGAGAAACCACGACAATATATTTCTTTGAGTTTGGGAGCAAAGAAAACATAGTTTTTCTCCTGTAATGCAAGAATTACATTGAGAGGTACCCATTTTTCCTCCATCTGCCTTTGGTGTCTTCCATTTTCTTTAGAGTTAAGGATACAGATTAAACAGTGGAAGCTTCATCACTGACCTGTGTGACACCAGTGTATTGTCCCCATGAGATGGAATGCATTTTGAGGCACATATTTTGTTATACAGTGTTGTATGGGCTGTTCAATAACTGAGTCACCACAAATGCAGGCAAGGACAAAAAAGTAAAAAAGGGTCTACCAAGTCAATGGATTTCTAACAAGTACAGATTGATTTTTTACTGAGTACAAATTGTAGCAGGTCACAAAATGATCATTGAAATAAAAATAAGCTTCTAGCATATGTGGTTGTTGTGTTCATGTCTTGCTTTGTGAACTATAAAATTGATTCTGCATCTAGGAACCAGCTGCAGTAGATCTTGCTCATAGATCCTCTCCTTCCATCAAGACACAAGTTAACTGCTGGGTCACTTTGGGGTTTTGAATAATTGTTGATTTTGAAATGTGGGTGGACCTTCAATCTCACTTTGATTTGCCAGTCTAAGGTGATGGGAACTGCTTATGAGCACAGAAGCTGAAACATGGAGTGATTAGAATTGCATTTATTGCCTCTCTCAGGATGTTCCACCATGCTAAAGGCACTCCGGATTGTCTTCAAGAAGCATAAGCTCAATGGAAATTAGTATTGCATAGGACATAATAACTTTGCAGCTTTACCATGTGCTAATTTCCTCCCTCTTTATTTTAACCAGCCATAATGATGGAAAATAAAATCTTCATAATTTGTTTTAACAGAAACTTTGTTGCATACCAATGGATCAGCAAAAAAGTATCTTGAACTTTCTAGGTATGACAGATTAGAAAATATCTATAGGACATGAATTATGTCAGATCATGACTAGAAGAGATTTGTCCTGACTCAACAGAATTCACTGAAAAATCATGGGTGGTTACCACATCTACTGGCAATAACTGCCACCATCAATTTAATCTATTTCCAATACTGCACCCTAACCATATTTACAGCATTTACCCTGACAGAAGTTTCCTCCTTTTCCCTCCCTACCTGCCCAGTTGCAGGTTTAGAAGTCTGGGCTGTGATCAGGAAATCCCGTGCGGACCCCTGTCCCTCGATTGTGCTTTCTGGCCTCTGGTCCCAGGACCAGTTGATATCTTTTTGGGCTGCACAGCTCTGACTTGAATCCCAGTGTTGCTCTGATGGAAAAATAAAGAAATCTATTAAGGAATTTTATACTGTGAGGTCTTGGGAAAGAAATTTCAGAGTAAAGATCTGTGGGGTCAGTTTTTGAAGCTGACAAATCAGTCTTATTTTTTTCCCAGTTGTGTTATTTCAGATTCTTGGATGCTAATTCAACACACAAGAAATCAAAGTTGTGCACGCCTACTTACATCTCAAATCAGTTAAAACTGCAAAATGACTATAGACATATATTTCTGTGCAGCAAGTCAAGTGTGAATCTAAATGATATAATGCATTTTTCATGATGAAGTTCATAAACAGATCTAAAAGAAAAACTCTTGTGGGACTGTCTGGTATGTAGATGTGAAGCCGTACTGGTCTGTTAAACATTTGAGATCAAAAATGTTTAAATGTAATTGTTCTGTTGCATTTGTCTGTCCAAATTTTGAATAATTCCTTAATGCATTTCAGATGTAATGTCAGAAAATTTAGAGGATATTAACATGAGGAACTGAGAGATTTTTACAAGATATAGTAAAAGAAAGAAAAGCTGAAAGCTGCTGTAATGTTATGAAGGTTCACTCTGCAGTTCATGAGGTTCTGTGGGAAAATGACTCTGTAAGTGCAAAGACCAAGTATCTCTAAGCCCATATTCCAGAAAATGCATATTTGTATTTTAGTAATTCTGACAGAAAGTGTGACATCATCCTTGCTGGGCAAAGCAGTATTTGTAACCTCTTCACACAAGCTGTCCCTGGAGGTTCTGTTTTCCACATTGTTAATTTGCACAGGATAGATTATACCAAATTCATCTGTTTTGTTCCTTCTGGGATCAGCTGGTGCTTTCCCCATGAGATACTAATTTCAGTGAAAAGCAATTAGCAAATGAGACACTGATTTTTTTTCAAAATTTACCATGAGCCTTAAATATAGTCACTAATAATTAAGGTGATTCTCCACTATAATGTCTTTGACGAAGTAGAATATTCCATTTCATGATGTTCATCATTCAGCTGGGCTGAATTTGGTTCTTGGTTTCCACTGAACAAGCACTGAAGGTTTGTCTGTACTGCAGTTCCATCTGCCCCTGGTTCTGCATGACTGGAAATTTGTACTTGGGTGAAGTCATGCTAGTATCAAGAATTTTCCCAGTGGATACAACTCAGTGTGTGTTTCATCCTGACTAATTTCACCCGCTTAAAAACTTGTTATCTGCTCTCAGTTTCTGCTACAGTCAGTGGAGACTGTAGAGGACCTTTAGAGAATAATTCATCCCATCACAAGGCAAATGCCTGAAATAAGCTGGATGCATCGTACTCTGAATGTGTTTCTCTGCATCCAATGAGTCTGAAGGACATCCAAAGGGTTGTTTTAACTCCGAGTCTACATTTAAATGACTGAAGTTATGTCAGAAGGATGTCTGATGGTCTGAAGACCAGATTACAGGCTTGCAACCTGGGGTCACTGTGGCTTACTCAGCTCATGGCTAAATATTAAACACAGTATGTTTCATAAACAGATATATGTTTGTTAAGACCATTAAGTGCTTCTACCTATTTTAGCCACCTTCCATTCTTTGGGTCCTGCTTGTGACTGATTTCTCCAAAATGAGTTGAATACAAGCTCTTAGAAGTGTTCTGAGTTCCCAGCCCACAGGATCATGCATCCTCCTCACGTTTCCTGCACTGTACGCCAGCCCAGATGCAGCTAGGCAGTGAAAGCACAGTGTGGATTCTTTTTTGATGGTGGTACATGAAACATGCACATGCAGTCCAACTTGCACCATGTTTGATTGTAAGCACCATGTTGCTTTATTATATGGGCTCTAACGTGCAGAAATATGGCATATAAATATAAAAAGAGTGCTCAGCTTGTAGTCAAATCCTTAGATGGTGCATAATGGATGATTAGTGTAAACCTTGCATTTACATCATCTTGACAACGTGTTCTTACTTACTATGCTGGAATGAAAGGATACATCCAGCCTCCACATATGGGGTACATATGCTGTAAAAAACAGCAATTTTGCTGGATTGGTTTAGTTGAGTAAATTACTAAGGCATGATGCTGATTATCTAAAGGGGAATTCTAGCCTGAAAATTAATAATGTAACTTTACAGGCTCATTTGCTGCCCAGGTGAATTTCACTAGAGGGGCTTCAAGCAGTGAAAGTGCACGTGCATGTGATATATAAATTGCACCTGTTGAAATAATGTTTCTTTTCCTAGATGTTATATTACAGTGGGCATGGACTAATTTTACTTTTAAAAATCCTACCCCAATTTAAATGCCTTTTCCCCTGCCCTGCTCTCCTGTTGATCTTAATAAAAATCTCTTCATTGAGGGGACTGGTTATTAGGGGAACAAATAAACTGCCCATAGCCAGGAGTACATATAGAGCACTTTTCATCCATACATCTCAAAGGAATTTGCAGTAAGAGGGCACACATCCCATTTTGCACATGGTGAAACCAGAAATTCAGAGACTCAAGAAGAAAGTCATCACAGAAGGCTTAAAATACAGTGCTGCTTTTTTTCAAGCATTGCTTTTATGTAGTAGATGTAATGTCTGCATGCGAATGCAGTTATGTGAACAGGGTCCCTTTAACATGTGATATGTACAGCCAGTGCTGGGAGGAGTAAGAGAAACAGGAAAGAGTGAATGGCTTTTGCTTAAGTTTTGATTACTGTGAGTTCAGTGAGACAATCTGTTCCTTCCTCCTTCGGTTCCTCTTATGACCCTCACACAAGACTGGTTAGAACAAATGGACTGCATGTCAGCAGCCTGTAGAAATGAAAGGGTGGCAGAACAAATTAATTTTCCACTTGATCTTCAAAAATAATTAATGCTCAAAATTTTATTGCAGCATGTTCTTATATCAGTCTTTGTTGGAAATTATAATGCATCACATATGGTTTGAACAACAGATGTTGGTCCATTGCATTAACATTTTCATTGGTTTTTCCTCAGGGCTGATACTTCACGTTTCTGAGAGTTTCAGGGTCACCTCCACATGCAGAAAGGCCCCATCTCATCACCTACCCCAGGCTGATAAAACAGCAGGCACACTGCTGTGGATCCGGCTGCGGGAGGGCAGATGGAGAGCAATGGGAAGTCTCTGCTTGTTCTTGCACAGAGATTTGCTTCAGTTGCCAACGTCTGTTAAATAAATAGCCTATGCACCAAGCACGAACTTTACTTGTACAAGGAGGCTTTTCTTTGAACCTTTGCAGGTAGGAGTGTTTTCTAGCACAAGGCTCTTATTTAATGTTCACACTGCCCAAAGGCCACAGTCAACACTTCTGTGCAAACTTCAGAAGACATAATTCCTGCCTTAAACACCTCATGGTCTGAGCACACAGCAGAGCCCAATGGGGAGTGGAGTGAGTCTGACAGATGCCACCAAGGTGACAGGTGCCTGTCTTGCTATGTCCAGTCACTTCCCTTATTAATTCAGTGGACTTATGTGTTTACTTTGGGTCTCTTGTGTTGGGCAGGGAATGGGCAAGGGGTTGAAAACACCAAGAATGAGGACATGGAGCAAGAGAGCACTGCCAGCGGGAGACATAAAATGATGACCAACATGGGAGAAGAAATTGGAGCAGAAACCATTCTTCCAGGAAAATAAAGCTGCTGTTTATTTTTCCAGTTTTGACCACTTGTTTTCAGAGGCTGTGACACCCACTGGAGCAGAGAACAAAGGTGGCAGGTGCTCAGTCTAGTTCAGTTTTGTTTTCAGCTCTTACTGGTGATAGCTTTTCCGTTTCCTCCTGCTTGGACATCAGGGATCTAAGGTCTTTTGGGAAGGCTGTGAAGAGCTAAGAAGGGGGATTCCAGAAGGACACAGTGCCTCTAACATCTAGAAGGACAAAAAGTCCACTACCAGCATCAGAGCATCTGGAGAGTTTTCAAGCCCCTGACCTATTGGGGTTAATTGTTAAGTTTCCAGTCTCTTGGAGATGCAAACAGTTTTATTAAAGTACATTGTGACCCATGGCTTTATTAGCTCATCAGAAATTATTTTCTCCTGCCTGTAGTATGTAAATTCTCTTGCATATCTTCCATGAGAAATGCCACACAAAGGTTTGGGCACAAGACAATACACAAAGAGATAAAGGGAGCAGAGGTGGCAAAATGCCTCAGAGACCAACTTGACCCTGGAAGCCACTGCCCAGTCCTCTTCTGCTGAAGAGATCATTCACCTGTAATATGGTCTCCAGAACTGTCTTGAGCACCAGATCATGCAGCTGGTTAGGAGACCGCTGCAGACACCTGGATGTAAGGCAGATTGCCAGCCCAACCCACCATTAGCTCATCAGCTTTACACTGAGACCTGTGAGGCCTGGTTAAAGTGGCCCACACCAGTATTCCCAGATGATGTTTGTGCTTTGAGGGTGGTCTTTGCCTGCCCCTGTGCCTCCAACTGCACAGCTATGAAGTAACCAGCAAAACACAGCTTGGGATCATCTGCTCCAGACCATAGTGCACAGTCAGAATAAGTGGGACTCAGCCTGGGAAAGCCATTCACCTCTTGGCTTTCCCTTTTTTCCCTTTCTTTTCACTCTCACCAGGTAGGAATTTTATTGGAAACAAGTAAGAGGTGAGGGAAGAGTGAGGACATTCCAGTGGCTCGTATAAGGACCTCCTTCATTACTGTATTGCTGAAAAATGTTGCTGAAGTGGTCGGCTCCAGGAGGTATATAAGGATAAGGATCTTAGCTGGAAGCCTGCTTCCTTACCGATTCCCAGAAATCAACAGAATTTAAGCAATAATCGAGTACATTCAGTACCATATGCCAGAGTATATTGTAACACACAGAAAAGGGGACCTTATTGTGCTTTGTGCTGCAGTGTCCGAGGCACTTCAGTTCAACGCCTCTCTTTGCTTATTCACATCACATCAGAGAAAGAGCAAAATGCTATGTCAACCTGGGGCCAAAAGTTATTGGCACTGATTTCAGGGCAGTTCTTTCATGTGGGGAGGGTGTGGTGACCTACTGGCGAAAGCACTCTGACGAACCTTGAAGACATGAGTTCACCCTTGCAACACACGTAACATTTTCCCTCTCCCCTTTCCCTGCAACTGACCCAAGTGTGAAAGAGTACCTGGACACTGAGAGGCAAGGTGATGGCTGCCTGGGTGGCAGCTGTGATCTTTCCCTCTGCAACTCTGGCTTCTGAAACTAGCTTGTGTTTCCTGATGAGCTGTCTGGGCTCTGTCAGACCTTTGACTCTCATGCTGTGAGATGTGATTTTTAGAATTGCTGTGCACTTTCCTATAGTCAGGACTGTCTTTAATTTCTCCGATAAATTTTTAAGCTATCAGAGGAGCTTTTTCATAAGGGAATTCCAAGCACCTAGTTAAAAAGGAGCTACAATTAGGCTCTTTGCTGGCAGCAGTTCTGGTTGTTGGGATTACATCTGGGTTATGCCAGAGTAGGACAGTGTTGACTGATGTTTGATTATATATTCTTAATTTCTGCAAGCATATATCTGTGTTACACAACCAGGAAAACCATCCCAGAATCTGTGGGTAACTGGTTTACTGTACATCACAGACAGATTGAATTCATTGTGGCCAGGAAGAAGAGGCTGAAGGTAGCGATGGTCAGAAGACAACTTCTGGACAATCCTTAGACTTTGGCATACAAAGTATTCAAAATTGAAAACAGATTTTACTTCAAGGGCAATTTGTGTCCTCTATGTGTATTTGGTTTATTTGGCAAGGTTTTGGTGGTGGTGATGGGCTACAGAGGTAGCTTCTGTGAGAAGCTACTGGGAGCTTCCCTTATGTCTCAGAGCCAATGCCAGCCAGTACCAAGATGGACCCACCACTGGCCAAGGCCAAGCCCACCAACAACAGTGGTAGCACCTCTGGGATAGCATATTTAAGGAGGGGGAGAAAAGGCTGTACAACAGCAACTGCAGCTGAAGAGTATGAGAGCAACAACTCTGCAGACACCAAGATCAGTGGAGAAGGAGGGGTGCTCCAGGTGCCAGAGCAGAGATTCTTCAGCAGCCTGTCATGAAGACCATGGTGAGGCAGGCTGTCCTCCTGGAGCCCATGGAGGTTAATGGGGAGCAGATGTCCACCTGCAGCTTGGGGAGGATTCCACACTGGGGCACACTGGGTTCCCAAAGGAAACAGTGATCTTGTGGGAAGCCCATGCTGAAGCAGGCTCCTGGCAGGCCTCATGGAAAGAGAAGGTTGGGCTGGAGCAGATTTGCTGGCAGGACTTATGACCCTGTGGGGGACACACTGGAGCAGTCTGTTCCCGAAGGAGTGCATCCCATGGAAGGAACACACACTGGAGCAGTTTATAAAGAACTGCAGCCCATCAGAAGGAACCACACTGGAGAAGTTTGTGGAGGACTGCCTGCCATGGGAGGGACCCCATGCTGGAGCACGGGAAGTGTGATGAGTCACACTTCCCCGAGGAGGAAGGAGTGACAGAGACAATATGTGATGAACAGACTGCAATGCTCATTCGTGCACCAATGGCAGGGAGGAGGTAAAGATTTCAGGAATGAAGTTGAGCCCACAAAGAAGTGACAGGTGAGAGAAGGTGTTTTTAAGATTTGGTTTTATTTCTCATTATCCTACTCTGATTTCATTGGTAATAAATTAATATTTTAATTTTCCCCCCCAAGTCAAATTTGTTTTGCCTTTGATGTAATTAGTGAATGATCTGTCCCTCTCCTTATCTTGACCCACAAGTTTTTGTTATATTTTCTCTCTCCTGTCCAGTTTAGGAGGTGGAGTGATAGAGTAGCTTTGGTGAGCACGTGGTGCCCAGCCTGGGTCAACCCACCACACAGTGGAAAGTCTCATCTGCATAAATTCTACTAAATACTTCCCCTCCAGGATGTGATCCACGGGCAGAGCTGCTTGTGCTCAGAATGCTATGGGCATTTGATTTCTCCAGGGTATCATCCCCTTAGCTTTGGATTTGATTCTGGGTCTCCTGTATGCTTCAAATGGTGCCACCTAAGACAAAATTATGACTTTGCTTATTCCCCCCCACCTTCCCCAGTGTAAACTTTCCATGAGGGCTGTGCTGCATAGTTATGCTATGGGATGTAAACAAGGGGTCACACTTCATGCCCTGGGATGTGGTGTGAAGGTGCACAGCCAGCTGAAGAGGACTGAAGCACTTTGAAAGGCACATGGAAACGAACCTGCTGCAGCCTTATCCTTCATCCTTCGTAGCACCTCAATTTGGAGGGGTCCTTAGTTTCAACTATCTCCACATTTCCAAGTCACATGCATTTTTCCAGCTGGTTCACTGCAAAAGAAAACCAGGGAGTAAGCCAGTGTTTAGGCAGATTGTATGATCAGTGCTTTGGGGTCCGAAAAACTGCTCTTAGTTGAAGAGAAACATAGGGTGAAGTATGGCTACATCTGTCCTGTTCATCAAGCAAGGATTCAGACATCCTGCAGGGGAGAGCTGGCTTGAGCTATCATGTTCACTGTGCAGCAGTGCCTAGACATCCCCACGAAAGTGATATGCGAGCAGGAAGATCTCTTAGCTCAGCCTTGATGCTGCTACTGTCTGGTTTCTGCTCTCAGTGGTGATGTCTGTGAGAATCTGCACCCAGAGCTCCCTTAGATGAACAGTCCTGATCTAACTAGTGGTTCAGGATCAATATAAAGACATAAGACCAGATATGCTGGGCCAGAGTAAACAGCAGGCTAGCCCAGAGTTTTGTCTTGGATGGTGCCAAATGGACTCAGCTAGGAAACTACACAAAATATCACAAAAATTGAGACATTCTCAACTGTCTTCCCAGTCTTCAGCACTTTACAGCTGCTTGTCCGGCCAAGCCAGAGGCACCATCTGTATATTTAATTGCCTTTGATAGATTATGAATCTTTCCAGCCTCCTTGTGAAGGTGTGTGATTTTTCGGCACACATGATACCCATAGTGAGGAGATCTGCAGATTAAACAGCTTCTGGTGTGAGGCAAAGTGTTCTTCATTTGGTCTAAACCTGCTTCCAGATAATTTCATTTTATATCCTCTATGTCTTGTGTGTTTTGAACAGGCAGTGTATTTTCAAACTGCATTCATCCTCTTCCTGGTTTTGTAGGATCCCCTCAAATCTCCTTCTGCCTATCTTTTTCCAGGATGAAGACTGCTGCCTCTCTTAGGCACTGCTTGTACAGAAGCTGTCCTGTGCATCTTGGATGCCTTTTATTTTCTTACAGTTTTTTGAACCTTTCCCAGTCTAGTATATATTTCTGTGGCTGGGATGCCAGGAGACCACATGACACAACTTTCAGGACACAGATGCAGAGACACACACAGTTGCAGAGCGATGGATTTCGGTTTACTTTTTCCTAATAATTTTTAAAACTTGTTTTTCTTCATAATAGACCGTGGCACTGAGAAAATATTTTCATGAAACTATGCAGTTATGAGAAAGCTGCTGTCTTCTCTCAAGAATTGGGAGATTTCTGCCGTGAGCTTTAATTAGTTTAAAATGTCCATTGCAAAATACTATTTTGACACAGGAAATGTGGGATAATTAATTAGTAATTTCACATTTCTTGTACAGTAGAGCCAGATGACTCAGGTGGAAAAGAAAATTACCAACACTAATCAGGCATCAATGTAAAATTACAGATTGCCAGAGTGTCAATACCTTGCAACTGAGGTTAATGAAGCAGTAGTTATTCAAAAGAGATTTCCCTCATTATATTTCACTCATCCTTTTCTAGGGTTATAAACCTTGGAAATTATTTCACTTGAAAACGGATGGTTTCCGTGGTGTTAAGATGTCAACTTATGACACATGGTTTTCCAACAAAGGCTCATTATTTTAAACAGATGTAGCAGATGTACAGAAAGTAGCAAAAAATAAACTCACAAACATTGGTTATAGAAGCGGACAAAATACCAACATGGCTCCTTTGAGTAGCTTCAGAACTGTTTGTAAGAAATCCTGAACTCGGAATTCTGTTTTCTGCTATTCCTGCCGTTCACACTACTACCATGGCAGGCCAAAAGAGAACGCTTGACCTTGGGCCATATTTCCCTGTGTGTTGAAGAAACTCTCATTTCTCCATGGTGGGAAAGCCCCACACATTTGATAACAAGAAACGTTCCAGGATGGCCACATAGCTCCATTTGTGTAATGAATGAAGACAAATCCTTTTGGAGGTTAGCCACGATCCTATAGCATTTATTTATGCTCAGAGGGGCAGAGGTACCAGAGCTAGATTTAACTCAGTGAATTGAAGACCATGTACAAACCTGTGGTGGCACAAGTGTCACTTGTAGCTGCACAAGCTACTTCAGTGCATTTGCCAGGAGGCAGTTGGCCAGCATTGCTTGTTTAATGGCAGTGCATGGTGCTATGAGCTGCCCTTGGACCTCAGGTCTGCCATGGGGATACCTCTGCAGGTGGGACCTCCAAGGTCCACACATCCACCCCAATGCACTCAGTAGAGTGCCTTTTGCCCATGCTTTCTGCCAGCTGGTGTCAGAGCAGGAAGCTGGTTAGCCACATCGTTAATAGGATGCTCAACCTGATGCAATGAAGCCCTGTTGAGAAATAAGGCATAATAACTCCAAGGCAGAATTAATATAATGTGTCTATAAGGCTTCTGGTCTGCAGCTGGCTTGCATTCAGCTGGCTCACAGCATGCACTGGGTAGCACGCAGCTGCTGCCATTCTTTGCATGTCGCTTGTATAAAAAGATCTCCAAAAAAGCTCAAAATTAGCTAAAGCTCATTGTAAGAGCTCTAATCACAGCTAGTTATGGTCTGGCTCTGACAGAGCCTTGCTAGTTTTAGCTCAGAATCTCTAGCTGCTAAAGGCTCCATCTGTTAAGAAATTTTCAACCTTTCCCAAGGGTACAGGGGCCTATTATTTTTTACTGGCAGGACAAAGTTCACTGAGGAGCTATGAGTCAGGTCTCTATGTGGGTTAAGTCCATGGGTATCTGCTTCACACTTTCAGTTTGTGTGATAGGATCTTTGCTCTGTTCCATGGTAGACACTGTCTCCACAGCAAGAGCAGGTAAACTGAGGCAGGAGGGAGTAACTGGCATGGCTAATCAGTCTGGCAGAAGTTGAGCTATTTTAGATAATCCCAGCTTTGCTCTTATTTTTCAGGGTCTCTATTGAACATAAAAAAATATAAGGCTGTTAAATGGGCCATTTGAACTTAACTGAAAAGCCTACTTTGGTCATATATATATTATCATTAATATTACTACTGACATACATTGGTACCTCCAGGGTCCTCTCAGGATGTCCTTACTTATGAAACACAAAGTGAAAAGCAGTCCCTGTTGCAAGAGACCTCACAATATTAGCCCCAGTTTTGCCTTACAGTCTGCATGGAAAGAGTTACTGCCTGCCCAGGTAGCTGCTTGTACACGCAAACTGGGCATACAGGGACCCTGAGAGAAGAACTAGTTCCTGGCTACAGCCCATCAGGAAGATTTCAAAAGGAAGGTGATGACAAGCAGCAAAAGCCGTTTGTGCAGAGAAATCAGTACAAACCATGTGGGTAAGGGGGGAGCATCTGCATGTCTGACACAGCTACAGCAACCTCCTCTGTGCTTTTTGTGAAGTTTACTGAGCAGTTTGGAAGCTTTATGGGTGCTAAATTTATCAATCGCAATTTTATGTATGTTAATGCAATTTATAACGTATTGTATGGTTTCCTGAGTGTTTTGCAGAAGGAATTGGTGGGTTTAAACACTTTAAAAAACCTTGTGAACTCAAGGTATCTCCAGTTCTTGTAATTTTCTACAGAAAGCTTGTGTTGTGGGCCCAGAAAACCTGGCAGTATCCAAAATTATCAGCCATATTGAAATATTGGCTTACGAAGTTTTGGCTGTAGTTGCATGGGAAGTCAATGGCCAAATCAGGAACTGGCCTCTGGTGTAAGCAGCAAATTGCCTTTCTATGAGGGACATGTTCTGCAAAGAGCAATTGCTGTTTTAATTCCTTCTTTGGAAGCTGGTTTATTAAGGGAAAAGGGACTTGGAGGGCTGCAGACCTTGTTTCTTCTGCCCCATTCCTCCCCTAGCACAACTAAGCTCTGAGTGCCTTTTCCCATTTTCCTGGTTTGATCGTACTGACTGGCTTCTCCCTGTGCAGGGTCACATCACACCAGCCCAGGGCCAGCACTGATGCTGCTTTGCACATTTGAGAGACCTTTACCCCCAGGCAGCTTCTGAGACCAGAGCCCAGGCTTTTGTGCCTGTGTCTGACCTTCTTTCTTCATCCCATGTAAAACTTTAATGAGGCAGAGTTGAGAAAGGCAACACCCAGGGGACAGTGATGGTGATGTCCTGCTAGCAAGTGCCAGCAAGGTGTGTCACACCTTCCTGGAGATCATCTCACCGCCAGCCAGAGTCTTGGTCAGACAGCTTCTCCCTGGGTGAACGCTTATGACTGAGAGGGATCATGTTGAACACGTTTGTAATTGATTCAGTACTGTTGTGTGACAAAACACAATAGCTTTGTATGAGGCTTTAATATAAATCTCTTGCACTAGCAGAGCCTAGTAATTGAATCAATATACAAGCGGGTCTGGAGAAGCACGATGAAAAATCTTGGTTCCAGGTTAAATGGGAAACAGATGTTCCCCGACCCTCTCCCCTTCCTGCCCTGCTTCCTCCCCCTTTGTCCCTGCCAACTGCAGGCATGAAGTGCTCCTAGTTTAAAATGAGAAATAAAAAGAGAAAAAGGAAAATTAGAAAGCAATTGCATGATTCTTTGGCAGCAGTAACTAAGAGTTGTTAGTAGTCGAGAACAAGGCATGCCCAAGGGCATACGGCAATGGCTCTGAAAGGGTCAGGAGGCAATGGATATCACTGAGTGTGAGGTGATGAAGGAGACAGGCGGAGTGCCCTGGAGGGGTTCCTCTCACCCAAAGTTTGCAAAAGGGGCTTGGGGAATCAGTGATGGCTGTGTCCATTGCTGCAACAGCAACACACAGAGACCAGGCCCTACAGCTCCTGAGAACCTTTCCTGGGACCCAGGATAGAACCAGGTCATGAAAGAGAAGCCAAAGTGGAGTCTCCTGGCATGAAGATTCCCTGTGGTAGCTCTACTAGAAAGCGCTAGAGGTGCTAGGCAACTGAACTCAGAAGATAAACTCTGGAATGAATCCAGTGATGTACTTGACAGAGAGGGGAGAAGAAACATAGAGGAAGGTAGTAAACATCAGTGATGGCTCCTGTTTTGGGAGGATGTAAGCAGATGAAACTGCCCTCCCTGCCTGCATCACAGGGTGTGAGTAGAAAACCTGCATGTCACATTTTGAGTGCCTAACAAGGAAGGTACTTTGAACTACAAAGTGCTTTCTGGGTTTTTGTAAAGTTTCCCAAGGCACAAGAGGAGCCAGTGATGGTTGGATGATTTCCTATTCCTTGTTTCTTAAGAGACAGAGTAAGTCTTGGTAAAGTGGTACAATCCCTGCTGGATATTCCTCAGGCTGCTTTACTTTGTTGTGACCACATCAGGTTCATTTGTGCATAATTTTCTTCTTGTTTGAGTAACTCTCAACAGTCTTTATTTTCCTTGGCTCCTTCTGTAGCCCAGGATCAACCACCATTGCCATGGAGGTCGTCGGCGTCAAAGCCATAACAGCCCTGTTGTAGGAGGACTAGGGGTGACCCACAATCCTCTCAGCTCCTGCTGGTGTTTCTTTTCCCAGTCAAGGTATATTCTCCATCTGTGGTAGTGAAAGCATGTGAACACACACCTTTTTTTGGGTAAGATCCAGCTAGCAGCTGCTCTTTACCCTTCTCAAATTTGCTTAGCTGTGCTTAGACCTACAGCTCATGGCCTAGAGTAATACATGAAAAATAAGTCTATCCTCAGTTCTTACCCAGGAGTCAGTGCAGATTTGCTTTGCTACGTCAGACAAGTTGTTTTCTGTTGCCACAATCTCTTGCTCACATAGAATGAGTCTGGCTTGTGTTTTGGCAAAATGTGCTGTGCTATTGGAGCTCTTACTGTCATTCTACACACAAAGAAAATTGTAAGTAAATTTCAAGCATCTCATTCAAAATCCCCATTTTCCTTTTCTGCCTGTTTTTCTAAGGGAGAACAGAAGTTGCCTGTCAGTTTTTCTGAGGTAGTCTTGAGTTAGAGAGATCTTTCATTTGAAGTGACCTGTCTCAAATTATTTCTAGTGATCTTCTCTATATCATAATGCACTTACAGAATGACCCCCTACTTGGTGAAAATCAGTGATTTTCATGAGGCTTGGCTCATGCTGTTAGTGAATAAACAGCCTCCAGAAAGCTGCATTAATGTAGTGTTAGGACACTGCATGGGAAGCTGTGAAAATAAGAAGCCCATCATGACAGGATGAACAGCACGAAACCTTCAGTACATACAGCCTGATGACAAGCTCCAACTTTGCCTGAATAAAGAGTGCAGGGAGAGCTGAGTAATTTCACAAGTGTGTTCCCTTTGCTTGCTCTGAGAGAAAGGACACGCTGTTTGCAAAATGCTGCAGTCTTTTCTGTCTTCTGGGGGAAACTTCAGCATTGGCTTCCCATTAACAAAACAGACAATGTTAGAAACAGTTAAGTATCAAAATGGATTCTGCAATAGTCTTGGTTGTCATCATAGAGAAGGTCTACGTAGACATATCATTTTATAAGAAGGTAGAAATAAGGAACTAGAATACCATGTTCCTTCTGAGATTCCATTAAGTTCAGCATGTTCCAATACCATGAAACTAGAAGCAGTGTTACTTTCCCATTTTTTACTTCCCAGATGGTTTTAAAACATCTGCACTCCATTCAGGTCTTGCTTATCTATAAAAATAAAATCACTGTCTCTTTATCTTACAAGTTCTGTTGACATATATGCATATTCATACATACAAGTAGAACCATAGGTTCATAAGATTATTTAGGTTGGAAAATACCTTTAAGATCAAGTCCAACTGTAAACGTGACACTGCCAAGATCACCACTAAATCGTCTCCGTAAGTGCCACATCTACAGATCTTTTGAACACCTCCAGGGAGGGTGACTCAACCACTACCCTGGGTAGCCTGTTCCAATGCTTGAGAATCCTTTCAGTGAAGAAATTTTTCCTAATGTCCAACCTGAACCTGTGCTGGCACAACTTGAAGCTGTTTTCTCTTTTACTGTTTGTTACTTGGGAAAAGAGACTGACCCCCACCTCACGACAACGTCTTTTCAGGTAGTTGTAGAGAGTGATAAGGTCACTCCTCAGCCTCCTTTTCTCCAAGCTAAACAATCCCAATTCCTTCAGTTACTCCTCCTAATACTTGTTCTCCAGACCCCTTACCAGCTTTGTTGCCCTTCTCTGGACATGCTCCAGCACCTCAATGTTTTGCATGTAACAAGGAGACCAAAATTGAACACAGCATTTGAGGGGCAAAAAATATACCTCAAATGATCCAGATTACAAATTAAATGGAAAAAAAATTCCCACATTGCAGTTTCTGGAGGAGTCTAATTTCTCACTTATCACTTGAGAAAAGCACACTACTGGGTTCGTCTGCATTTTCAACGTAACCCGATTGCTTGCCTTAACTTTCAACTGGCTAACAAAGCACAGAAAAGACGCCTTATATGATACACATGGTACTTTTTTAAGCATCTGTTTTAAATCACCTATCTGAGAGTCTGAGACACGGTCAAAAGTTGGCAAGGTGGCAGACAAAATTGCATCTCATTAATTAATTGGCTCGGAGCATGTGGACGGATGTGAAATCATTCATGTGCAGCATTTTTTGGAGCTTTTATGTCTCTGTACTTTCCCGGGCTTGAGCCTAATGGATCTACAGGAAAAGCAAATGCAGCAACTAACACTCATTCAGCACAACCCTATGCAGCATGCCATGGTGGTACAGATCCAGAGGGAGAATCTTGGCTGGGACACTAGGTTGTCCCAAGCTAGTGGCAAAGCAGATTATTGCCAAGAGATGTGGAAAACAGTATTTTTATAGACTGCAAGCAGGCATAGAGGGAGCATTTGAGAAATTTTTGTAGTTGAGACATTTCCGATGAAAAGCTGGTGTTCCTGCCTCAGACTGTTAATATTGCCACCAAACTGGGACAAGGAAACCCCCTTGGTGACAGTCTCAGAACTGACTTAGGGACCACGGAAATCTCAGTCCTGGGACCTCTGGTCTTCTTTCACTTGATCTGCAACTGCTGCACCACTAGAATTACTTTATAACACAGAGAAAATTTCAGAGCTTTTCCTGAAAAATTTCTCACTGTTATAATCTCTAGAATTCAAGCGAGATAGCAACTAAGGTGCCTCCCTATACAGGTACTCTGATAACTTTCACGAGATGACCATAGGAAATTTCAAAAACTTATGTTATGTGTGTGAATCGGAGCAAAAATATATTTATTTTCAATGGCATGAAACAGCAACTGGGAAAAATATTTAAATTAATAGTGTTTGTATAATATTCAAACCTCTGCTCCTCTTTCAGGAAATGAGAGCACCTGTATAAACATTTGATCTGGAGAAGTCAAAGGTCACATTACCACTACGTAGTCCGTGGCCTCTGAAGGTTAAAATATCCTTTTACAAACAAAATATTCTTGCCTTGAAGAGGTTGAGCAGGTATTCCCTTGGATGCTGTTGCAACCTTTGGCCTCAGTCCTACAAACACTTACACACATGCTTAATTTTAAGCATGCAAGTATCTCTACTGTGCAGCTCAGAGGGGTGTGATGAGGTTCCACTTATTAGTTCTTGGGTTCTCTGATGTTGAACACTTGATGTTTCCCAGTTCTCTGGTTACTGGGATTGCTGTAGACCCAAAAGAAGACAACGCAATCCACAGATTCTGTTTCCCAAAGAAACCCTCCAGTGAGCTCTGAGATGGAGCTTCAAAGCAATTGGCTTGTTCAGCAGTCAGTTCTCATAGGAGTCTTTTCCTCATATGCCTTCTCATGGTGTTAGCTTTTCAAATGAAACACAATGCACTATAGTTATGATGTAGCCATTTTTTGATTAGGTACTGCTACTACATTTTCTCATTTTATATTTGGTTTTTTAATATTTCTTTATATGTTATTCTTGAGGTTTTGGTTTTAGCTTCTAATTGCACAGAAGCAGCTTTGCAGCAGCTCTACTAATATTCTTAGAGTGATATTTTTCAAATGCCAAAGTGATTTATGAGTGTATTTTCCAAGTGACTTGAGTGTTCATATATCTAGTTTGAATCTTCAAACCTTATTTCGTCACATGCTTTGAGAATAACTTTGGGTCTGATCTACATTTTAGTGAATAGTGTTTCTTCTCAAATAGTGATATATAACCCTTCTGGTTACTTTTCAGATACATTATAACATCTTGCTCATCCCTACTTCTGGTATTTTTATTTCATCTTACATGTGGCAATAACACAACTATGACAGCTTACCAGATTTCTGAGTTCCTGGTGTCAACACATTTGTGATACCTACACTCAAGTTCACGTCATTGCACTCAATATGATTTGAGCTTTCCAAAGGAAGGCAAGTGACCTCCACAATAAAGCTTGTTTCCTGGCTCATAGTGGCCCTGTGGCATTAACCAAGCTGTGTGGTGAAATATAGACCAGAAAAAACATGGTTCATTTCAGCAGAGAAAAAAACCTCACAGTTGAGGTCATTCCCCCGATATTTGTAAGACCCTACTCTGATGCTTGAGAACCCATATCACCCTCATGTTATCTGTCTTTCAAAAGGGCATACCAGACACCTAGAGAGGGTTGCAGGTGGGTGCCCACCCTGGTGCTATCTCCAGTAAAGTCATATGCTATCAAAAGTTTTCTACTTTGACCACATTTAAGTCATTTATCAGAAAAAATAGACTTTTCTGTTGAAGTGTCTGACTATGGTTTCTTACTTTTTGGCACTTAGGTGGAGTGTACTTTTTAAACATCAAGTTGGCAGATTGTTTTAGTGCTGACTAGGTCCTAGTGTCTCCATAGAGCCATTGCTGAAGCAGCTGGGCTGTCAGAGCACTCAATGCTGCAGCACACTGGCAGAGAGTGGAGGTGAGATGACAGGCTTAAATGCTTAATAAGGTGCTGATTGGTGGGAAGGAAATGAAGGGCAGCTGCTCTCAGCTCTGCTGATAATTTGCCTCTGCTACTATTCTGCCCACCCCTCACCATAAACATCCACATAATTTCAAAAGGACTAATATTTCTGCAGTATAAAATGTATACTGGTAGCATCAACTCAGCTTGTCCCAAGATTCTTTGCATCTGTTACTGCACATTCAGCAATATCTTGCTATCTTTCGTGTGGTGTCTCTACCACCTCAGATTCATTGCCAGAAAAAAAAACAACCAAACAACACAAACCCTACCTTGGCTGACTGCAAACATCTGCCTATTCAGTGTTTCACTGAGGTTATTGACCTTCATAGCTTCATGTTTGGCTTACTGGTGCAGTGAAGATCATCCTGGTCCCTTCTTTGGTATCTGGAAGGGGTAAAATCCTGTCCTTTCCCCTCTTGGGTATAGTTACATTATTTGCATGGAGGTTCCCTTTGGCAAGTGCAACACCATGTCCCCAAAGAAGCCATCAGTTTCAGCATTAGATGAATATTTTAGTTTGTAAGAATGTGGCAGTGAAGATTTCCTGTAATGCTACAATTTGCATCTCAAAAGACGCCAGGTTTAACAGCCACTTGCATGTCCCAGTCTGGAAGGCACAAGATCTCCTGATGTTGTGTAAAATAGAGAGCTGTGATTTCTAGTCCTCCTTCTACATATTTCTTGCATTTTTCTGAAGTTCAGACATGAGGTAACAAGATACACATTCCTAGAAGACAGCTGTCAAATCCTGGAAGTGGTAGTTCAAGAAAAGACTAATTCAAGACTCTGAAGCCACGAGTTCTTTAGGTTTGCTAGTGTTTTAACTGTCTTACAGAACTTTTTACTTCCTATTTACTAGGCAGAATTAAAGGATGGGTTTTAAGTTAATCATTTAATGAGGCTGTGAGAAAAAAGAGCAGTTGCTAGAGTCATTGATTTAAAAGTATATGTGAGAAAATGTTAAGGGGAAAAGGTACATATTTAACCTTGAAATTTAGTAAAATTGACAAAAAATACCTGAACTTCTGAATCTTGAAAAACCTTAATCAGTCTTAAGAAGTTCAGAACTTTATTCATGCATCTTTTGGAGATCTTGTTTTCAGAAGTAAAAAAACAACTGTTGTGAAACCAATGAGCACCAGTTTTCGGCAGTGAAGAGAAAGAAAAGGAGAAAAATAAGTACAGGATGGTACTGGCAACTTTCTGTATGTTCACATTTACCTCAGTGGTGACAGATCTTCACTTCCTTTTGTAAATTCTGCTCAGATGCCAAACAAGAAGGAGCAGAGAAACTGATCTGTGAATGTGTATTCTGTCCCTGAAGGACCAAAAAAGGCAGCCCTGAGTTGGGAAAGAAATATTTCTTTATATATAAAACTAGTTGGAAAATCCATAAGCCTACAGTTAGGGATATGTTTGTGCCCAGCTGGTTGGCCAAGGCCATGCCTGACTGATATAATCCTATCTTAAATACTAGGGATGTTTAAAGTGCCTAAGTATGCATGTACGGTATCTGATCTCCCTACTGTTTCCAGATCATGGGATTGATAACAATAAGGCAGATAAAGCTGTTAAGCGTTACGGAAACCTGCTGCTTTTTTCGATTCATAGTACTATCTCCCTGTCATTTGATGGACAGGACCACAGGGAGTCATTATCATCATGTAGTAACTGAGAGGAAAAACCTGCTCTTTATTAAAGTGATGTGGAATGAATTTTGTAGGCAATGATGTATTTATGTTGGTAGCCTCAGCAGATCCTCTGCCTTGTAATAACAATGGTGCCTTAAACAGTTCTCTGAGCCACAAAGCCCTAGAGTCACCGCACACCAGCACCTGTTGCTCCAGAACATCTCTCTGGGTATAGAGTCCTGCTCATGATGCCTCGGTACTGCTGAACTTTATTTTCTTGTTTGTATTGTCTGCGTGCTGCTTTCTCAAAGAGATAAGGCCAAAGTTTATTCTATGTTACACATGTGAAAGCAGTCACTGAGCTAAGAACGCTGTTTGAGAAGGGACAGTGAACCTTTGTTGTCTTGGGCTTTCTGCTTTTGCCGTGGGAGGGGGATGATTTTCCAGAAATGCTGAACATAACTTACCTTAGGAACTGAGCCTTTATGAAGCTCCTCACTCTGGGAATTCCAAACCCACTGCTATCTTTGAAAAAAAAAAACAACAAAAACAAACCCACAGCCTTTGGCTCAGCGCTTCTGAACATTGCACATCTGACACTGAAAACTGGGCACCTGATGTTAGCTACAACACATGACCACTGCGATCTGGAAACCCAAGTAACCCCAGACAGGTCAGGACACACTGTCAGGCAAATGTCGTGTTTGTGCAGATACTGAGCTTCTACCCATCCACAGCTTTCCCCCACAAAACCAGGCACACATTGCCATGGCTCAGAAAGCTCACTTTGAGATGCAGTGTGACAGCAGGATCTGGGCTTGCACGTGAGACAACTCCAAAGGGTGCGAAGAAAGCAGAATCTGGACTTAGAAGAAAAGCTTCTGAATTACTCCGTGAAGTATGTGTCACATCCCAGATGGCTGGAGCCATAAACTGGGCTCAGCAGCATGTTGGAACCTACTTAGCAAAGGACAATGACAGAATGAACAACAATAATAAAACTAATGAAAAGCATGTGCCATATGAAGATGGAACAAATGGTTAGAGCAGATAATTTTGAAGATGTCTGAGAAAGTTAATACATTAACATAGTTTTAATATAATAAAAAAGTAATATTTCCAGTTAGAATATTCCATGTGGATGTAACTGGACAAATATTTCTTGTTGTTCAGAAAAGCAGGTTCTTCTCTGGCGCATCTCCAGTGTGGCACAATTCAAGGGAACTAAACCAATTCACACCAGCTCAAACCTAATGATGTATCTGCCTTTTTCAGCTTGTGCTTGCAGCACTGAACAGGCAGTCATAAGTTAACAGCAGATAAATCACCCTTGTAAATACCAGTTTGTGCTCTCAACTGCCAGCTGCAGGTGGTTTTCCTAATCCCCCTTCCATTAATGACAGGGAGAGTTGAGCTGGTCCTTTTACCTCCAATGGGGCTGTAATTTATTGGGAGTGGAGGGCACTCAGCACTGCTCAGTAGGGCCTCCTTCCTTCATCACAGCAGGACCTTTCTCTGCATCCTCTCATCCAGGAAGCATAAAAGGCGCAGTTAGCCTTACTGGCAGTGCTTGGGGGAGGAACTGGACGACCCTAGGGTTTATCAGAGCAGTTCTGAAACATTGCAAAATGTGTCACTTTTTGAGAAATGTATTCCTAAATACTCAATTAAAGCGATGACAGCTTCCTAGAGGTTGCAGTGTTACATATTTAAAATGTTATGATGTCTTTGTGCTGTGTACCAGTCTTTTATGTGCAGCTAAACAAACTGTGAGGGAAGAGGTTTAAGTATTCATTTGAGAATAGGTCATTATAAGTACATCCATATTTATGATCAAGATGTATAGGATAGCATTGTTTCTGGCTGCATAGCTATTATCCAGCTGTAATTGCAAAAATACAGCCTGCCAGTTTTGCTTTTCAGTTGCAAACTTTAACGGAGCAACTAATCTGATTTACCTTTTAACAGCTGAGAACTCTGGTCTTGCTTTAAATGCTTTGTATTAAACACTTCTGTTTGAAGCTTTTTTTCATGACAGTGACTTTTTATGTAGATCACTGAGAGAAAACAAATTTTGAATCGTTTTTTTTTTCAAATACCAAATTATACTCAGTTTACTGTCTAGGAATTGCTCTTTAAAAATCTGTTGACTGAATGCATAAAGGAGTTCCTAACATGAATAGAAAACTTGCCTTGTTATCTGTAAACTGGTATTCTGATTGTTATTCAATATAGTTAAGCCAAGAAGTACAAATACAAATGTTACTTTATTTCCATATTAAGTATCTATTTCTATTTTCTTCAGGTGCACAGTACCTTATAGCCATAGGCTACATTTTTTCTGAGTCCCAGGGAGATCTAACATGCCAAGCATGAAGCATTATATCAACTGATTTTGACATTAGGAGTATCTCCTAATTCTCACATAGTTGAGAATTGACTTGTTCGCCTTTTATGAGAATTCAAACTGATTGAACTTTCTGATGAAATGTCAGGAATAAATCTGCAGGGAACTGATAAGTGTAATCTAAAATCCTTATCTTCATGCTCAACTCTCGCTTTCAAGTTAAGTGATTGGGGCCCCTTAGAGCCCCCTTCTGCCATTCATCCGGTGAGCTACAGAACTTGGATCATGTGTAATGTGCCTGCTGCTTATTTCATGTGCCATGTACCACAGAAAGGAAGAAATAAGTTGCAATGCATCCATATATATATATATATATATGCCCTTATGGGCTATTAAGGTATGTGTATTCACGTTAACAGTCATTACACCAAAATACTATTCTAAGCAATATCCATATAATATAAATGGTATTATTCATTAATATTAAGTAAAGACCAGCTTTATGACACACTGAGATGCACAAGCATGCTGTGCCTTTTAAAACGCATGACTGCAACTAATTGCTGTATGTGCATGTGGTGTCAAATCTACTGAGGTGACAAAACCAGAACTGTCAAGAAAATAGTTGGAAACTTCAGCATTTAATTTGTGAAGTAATCAGTTTCTAGTTAGAAATTAAGACCCTTCTTGACAGACTGGAAACATCCCAATGTTTCATTTGATAGTCCTGAAGAACAGACCAGAGGGTTATTCCTATGTAGGCTGTTTTGTGGCTACTAATTTTTAGGAAAGGCATTAAACCTTGGAAAGCATCTAGTGTGGACAACATGGTTAAAAGGAAATGGCAACCTGCTCTGGAAAGCATATGATCTTAGGCTAAGTTTCCTCTATCATCCACTTGAAAAATTTCTTCAGGCCACTGAACTTGTGTGATGACCACAAATACCTGGAGTCAGTCAGAGTGTGAACAATACCCTAAAAGACACAGTGACAGCATCAAAGAAAAGACCACTGTCTGCACTCCTTATGAAATCCTGCAAGATACACTTGCAAGAGTAAGGTTTCAATCTCCTCTTGTTCTGTTTAGAGGCAACTGTGCTCTTGGAAGTTTTATAAACCATGAATAAAATCCAGAAAAAGAGGGAAACCACATGCCGAATCACAGCTGTCCCATACTTCCTCTGAGACAGGGATTCCCAGGAGAGCCACTTCTGCAACAATGTGGGGTCATACAATAGAAATTTCCATAGAGAGAGGGGAAATCTACAAATTCTCTGCCAAGTTTGAGCAGTTAGTGTTTGGAAGCTCCCACAGGGTGTGTAATAAATAACCTTGAGCAAGAGACCCTTATGGCTGGAGCCAAAGGAATTCCTCATGCCGGAAAAAAAATTGTGTGGAAAGCCCCTTTAGTGATGGGACTGGGAAGGCTGATCTTTAGTGGAGAACTGTGACTGAATTGCACTGAGATGGTAAAATCCTTTCCTTTTATTCAAGTTCAAAGAAGTTCCCAGCTGCAGTCCATCAAATTGGAAAGCGGATACAGTTCAGAAGAAGGTGAGGAGTTATGGGACTTATAATTTTCTTTTCTGAAATTTCTAAAGACTTTTTTTTTCCAAAGAACTCATTTAGTGCCTCTTGTTAGATCATAAAGATTGAAGCAAAATTCTCGAGGTAAGCTACATCTTCTGATTTCCATTTTTCCAGGCTTTCAGAAGAGACACTTCCTGAAACAGGAATAAACAAGTATTTCCTCCGTGGCATCGCATGTGTGTGCACACACTACATAGAGTTCTAGAGTAATGTGTAGAATAAACAGAGTCTATCTGTTTGGAGGATGATTATCTGCCACTTATAGACAGATAGTATCTATTTGGGTACTTGTCTCTGTGTGCTTAAGGAAAATGCAAAGCACTGGCAAACAATGTGTTCTGTTCATCTCTATGGCATGACTCACAATAAGCATGAGGATGAGGTTCCTTGTTGTGTCATGGTAATACAAGGGAAAAACTAGGAAAAATATTAACATAATGGAGAGACAAAACCCCAAATGAACAAGGAGCCTGGAAGCTCCTATAATGGCTCAGAGCTGTGTCAGCTGCAGTGGAGTGTAAAGGGTTGTGTGTGTCCGTCTGTGCATATGTAAAGGTGTGTGTAACCACCCATCTATAACTAGGGACTATCTATTGGATACTAATAATTAGATTTGATTGCCTCAACATAGATGTTTAGTCTAATCTGAAATATCCTTGGATAACTTGTCATGCAGATGTGACAGTGAACCCTCTGGACCCTCCATGTCCTTCTGGGCCAGCAGCTGGAGAGTAGGTAGGAAATGTTTATTTGGCTGAACCCTTCAGAATGTGAATGTGAAAAAGACCAAGTTCTAATCTTGACAGCACTGAAGTAAACCTGATAAAATCAGTCATACATCTCTAGAAATTACAGGTGTAGAGTTTTGTCTTCCATCTTCCATTTCATGACATTACATTCTGTCACTACACTCTACATTCGATAGAGCAAATAAATCAACTTGCACATAAATATAATTTCTGTTGAAATCCCTAGAGTAAGAGGAGTAAGCAGAAAGCTGAAGGCTTCTCTGCAATTGCTTGTTTTCCCTGAGACAGTCCCACTTTCGAACAAGAGGAAAGGAAAAATGCAAGGGCAAGTGTAGGGTTCTGCACCTAGGGAGGAATAACCCCCTGCACCAGTACAGGTTGGGGGCTGACCTGCTGGAGAGCAGCTCTGCAGGAAAAGACCTGTGAGTCCTGGTGCACAACTAGATGACCATGAGTCAGCAAGGTGCCCATGTGGCCAATCCTGGGAAGCATCAGGAAGAGTGCGACCAGCAGGTTGAGGGAGGTTATCCTGCCCCTCTACTCTGCCCTGGTGAGGCTCCATCTGGAGTACTGTGTCCAGTTCTGGGTTCCCCAGTTCAGGAAGGACAGGGAACTGCTGGAGAAGGTACAGCAGAGGACCACAAAGGTGATTAGGGGCCTGGAGCATCTTTCTTACGAGGAAAGGCTGAAGGACTTGGCTTATTTTAGTCTGGAGAAAAGAAGACTGAGAGGGGAATCTGATCAACTCCTATAAAGACTTAAAGGATGGGTGTCAAGAGGAAAGGGCAAAACTTTTTTCAGTGGCACTCAGTGAGAAGAGGATATGGGCACAATGTTGGTACATAAGAAGTTTGATCTAAGCCTGAGGAGGAACATCTTCATTTTGAGGGTGGCAGAGCACTGGGACAGGCTGCCCAGGGAGTGGTGGAGTCTTTGTCTCTGGAGACATTCAAAACCCGCATGGACATGTTTCTGTGCAACCCGCTCTAGAAGAACCTGCTTTGGCAGGGGGGTTGGACTAGTGATCTCCAGAGGTCCCTTCAAACCCCATATAATTTTGTGATTCTGTGAGAATGAATAAAACTAGGAGAACTTTTTTGCTACATGGGTTTTTAATCATTTGCCAATAATAAAATACCCAAGTAAGGAAACACAAGAATTTAGATCAGAATGTTTCCAAAGAAGTGTTCCATGCCAGACCTGCACATTACTGGTAAATGACCACATCCAAGAACACTGGTGTGGGTTGGAGACTTACTTTTTATTTCAAAATGATTGTGTCATGGAAGTCTATGAGGCTGATGGAAGTGTGTTTGTTGCTACTGAATATGAAAGGCCAACGTGTCATCTCAGCCCTAGGAGCTGCCAAGTATCCTCCAGCAAAGGCAGCAATTGAGAATTGCTCATTCCAGAGGTATGTGAAGGTGAGGAACTGCCTCTGTGACTTACCTACTCACTAATTACTACTTTACAAATTCTAATAAAGACTTTGTGATCTGAGGTTTACAATACAGAAGCCTTCATGTTAGGTTTTCAGAATAACCAAGGAGTCTTCTCAGGGGAGTTTAGCTAAGGAAATAAGACGTCAGTGAGGGTGAGAATTGAGGTATGGTTGTGGCGACAGCTACGTATCTCACAATGTTCTTCACTATTCTGTCAGCAATGTGCAGACACTTCTATTCACATAGCTACTGCCATTGTAACACAACAGAAGTTCCAAAAGCAGATAAAGCTTTATAGGTGCTTCAAAATCTGAAGAATTGTCCAGGAGATTTGAGTTACAAATCTGTTTTTCTGATAAGAGTTTGTCCCCCTCTATTTTTTCAGAGTTGTTTCAGGAGCCAGTCTTTCACTCCCAAACCTGCAGTATTCATGGAGTCCAAATTCCATAAGCTTGTGTTGGTGGTGGCAGTGAAGTGGGCCTAGGTGAGAGTACTGATCATTCACCCCAACTGAATATCCATTGGTTTGTTGCCACTGATGCAAAGTATGGGTCTGCAAGATGAGGAAGGGATATTGAGTGTGGTCTGATGATACAGTTCATATCTTTAAAAGTTCTGTTGGGAAACTCTTTGAGAAGTACAGCATGTCAGCAGAGAGCTAGAGTCACTGTAAGTGCTGCATGCCAGACAGTCTGATATTTCCTCCCCAGCTGCTCAAGCCACCTGGATGTTTCCATGCAGAATAGCAAGATTTACTGTCAGGCTATGGTCGCATCACCAGAGAAGAAAATGTATAACTTTTCAGCTCTGAAAAAATCCCCTGTGTAAATTTTAGGGAATCTGAATTCTCAGATCTTATTTTCCTGGAGTGTTGTATGAGAGTAGCAGAAGATTTATTGCTTTGCAGACAGCAGATAAAAGGGGATTCCAGCAACCACTTGGACATCATTTATTTAAACCCAGGAGTAGTGGAAGTGCCTTGACTCAAATAGATTAGCCATGATCATTAACTTAACTCCAGTCACTCCCATGAGGATGACTGATTTTCAAAATTCCCAAGCCTTAGCTTTGATGGACTTCTAAGAAAAATATTTCTTTATTGAGATGTCTTTAAATTTGACCCTCTTTTAAAGTCAACTGTAACAGGACCTGGTGCTGAGAGATGCCAGGAACTGACCACCTGCTCCCCAGCTTTCTGTATGGGAACTGGAAAAGAAAATGGCTTGGTCTACCACAGGTGTAGAGTTTAGGATATGACAAACCGGATGTCAAAGAGTAGTGCTTCTGCTTTCAGCTCTTAATAACAAAAAGGTGCTTAAAATTAAGATTCAAAAACTTCAGAGATTATGCGATTAGAGAGCTAGGTGCTACTGCATCTTGACAGTGTGTGAAGATCAAAGTTAATTACTTCAGCACCAAAGAAGGGTTTAGAAGTCCAGCTTTTGGCATGTGTTTCTGAAAAATCTTGGCCTGTGTTCAGTATAACTGAAAGGAATGCAGCTTTGTAACACAGAAGTCCTTCACATGGGAATATTGTTTTCCACATGCAAACAATGTGTGTTCACAGGTTGGTGTTGGGATGTATAGTTACTTGATCAATGCGCTCCTTTTCCTTTTCCTTTTCCTTTTCCTTTTCCTTTTCCTTTTCCTTTTCCTTTTCCTTTTCCTTTTCCTTTTCCTTTTCCTTTTCCTTTTCCTTTTCCTTTTCCTTTTCCTTTTCCTTTTCCTTTTCCTTTTCCTTTTCCTTTTCCTTTTCCTTTTCCTTTTCCTTTTCCTTTTCCTTTTCCTTTTCCTTTTCCTTTTCCTTTTCCCTTTCCCTTTCCTTTTCCTTTTCCTTTTCCTTTTCCTTTTCCTTTTCCTTTTCCTTTTCCTTTTCCTTTTCCTTTTCCTTTTCCTTTTTCCTTTTCCTTTTCCTTTTTCTGTCAGAGCATCAGTAAATTTCATTCCAGCATGTATTGCCCTAACTAACATGTATAAGACACTGCAGGTATTTTTTTTTCAGTCTTTTTGGCACTAGTTATCTCTCAGCTGAAGCTCTAAATCCAATTTCCAGGCCCACACTTCTATGAAGCTATGGACAAATTGTAGATTGTAGATAGAGAAAGGAAGCAAGGATGACAACAGCCTTGAAAAACATGACCTTTGAAGGAAGGTTTAAATGATAGAGTTTGTTTAGTCTAGAGGAGCAGTGACTACCACTGACATGATAACAGCTCTCTGATATGTATAAAGTTATTATGAAGAGGACAGTGATAAATTATTCTGTAAACATGTGGGAGCTGGACAAGAAGCAACTGACCTTTCAGCAAAGAAGATTCAGGTGAGATTTTAGGAAAATATTTTTTATAAGCAGTTAAGCATTGCAATGTGCTACTGAGGGAGCCAGTGAAATCTTCCGATGTAGTTTTCATCACAAACATCTGTTGGGGACAGTCTTGGCAAATGGGAGACTTGGCGTTCAAATAAGGGGATTGTCTATAGGGCCTTTGAAGTCCCGTTCCGGTTTCTGTTCCTGTGCCTGTAAATTTTCTTTGTGCATGTCTCTTGTATTCAAACTATAAGAAATATGATGTTTTTAAAACCAGTGATTTGAAGACCTTCAGTCATGGTGTGTACAACCTCTGCCACGTTACCTCATTTGGCATTGAAATCATCACTGGAAAAGGTGACCCAGCAGGAGCTTCCTAGTGTCTCAGCAAGGCCTGGAACATGTCTTGAAGGCTCCTGAGCCACCACAACCCTTAGGGCTAATTGCCAACAAATTTTTTAAGGCAGTTTAAAGCACTCTTTCAAAGCTATCCCCTGCTTTCTTGTGTGGTCCCTATAGCCTAGTGTGACAGAATGAAGGTGCCCTAGAGTGCAGTTCCTACATACAAGAAACAGCTACTGCAGGTCTTACTGTATGGAAAGAAAGCCAAAATGTTTCCTTTCTTCACATAAGAGAACATGATTTGAGATAAGTGGGAATCGAGGGGACTTGAATACATAATGGTGAAAATTTGTGAGCTTTTTTTCTCCATTAGGTTTTAATGACTCCGTGACTTGCTAACAGCAAAGTGCTCATGTAAACTGTTGTGTCCCACTTTTTAGGTTTGTATAGGATGGGAATAATGGGGGAAGATCAGTACTTATGTTACTTTGATACTGAAAATGTTTCTCTGGAAACGTTGGTGACAAATAATTGCTGTTGATCTGGTTTCACTTGAAGCTTCTTCAGAATTTGAACAGCAGAAGTCATCAAAAAGACATATGTTTTTAATGAAATATATGTTGTTCATAACATTGGCTTTTTATGAAGAAAAATGACCCATTCTGGAACTTTTCTGACATTTCTGTGACTTTTGAAGTTTTACTATTTTTTTAACAAAAAAATTAGTTGTCATCCATTTTAATTTTCTCTCAGCTCATTGTTTTGTGATTGTTATTTTATCATTCCCTCCTCCAGCTTCCCTTTTCTCTCATTTTGTTGTAGACTTTCCAGGCCCTGCAGTGCACCAGGAACTGGTGGTGTGAGAGCACATGTTCACATACATGGTGCTTATAAGGATGCCATTTACTCCACTTGGTCCTTCAACTGTTGTTTGTGGCGTTTTTTGCCTTTGAAACTGCCTCTCACATCTTGTTTCTGTTATTACTCCTAGTGTAGAACTGCATCCCATCCTTTTTTCTCTTTTTGTTCTATTGGAGGATGACTAACCAACAAAAATGTATCTTCTGCTCCCGTGGATTTTGCTTCATTTGACAACAGCAGCTGTCTCTCAGTGCTCCTGGATCTGACTTAACATCTTTATCAGAGACATGGACAGTGGGATTGAATGCACCCTCAGCAAGTTTGCTGACACGTGAAGCTTGGTGGCGCAGTCAACACACTGGAGGGAAGAGATGCCATCCAGAGGGACCTGGACAGGCTGGATTGGTGGGCTAGTGCAAATCACATGATGTTCAAGCAAACCAAGTGCAGGGTCCGCACCTGGGATGTGGCAATCCTGGGCACAAATACAAGACAACGGCTGGAGAGCAGTCCTGAGGAGAAAGA